>CM074727.1:174946724-175064224 GCA_037306005.1 Rhinophrynus dorsalis | reverse complement strand
GATGCTGGCCGAGCTCCTCATGGGTTGGCCGCCCTTGCAGACCTCGAGTTCTACGATACTAAGGGAAATCAACTCTTTGGTTCCTACGTCATCCCAGATCATCTGAATGGAAGCTCCCTGAGCATTTGGCCCGTTACGTCCACTGCTGGTTACGCCAATCCCTGGATAGGGAAGTGAGGAATCACTTGAAAGCTGAATGCCCAAGGCCCGTTCTCCCGGACAAGGTGGAGGTGACTCCGGAGTTTAACCAGACAGTCCTTACGTTCATATCCTGCTCTGGTCGTGACCCTAGGAAGGGCATTGAAAAAGGCTTGAAGGCTACGCAGGACAAGCTCTTGGATGTTTTGGGGCCTTTGGCTAAGATCCTGTGTTTCTCCTACCAGGCCTTAACGCAGGGTGAACCTCTGGATCCTGATGCAGTACGTGAATGGGCTCAAAGGGCCATCTGCCTTTTGGGGAATGCTAACGTTGCCATCTCTACTGAGAGGAGGAAGGTGGCATTATTACGTATCGACGCCAAGCTGGCTGACTTGGGCTCCAAGGAATTGGGTCCGTCCGCCAACGGGGGGGACCCTTTCATAGCGGAATTAAAGAGACACGTCAATCTCTTCACTACATTAAACAAGGCACAGTCTTCTATGAAGCAAGTTTTTCATTCACCCTCATCTAGGGGTGTTTTTGGGAGAGCTGGCCGGCAGAGGGGCCGTACTGCCAGCAGATTCTGGTCATCAGGCTCCAGATACGCTCCTCCAGCTGCCAACTTCTTCCCCATTACTGCCTACAGGACAACTTCGTTTACCAGAGGTGCTGACATAGGCAGAAATCAGAGAGGCAGAGGTCGAGCCCGCTTTCCTGCATCAGGTAAGCACTCGTCAGTTACATATACCTCTAAATCCTGTGTTTACGGCTGGAAAGATTGCTTTTCATTTTCAGGCTTGGGAGGCGATTTCATCGGATGCCTTGATTCTGCAGACGGTGAGAGGTTATGTGATAGAGTTTCATTCCCCTCCTGTTCAGGTATGTCCACCTCCAATCCCAGTTTTGTCAACGGCAGATCAGGACCTCATCGATACCGAGGTTCAATCCCTGTTCTCCAAAGGCGCTGTGCAATTTGCGCCGGACAACACGGGTTTTTTCAGCTCCATTTTTCTGGTTCGCAAAAAGAGTTTCGTCCGGTTATAAATTTGCGAGACCTCAATTTTTTCGTTGTTTATCGTCACTTCAAAATGGAGGGCATACATCTCTTGCGCGATCTCTTGATTCAGGGAGACTGGTTTACACGTCTCGACCTCAAGGACGCTTACCTTACCGTCCCTATCGCTCTCAGTTGTCGGTGTTTCTTTCGGTTCCGCTGGAGGGGTCGTCCTTGCCAGTTTACATGTCTCCCTTTCGGTCTCAGTTCGGCTCCGTGGTGTTTCACAAAGCTGCTGAAGCCAGTGGTGACTTGACTGAGGTCGTTAGGCATTCGGTGCCTTATTTACCTCGACGATTTGTTAATTTTTTGCAACGATGCCTCACGGATTCGGTGGCAGACGCGCTTTGTGGTCCGCTTTCTCGAATCCTTGGGGTTTGTGGTCAACAGAGACAAGTCGGCGTTGGATCCCTCTCAAGTGGTTCAATTCTTAGGTTTCGAGATAGACTCCGTCCACTGTCTTCTTCACCTTCCTTTGTCCAAGATCGTGGCTATTCGCAAGGAGTTGAGGAGAGTGTTAAGACAAGATCAGGTACCTTTGAGGATGCTGGCTCGCATTGTGGGACTTCTGTCCTCTTCCATCCAGGCGATCTTTCCAGGTCCTTTACACTACAGAGCTCTTCAGAGGTTGAAGGCACTTCATCTGTGGGCTGGCCGGTCGTACGACCATTTGGTAGTGTTGTCGCAGGAAGCTCGTTCGGAACTCCGTTGGTGGCTCCTACATATGCAGGCTTGGAACGGAAGAGAGGTTTCGGTCCCGTTCCGGACTTCGTGGTGGAGTTGGATGCCAGCCTTTGGGGCTGGGGGGCTCATTGTATGACTGCATCCACTGGCAGCCCTTGGTCGGCGGCCGAACAGGGTCTTCACATCAACTGCTTGGATCATTTGCCATTCGCAGTTTTGCCAAGGACAAGTCAAATTTTTGCATCCTTCTATGTATGGACAACGTTTCAGCAGTCCAGTACATCAACAAGTTAGGAGGCGCCAGATCCCAAGACATGACGGAGGCGGCGAAGGATCTTTACAGTTTTTTCTTCAATCACAACATTTTGCTAGGGGCGGAATATCTTCCGGGAACTTCAAATTTTACGGCAGATTGGTTCTCTCGACACTGGCGAGACAGCAGCGATTGGAAACTGGATGTTTCGGTGTTCCAGCAGCTCTGTCTTCTCAGGGGTCCATTGACAATAGATCTGTTTGCTTCCAGGACCAATTGACAGTTGACAGAATACTTCAGCTGGCTTCCAGATCCGGATTGCAAAACAGTGGATGCGTTTCTCCAGATTTGGCCACGACAACGCTTATGTGTTTACTCCATTTGCAATGCTGGCGAAGGTAATTCATCAGACACGAGTTCAAGAGTGGATCTGCTTCTAGTCGCTCCGCTGTGGCCCAGTCAGCCTTGGTTCCCGAATCTTCTGGAACTGTCATTCAAGGACCCGCTGCTTCTCCCATTCTTTCCTCGGCTGCTCACAGATCACCTAGGGGGCCCTCACCCTTTGGTTCTACAAGATCGTCTTCCGCTGGTGGCCTGGACAATTTCAGGGGTTCCTGGTCGGTCCAGGGCCTATCTCAGGAGGCTAGAGGCCTTTTGTGGGACTCTTGGGCTCCTGGTACGCGACGATGTTATCTGTCGGCGTGGAACACCTGGGTTAGCTGGTGTGTGGGGAGGGATTGCGATCCCTTTACAGCACCTGTGTCTGCGATCTTAAATTTCCTATCTTATCATTTCTCTCGTGGTCATTCTTATAGATCAATCAACGTTTTGCGCTCGGCCATCTCGGCAGCATATGTCCCGTTGTCGGGAGTCTCTGTGGCTTGTGACCCATTGGTATGCAGGTTACTTAGGGGCATTAAAATGGCTAGACCGCCGACTCCCAAATACTCTGCCTTTTGGGATGTCAATTTGGTTTTAGGTTTCTTGAGGAATTGGCCTTCGAACGATCAGTTATCTTTTCATTAACTTTCGGCTAAGTTGACTTTGCTTTTATGTTTAGTGTCTTTTCACCGTGTGTCAGACGTTTGAGCTTTTGATGTGGACGGTTTCACCGTTCTCCCCGAGGGAGTCACTTTTTCTATTGCTCGACGTACTAAGTCCGACTCCTCCTCAGTTTTTTATCCTTTTCTTAGGGAGGTCCCTCAGCTTTGTGTGGTGGAGGTTTTACTGCGGTATGTGCAGGATACATCGTCCTTACGTTCATCGCCATCAGGTCAACTTTTGGTTTCATACGTGAAACCTCATAGGCCGGTTTCGGCTACTACTCTAGCTAGATGGATCCGTTGGCGGGAGTGGATCCCGGTTTCGGGGCCCATTTGGTACGAGGAGCGGCGGCGTCCCGGGCGGCTGCGGCTGGGGCATCTATCGCCAACATTTTATGGTCTGCAGACTGGTCTAGAGAAGATACCTTTCGGGTTTTTTATTTTCGACCGGTAGTTAATGCGTCTCAGTCGTTTATGACTCAGCGTTAAAAATGCAAAATATGAAGCCTCCTGTCATGTAGTAAAACTGGAGATTATGCTAATGTAGTGTACAGATAATCTTAATTTTAATAATGACAGGAGGCGAATATTTTCCCTCCCTTCCCTCCCATGGACCATAGGTGGTTTGGGTAAGTAGTGTAGGGGACGTGGCGACAAGAGGGTTGTCTTTCTAGTTGGGGAGGTTATTGCATTGTTTATAATGTGCCGCATTGTTTGAACTTTGTTTTGTGATACTGTTAAGGGCATCATGCCATTTCCATTGTCTTTCACTCTTTTCTTTTATTTCAGTTTGAAAAGCACGGTCACACCGTTGGAGGATTATGGAGTGGATAGACTACGCTTGGTAGACCGGAGGATCGATGCTGTTGTCTGTTAGAAGTTCCTCTGTTCTGTTTTCCTTATGGGCGCTCAAAGAAAGAGGAGTGGCTTATCTGCTCCAGGTTTTATATTAGCTGGTTATTTTATTCTGATTGGTTGCTAATGTAAAGATTTACTGTGCTGCTATTGGAGTTTGTCAGTAAAGGAAGTAATGCAAAATATTCGCCTCCTGTCATTATTAAAATTAAGATTATCTGTACACTACGTTAGCATAATCTCCAATTCTACAACGAACTAATTCTACGACGAACGGAAGTCCTCACATACTCTGCATTACATGCAGCAGAGGCAATGTGAATGCTGTCGGCAAGGCATTCACAGAAAATCGTTACTTAACCCTTTCTGTACCCCTCTGGCATTCAAAGGGTTAAGTAATGCTTTTCTGTAGAATTATGCAAGTCATGTGAATAACGGAAGGTGGCCTCTTCTTCACTGCGCTGCAAATATCTGTCCTGCACAGCGGACCACTACATCATGAATAACATCGCACAACAGCGTATCTGGCATAACCTGTGACATTACATTAGCCTTACCGTGATCGCAATGTCGCTGAGCACTGCTCTGGGGAGAGAGAAGCCGGATCAGTGCTCAGCAACACTGAGATCACGGTAAGACAAATGTAATATCACAGGTTATGCCAAATATGCTGTTTGTTAGATCAGAATTGCTTCACTATCTCTTTAAATTATCAACAAATTATTGGTGGTATAGAATTAGATCACCTTGCTCTCAAAGTGAAGTTAAATTTCGCTGCCACTCCTCCTAGCATTAGCCTATCCTAGCATATTAGTGACTTCATAGTTATCATCTGTGCAAGTCAATCAAATGTATATATGTGCATTACACATGGTTAATTAATATTCATTAGAGGACTCACAGTACTTCCATGTTTGAACATATGCAGCTGATGACAACGTATTTTTTTACACTATAAAAACATCAGACTTTAAAACTTAAAAGAGTCATAGGGGATACAGCTCACCATCATGCTGTCCCATAACATCATTAACTCCTGAAATGCCGAACCATCTTGTAACATCATACATACCTCTCAAGTGTCCCTCTTTAGGAGGGACAGACCCTCTTTCAGACCCAAATCCCTCTGTCCCTCTTTCGCACTCTGATGTCCCTCTTTTTATGAGATCAGACTGTGTGGTGTGTATAGAAGTGTATCACCCTGGTGTCCCTGTGTTTAGGAGATCAGACTGTGTGGTGTGTATAGAAGTGTATCACCCTGGTGTCCCTGTGTTTAGGAGATCAGACTGTGTGGGGTGTATAGAAGTGTATCACCCTGGTGTCCCTGTGTTTAGGAGATCAGACTGTGTGGTGTGTATATAAGTGTATCACCCTGATGTCCCTGTGTTTAGGAGATCAGACTGTATGGTGTGTATAGAAGTGTATCACCCTGGTGTCCCTGTGTTTAGGAGATCAGACTGTGTGGGGTGTATAGAAGTGTATCACCCTGGTGTCCCTCTTTTTATGAGATCAGACTGTGTGGTGTGTGTATATAAGTGTATCACCCTGGTGTCCCTCTTTTTATGAGATCAGACTGTGTGGTGTGTGTATATAAGTGTATCATATTACTCTACAGCAATAAAACTCACAGTATTGTTTGTTTAAACGACAGTATGTGTGTTTATAAATTAGTATGTGTAAATAAAAAACGTTGGTCTTGTGATAAGTAATTTATTACATTACACAAGGAGGTGTCAATAGGTTATGAAATAGCCTAAAAATTATTGGTAATGCCCCGCCCACCAGCCACGCCCCCAGCAACACCCCCTAAAACACAAGTGTCCCTCTTTGGCAATTTGAAATGTTGGGAGGTATGCATCATGTATATAACACTGTTGTGCGATGTTATTCATGATACAGTGGTCTGCTGTGCAAGACAACAACAATGGACACTAACGGGAACTGATTCACTGTGAAGACTCTAAGGACAGAACTTAAAAAAACAATAAATTATTTTTTTAGCAATGTTTTTGTTTTGATGTTACCGTTAAGGGCTGGTTTACACAAGACAGTTGACCAGTACGTAGAAGTTACAGTAAGCAGGTCCTGTCTACTCATCAGAGAGCATAATAGTGTGGGTTATCACAAGCGTTTATACTGTATACAATTATTCCTGCTTTCTTTGGAAACTGGTGGCGAGTAACTTTTCAGGTAGGGCTGCCACCTTTTCTAAAAAAAATACCGGCCATGGCATTCTCTCCATAGACTTAACATTGGACACAAGCCAATTTTTTACCGGCCTGCCGGTAAATGCTGGCTGGGTGGCAACCCTATTTTCAGGCCTGGCTAGTAGCTCAGGACTTGAAATTTTGAGCCCTGCATACACACACACATACATATACACAGACACACACAAACACATATACACAAACATACACACACACACACACACACATACACACACACACACACACATACACACACACAAACACACACATATACACACACATACATATACACACACACACACATACACATACACACACATATATATACACACACATACATATACACACACACACACACACACACACATATACACACACATACACACAAACGCACACACACACATACACACACACACATACAGATACAAACACGCTTTAGTAAGCAACAAAAGCCTTACGGCGTACAGACAAATGTTACATAGATATGTTTTACATTAAACAAACTGTTTTTCTAAAATTATATAGGAGCTTTAAAATAATTAAAAACAAGTATCGTTATACACCGTTTCATAACATTTAATAACAGTAAGTGGGTTAGTACGATGTATTTGAATAATACAGGTAAATACATAATTTTTTCAGTGACAGAATCATATTCGTACATATTCACCCTTCTCGCTGTTTTGTATTTTCATGTATCGTACAAACTATTACTTGCTTCTAAAAAGGGACCGATTTAGATTTCAGAAAACCGTGAGCAAAGAATCTCAGGCACCTTTGCTCCCCCCCCCCCTATAGAAACACATCTATTCCTCATACAACTCTCTCCTCCACCCCATCCAGACATCCCTGGACACAGGACATACACAGCTTATAAGATAGAAGCACAAGAACAGCTCTTACCCCTCTGTATGCGGGAAAAATCCCCAACGCTTTGCTTTGCAATGTGTCAGAGACCTCTTTGGCATCCAGATGGTTAAATAATGGCCAGTAGCTTGACATAGTACTTTAATACACAGTCACCTCTTTTATTAGCCTCTTGTACCCAGATCCTCAGTATCACTCCATTTCTCGGGCTGGGCAGGACATTGCTCATTTTGGCACTCAAAGATTTAAACCCTGATAGAATCTTGACTTGCAGGGAAGGAATGTACAAGGAAGGGAGTAATGTCAGACGCCTATGCTACTCAAACGGTTAACCCTTGGAGTGCCAGAGTGGTACACAACTCCCAGACTCCCAGCACAGCCTCTCCATGGTTGCTATACCTGCCAGCCCCTAAGCTCTGGCCTGCTCCCTCAGTCTTAACAGTGGCTTCTTACTTCCACACTGGAATCGGACATTGCATAGGCATATTGTAGTGAGAAGAGTGTCTCTGATATACTGGAGCCAGTAACGTGGGAGGCTGAATCTACATTATTGATGTCATCTGGACAACTTCTTTAAACTTTAAATTAGCAGCACTCTATCTAACCCTTTTAGTTCCAGAAAGGCAACTAACGCCTTGCACCACATGTGTCTGCCAGTGTGTTGCATATGTCTGTGTTTTACTTTGTCTCTGTATTTCAGACACTTATGTCCAACGGTCATAACATGACGGGAAACGCCATCCTACATTGCTGGTAAATATATATATAACTCGGATTGCCAGACGCACTCTCGATACGGATTGCATAGTCCAGGGTGCAAGTTAAAGTGGATACATATGATAGTGATGAACAGCACTCACTGGGCTTGAAGAGTAATTATTAAAGCAAAAATGTAGCGTTTATTAAATATGGTCAACATTTTGGTGGACATCTCCACATTTATCAAGACCTGCACAAAAGGTTACACAATGAACATATAAATTCCCACTAATAGAGGTTAGTAGAAGACCCGCCAACATCCAAATGTAAAATCATTGGTAGGTGACCTCATTAATTCATGATGTCACTACCAAAAAGAGATACAACAACTAAACGGTAGCATTGGTGCTATTGTACACCATTAAAGGCATGAATGAATACCGACATTTTCTTTAGTCGGTTGGAATCCAGTTTTACTCTTCTGCATGTTTTAGGTCAAGTAATTGAATTGAGGCCATAGATGGATACCGTACGTCACACATCTCAGGGCATCTTAGTCTTTTCTAGGACTTCAGAAGACAACAAACGCCTTACGGCATACACAGACATGTTACATAGATATGTTTTACATGATACAAATTGTTTTTCTGAATTTATATAGGAGCTTTAATAAAATGAAAAATGAGTATTGTTATACACCGTTTCATAACATTTAATAAGAGTAAGAGGGTTAGTATGATGTATTTGAATAATACAGGTAAATATATAATTTTTTCGGTGCCAAAATCTATTATATATCTATAAGGACTGTGTGCCGTGTTATGACCGTCACTCGATGGCCATAGCACGTCACGTATATTTTACTGGCAGTGCTCCTCCGGGAGAGCTGTAAGTAAAAACAGGCACTGAAACTGACCGCTCCAAGACTGGAGGGTTTCTCTCAGTCCCCAACGTGGCACATTGATACACTCAAGAGGTCACGTGTACCGGCGTGTTGGAAAGATCAAAGTGGTCCTTAAGGGAAGGTTACTTCCAGGACCCCTGTCCTTAAGGTGTTAAGAGAGCTAACAGTCATATTCATACATATTCACCCTTCTCGCTGTTTTGTATTTTCATGTATTGTACAAACTATTACTTGCTTCTAAAAAGGGACCGATTTAGATTTCAGAAAACCATGAACAAAGAATCCCAGGCACCTTTGCTCCCCCCCCCCCCTATAGAAACACATCTACTCCTCACACAACTCTCTCCTCCACCCCATCCAGACATCCCTGGACACAGGACATACACAGCTTATAAGACAGAAGCACAAGAACAGCTCTTACCCCTCTGTATGCAGGAAAAATCCCCAACGCTTTGCTTTGCAATGTGACAGAGACCTCTTTGGCATCCAGATGGTTAAGTAATGGCCAGTAGCTTGCCATAGTACTTTAATACACAGTCACCTCTTTTATTAGCCTCTTGTACCCAGATCCTCAGTATCAGTCCATTTCTCAGGCTGGGCAGTACTTGTTATTTTATCACATTATTTCTTATACATATTTACAGCCCTATGCACCACTGCACTTATTTCGCTGTTTGCCCAACTGTCAATAACTGACAAACCAGTAGTGGCCAATCAGAAAGCAGCATGCCGTGCTTGGTTCTGATTGGCCACTACTGGCCAGACAATTGCTGGTAGTCAGTAGTGGCCAATAGGGCTACAGTATGTAACTCCATTATTATGACATCATAATGGAGTTGCATAATGTAGCCTGATTGGCCACTGTTGATAATCAGTTGTGGCAATCAGGCTATAGTATGCAACTCCATTATGATGTCATAAAGGAGTTGCACACACTGTAGGCCTATTGGCCACTACTGACTACCAGTAATTGATAGTATGCAACAGTATGCAATGCCATTATGATGTCATATTTAACTGTTGTATACTATCAATTACTGTCCCCTGATTGGCCACTACTGACTACCAACAGGGGCCAATCAGGCTACAGTATGCAACTCCTTTATGACATCATAATGGAGCTGCATACTGTCACCTGATTGGCCCCTGCTGGTAGTCAGTAGTGGCCAATAGGGCTACAGTATGAAACTCCATTATGACATCCTAATGGAGTTGCATACTGTAGCCTGATTGGCCACTGCTGGTAATCAGTTGTGTCAATCAGGCTACATTATGCAACTCCATTATGACATCATAATGGAGTTGCATACTGTAGCCTGATTGGCCACTGCTGGTAATCAGTTGTGGCAATCAGGCTAAAGTATGCAACTCCATTATGATGTCATAATGGAGTTGCATACTGTAGCCTGATTGGCCACTGCTGGTAATCAGTTGTGGCAATCAGGCTATAGTATGCAACTCCATTATGATGTCATAATGGAGTTGCACACACTGTAGGCCTATTGGCCACTACTGACTACCAGTAATTGATAGTATGCAACAGTATGCAATGCCATTATGATGTCATATTTAACTGTTGTATACTATCAATTACTGTCCCCTGATTGGCCACTACTGACTACCAACAGGGGCCAATCAGGCTACAGTATGCGACTCCTTTATGACATCATAATGGAGATGCATACTGTCACCTGATTGGCCCCTGCTGGTAGTCAGTAGTGGCCAATAGGGCTACAGTATGCAACTCCATTATGACGTCATAATGGAGTTGCATACTGTAGCCTGATTGGCCACTGCTGGTAATCAGTTGTGGCAATCAGGCTAAAGTATGCAACTTCATTATGATGTCATAATGGAGTTGCATACTGTAGCCTGATTGGCCACTGCTGGTAATCAGTTGTGTCAATCAGGCTATAGTATGCAACTCCATTATGATGTCATAATGGAGTTGCACACACTGTAGGCCTATTGGCCACTACTGACTACCAGTAATTGATAGTATGCAACAGTATGCAACACCATTATGATGTCATATTTAACTGTTGTATACTATCAATTACTGTCCCCTGATTGGCCACTACTGACTACCAACAGGGGCCAATCAGGCTACAGTATGCAACTCCTTTATGACATCATAATGGAGCTGCATACTGTCACCTGATTGGCCCCTGCTGGTAGTCAGCAGTGGCCAACAGGGCTACAGTATGCAACTCCATTATGACATCATAATGGAGTTGCATACTGTAGCCTGATTGGCCACTGCTGGTAATCAGTTGTGTCAATCAGGCTACATTATGCAACTCCATTATGATGTCATAATGGAGTTGCATACTGTAGCCCTATTGGCCACTACTGACTACCAGCAGGGGCCAGTCAGGCTACAGTATGCAACTCCATTATGACATCATAATGGAGCTGCATACTGTTACCTGATTGGCCCCTGCTGGTAGTCAGTAGTGGCCAATCAGGGGACAGTAATTGATAATATACAACAGTTAAATATGACATCATAATGGCGTTGTATACTGTTGCATACTATCAATTACTGGTAGTCAGTAGTGGCCAATAGGCCTACAGTGTGTGCAACTCCATTATGACATCATAATGGAGTTGCATACTATAGCCTGATTGACACAACTGATTACCAGCAGTGGCCAATCAGGCTACAGTATGCAACTCCTTTATGACATCATAATGGAGCTGCATACTGTCACCTGATTGGCCCCTGCTGGTAGTCAGTAGCAGCCAATCAGGTGACAGTATGCAAATTGTCATAATTAACTGGCAAATCAGGAGGCAGTATACCATGCTTATTCCTCACAGTGGCCAATCAGGCGACAGTATGCAAATCTACTCTGATGTCAGCAGCTATAAATAGGAGCAACGTAGTACCACAGGACATAACCGGTGTAAAAGAACCTAGCGAGCGCATCAGCACCTAACAAGTGTATCAGCATTCAGCAAGTGTTTCAGCACCTAGCAAGTAGTTATGTGAGTACAACATTTAAGTACCAGAAAATGGGAAGAAGATTGGCTTGGTTTCAAAACCAAGTCAGAGGAGCAGTGAGATTGTGTTGCTGCTGCTTCCCTTCATGTACTAAAGCAAAGAGAATTAATTGCATAAATGGCCACAGCTTTGAAAAGCAGCGCCTGACTGCACATGCACTTTGTGCATACTGCGGGGGTAGATTTCGTAAACCGAAAAATAAATGCTGCTTTTGCAAAGCATGTGGTATGGTGGTCCACAAAGGCTGCAGGTGGGCGGCTGCCCCCTGCAAGGAAGATCCACAGGTCTCCTGCACACCCATCGTAAAGGAGACAAAGGACAGCCTTGACAAGTGCCCTCCAGTAGATGATGCCCACTGCAGTGAGAAAGCACAGATCTCCTGCACAGCCATCCTGGAGGAGGCAAAGGAGAGCAGTGACAAATGCCCTCCAGACGAAGAACAAAGTAAATCCACCAGTGAATGCCAGGGTCAGGTGGATGTAAAGGAACCATGCGAGATCATTAAGACTGATGTTACCTTGGAAGACTTCAGCACCATTAAAATGCTGGGAGAAGGTGGATATGGCAAAGTATTCCTGGTACGCTCCAAGCAAGACAACAAGGAGCACGCCATGAAGGTAATAAAGAAGAGGACTGTCTGTGACAGCATGGACATGCTGTGGACAGAAAAGATGGTATTGCAGCTAGCTGCATCCTGTCCATTCCTCATTCGGTTACACAGCTGCTTTCAGACACCTAGCTGGCTGTGTTTTCTTACCAATTACGCACGTGGAGGAGACATGGCAGAACTTATCGAAAAGCACGGAGTTCTGCCAGAAGACCACATACGGTTCTACGCAGCCGAGATAGCCCTGGGTCTAGACTTTTTACATAAGAAAGGAATCATCCACCGAGACATAAAACTTGACAACATCTTGATAGACCATGAGGGCCATGCACAAATAACAGATTTCGGCCTGTGTAAGATGGTTAAGGGCACAGATGAAGAAGAACCATTGACCTTGTGTGGAACTCCAGTTTACTGTGCCCCAGAAATAATTGCAGAAGAGGAATACGGCTTTGCAGTCGATTGGTGGGCACTTGGTATCTGCCTGTTGGTAATGGCAGTAGGAGCATTTCCATATCCTGATGAAATCTCAATGAACAGCTACCGACAAATGATACCTTTACTGCAAAAGCCACTGATAATGCCCGAAGGAATCTCTGATGAGTTCTCCCAGCTATTGCATGGTTTTCTGCAAAAGGACCCTGAGGAGAGGCTAGGAGGTGATCCCCAGAATGGATTGTCACATATACAGCAACATCCATTTTTCCATGGCCTGGACTGGGATAAAGTACAGCAAAAACAGATCAAGCCTCCATACCAGCCTCCTGCTGAACAGAAGTTGTCGCCGGCTGGCGGACAACTGGCACAGATAACACCAGATGAGACAACATCAGACCAAGTGCTAGACCAGAGTCAGTTTGCTGGCTTTGATTACGTAGCACCCTCTTAAAGAGAACATGTGTAAATAAACTGTGTCAACAAAAACACCATTACGTGTACTTGTGTTATTTTCATCTGTTTAAGAATTTGGTGTCAAGACTGTATTCCAGACAGAGAAATCTTTAACCCTTTGATTGCCAGAGGGGTACTCAACGCATTGCAAAGCAATGATACAGGTAGCAGAGTGTGTGAAAGGCATTAGGAGGATGAGAAAGATATTGGACAGCATGGACAAGGTGAGAGAGAGAGAGGCAGAGGTAGGGTGAGAGGGGCTAAGGAGTGAGTTAAATAAGCAGGGAGTGGGAGTGAGATTGAGGAGGGTGACTGGGAGAGGCACAGTGCAGGATGAGAGAGGCAGAAGGGGTGGCGTATGAGGGAGGCAGAAGGGAGAATGAGTGCAGATGAGAGCGGATTTCCTGATCCTTATAATCTTCATATCCATTGTCCCCTCTCACTTCCCCTTCTGCCTCAAGGTAGCATGGTCCTTTGCAACCCAAACCAACTTCTGATCCAGCCCCACACCCTGTCCTAACCAGAAGAGGATCAGTATGATGTGATGACATTATTGCATATCAGTCTGACCCCATTTAGGTCAGGACAGGGCACTGAGATGGAACAGAAGCCAGTTTGGGTGATGGGGAATCCTACAAGCTTCAGTCATACAGGACATAGATCTGGAGTGGCACAAATTATTAGACCAGGGACGGTGGGGTAAAAGCAAGAGGGTGTACTATATGAAGTAAAAAAGATAGGTGTAACCATTTCTGTATCTAAAATAAGTGGCAAAATAAACTCCGTGTTACTGGGCAAGAAGAGGCAGGGTAAGGGAAGAGATATTCCACTCACCCCTGGTGGTCACATACATTGTGTTACACCCCACATTTGTTCCACTGGTAGCCACAAACCCATCCTATCTACCAGCCCAGACCTTTTTCATTTGTAGCCATATATACAGCAATGTGCTGAAAACCCCTATGTTACTGAAAGGGTTAATACTGTGACTGGTACGTTTATATACTTCCTTCTATTCCAGTTGTTTCCCCCACTCAGTCTCTCTCTCTCCCATGATGCCAGAGAGGCTGATAGGGGTCAGGCAATGGATCTATTTACAAAGGGCAGGGTGATAGCTAGGACGGACAGTAGACTCACAACGCAGATGACTTGGACACTTCAATGGATCTATTTACAAAGGGCAGGGTGATAGCTAGGACGGACAGTAGACTCACAACGCAGATGACTTGGACACTTCAATGCCAGTGGGGGGTCTGAATTTTCCCATTTGCCACCACAGTTCACATGAAGGCAAATATTTGTGTGGGCATATAGGGCTCCAACCGTTCATGTCATTCTCTGCCCGTTACCTCCTCAGGTTGTGTTCAGCAGCAGGGAAGGGACATATACATGTTTTAGAGAATGTATGTATGTATATGAAGAGTTTATCAGCAAGCCAAGCTGTGTGTATAGACTGTTATCTGCTACTCTGGTCCAGTGCAGGTTGGCAGATAGTTGTCCTTATTTGGACTGGAACCTTTGACCCTGAGGTTTTAGCAGTTTCTACTGGCGGTACATAGACCAACTAAGCTTTCTCACTGAAACGTTGTTTTGTTAAATGTATTTGTGATTTGTTTGCAAGAATGACTCTTTGAGTTCTTCCCCATTCTTCCATAGAACTGTCGGTATAATTTATTTTCTATTATGCCGTGTGTGTGTGCATTTCATCACTCGTGAAAACCTATATTTATATATAATATGATATGTAGGCAAGGGATGTTGCCACTCACAACAGAAAAGGACATGGACACCTCGTGTATCCATCGTGGAAGAATACAGACAAAGGACTGAAGCATTCACAGGATTTAAAGAAAACAATAAAAGGGTTTTTTTTGTGACCTAACGTCGGTTGTGCTTTAAGCAGGTATGACATTTGAATACCAACCAAGACATTTTCTTTTTGTTAGTCGGTATCCATTTTGCCCTCCCGGCTTTTTTAGCACAAACATTTGAATCGAGGCCCAAATATCTTATACACTGGACATAGTCAGCATTTCGGCTCCCTCATGGAGCCTTTATCAATAGCAAATTAATATGATCAATGACTAATTAAACAGAAGACAGACTGTGAATATGTGTATTCACATAGTGTATGAGATGCCCCCCCCAAGAAGCCACCACGTATTCCCACCAATACTGAAAGTCTCGTGTGACATGACCGGAATGAGTGATGACTGCATAGAAATGTAATAGAGAAATATAGATATATATATATATGAAAAAAAACACATACACTTCACACTTTTCATGGCTGAATGACACTTTGTAAAGAGTAAAATATAATTAAAATACAACAAACGTCTTAAGGCGTCTCAGAATCCCTGCTATGGTATTGGCAAGCACAGAGCCTGTTTTAGCATCAGGCATTAGCATAGGGAACTACCTAGAGAGCCACTTTTTGATGGAGGTCCCTCTGCTGTTCTGGCCATGCCCACATTCAAGTTTTAGGCATGGCCACAATAATACAAGTGCTATAATGTGGACTGGATAAGGGGACAGTGGGGGCAATTGCCCCCTGGGCCAATCACCCTTTTGGGCAAGTTCCTGTAGGCCTTCGGCCCAAAATGTCATTTCTGCTAGCCCTTATTTTATAATAAACAACTCAGGACCAGAGGTGTGGTATTTCAAAACAATGTGCTGCAAGCACCTTTGGTCCTCAAGGGGTTAAGTGAGCTATGAATGAAGTGGTACAGAGAAGTCTTGATGACGTACTGCAGCACCAACCTTGACTTATACAGTGAAACACTGGCCGCTTCTTCTAGAAGGCATCATTGTGGTGTTTCATTGGAGGATGACGCCTGTGCAGTGGCAGGCAGAGTAGCGCATTACATTGGTCACTGAAGAGTCAACTAGCTTAAATCTCCAAGCCCGACTTTAGGTTCTGTGCACACTGCCCACCTCCATACTGGCCTCATTGCCCACCTCCACACGCTTCCCACCTGTACACGCTGCCCACATTGTCCAACTCCACACTGCCCACCACCACATCCTCTTCACCTCCATACTGCCCACCTCCAAACCCTCAACACCTCCACCCTTTCTACCTCCACACTACCCACCCTATCCTCCTCCACAAACTGTCCACCCTGTCCACCTCTGCACTGCCCACCCTATCCTTCTTCACAAACTGTTCACTCTGTCCTCCTCCACACACTTCCCACCTCCAAATCACCCACTCTGCCCACATTGTCCACATCCACACTCCCACCTTAACAAAGTCCACCACCACACCCTGTCCACCTCCACACTGCCCACCTCCAAACCCTGCACACTTCCACCCTAACCACCTCCACATTGCCCACCCTATCCTTCTCCGCAAACTGTTCACTCTGTCCTCCTCCACACACTTCCCACCTACACACTGCCAACACTGTCCACCATCAAACTGCCCACCTCCATATTACCCACTCTGCCAACATTGTCCACCTCCACACTGCCTGCCTCAACAATGTTCACCTCCATACACACTGTCCACCCCAACATTGCCCACACTGACCACCTCTGCATTGTCCACATCCACACTGCCCATCCTGTCCACATCCAAACAGCCCACCCTGTCCTCCTCCATTAATTGTCCACCCTGTCCTCCTCCACACACTGCCCACCTCAACACTGCCCACTTCCACACATACTACCCACCCTGTCCTCCTCCACTAATTGTCCACCCTTTTCTCCTCCTCACACTGCCCACCTTCATACTGCTCACATTGTCCACCTCTATGGGAGGTATGGATCCCTAATATCTACTAAAGAGGGACACTTGGGAGGTATGGATCCCTAATATCTCCTAAAGAGGGACACTTGGGAGGTACGGACCCCTAATATCGCCTAAATAGGGACACTTGGGAGGTATGGATCCCTAATAACTCCTAAAGTGGGACACTTGGGAGGTATGGAGTCCAAAAATGTCCTAAAGAGGGACTCTTGGGAGGAATGGATCCTTAATATCTCCTAAAGAGGGACACTTGGGAGGTATGGACATCTAATATCTCCTAAAGAGGGACACTTGGGAGGTATGGATCCCTAATATCTCCTACAGAGGGACACTTGGGAGGTATGGACCACTAATATCTCATAAAGAAGGACTCTTGGGAGGTATGGAGCCCTAATATCTCCTACAGAGAGACACTTGGGAGGTATGGACCCCTAATATCTCCTAAAGAGGGACACTTGGGAGGTATGGACCCCTAATATCTCCTAAAGAGGGACACTTGGGAGGTATGGACCCTAATATCTCCTAAAGAGGGACACTTGGGAGGTATGGACCCTAATATCTCCTAAAGAGGGACTCTTAGGAGATATAGACCTCTAAAATATCTACCTCTATAAGTGGTCAGCAGAGTGAATGGAGGATTCAGACTACCTCCACTCAGATTTCCCTGGTGTATCTCCTGCTCCCCCATCAAAAGATAATCCTTATAATTCTCACAAAAATTAGATAGTAGAAGTTACAAAATGGGAGGGGGTGATATCAAATGCCAAATCAGCATATATGTATATACAGTAAGATACCAGCATTAATACTTTACATACATGATTACTTTTGTCCTTTCCTCCAAAGAAGAGAGAATTGCACTCAGAATTTTTCCGCTTTGTGGTCATTATTATTTATCTTATTCATTTTTTGTATGGTTTTTATCCAGTAATTAAGACAAAGTTTAACATTGATCAAGCCTTTTGTCCACCATCCTTTTCAGCATACAGAGTATCCTGAACAGGGGCAGGGTCTGTGGAGCTGGATTTCCCAATAGGCACAATAGGCAGCTCCCTAGAGCCCTAAATCTTGAGAGGAGGTGCCTGAGTTGTGTTGACCACACCCACATTATGGTTGTGGCCAAAGCAGTCTCAATGTCTCTGCACCAGTTTTATACCAATTTACAGGATATCATTTAACCGCTTGGATGCTACAGAGAGGCGTTGGTGATCTCTCTAGCAACCAAGACTTTAAAGGGATAGTATTACTTAAAACGTAAAAAAAATATATGTTGTAGTGTTTATCCCCCTGAGTAAAACAAGGGTACTCCCACTGCTGAAAGGTGTTTTATTCAAAAGTTATTACAGCTCAAAGTTGAATTTTTTAGGTGCAATATCACAGTGGCCTGAATTGTATAGTGGTGCTGTTGTTACATCATCCTATGTACAGCTCTGGTCCCAGGACCATAAATCTCCATAGGATGGTGTAACAACAGCGCCAATGTGATATTGCCCCTAAAAAATTCAAGTTTGAGCTGTAATAACTTTTGGATAAAACACCTTTCAGCAGTGGGAGTACTCTTGTTTTACTTAGGGGGATAAACCCTACAACATATTTTTTTTTTTACATTTTAAGTATTACTATCCCTTTAAATCCTTTTTTCTTTTTATTGTGGCTTTGCTTGTAACAGGCCAAAAGTATTTTCCATGCCAAGGAATAGTGGATGGGACTGTGGGAGGGGCCATATGGAGAGTAGGGGTGCGGCCATGGGTGGGGTTATGGGAGCCTGGAGTGTCTTGACTGGGTGTGCCTGGGATTTAACCCCTTAACGATCCTTGACATGCCAGGACTATCATGCCTGGTCCAGTACTTAAAGGAGCAGTAAACTTTTTTTATGAAAAAATATATATTGTAGGGATTTTCCTATTGAGTAAAATAAGGGTACTCCCACTGCTGAGAGATTTATATTTCCAGAGTTATTACAGTTTAATCCCATGTTTTTTTACATTAGCAGTGCCCTCTAGTGGTCGATTTCTAATTAGATTTCCTGTTAGATTCTAATGGAGAGGAAAGTCAGAAAAGTCAGAGACAAACAGTTCTCTATAGAATGTGATAGAAACTGCCTGTCACTTCCTGTCAGTTAGAACTATCAGGAAGTAAACACAGTAAATTCACTTCCTGATTATTTAAACTGCTATAATTTTTGAATAAAACATCTGACAGCGATGGGAGTGACCTTGTTTTATTCAGCAGGAAATGCTCTATAAAATATGTGTTTTCATAAATAAAAGTTTACTGCTCCTTTAAGGACCAGTGATGGTCCTGGGACATCATGGAATTCTAGGGTTACCGCTCTCCTGCGTGCCGCTCAGCAACCCTGGAATCCATTGCAAAAAAACCCCTGTGCTTTGCAAAGTGTTGCGCACCCCTCTGGCACTCCAACGGTTACTGGTTGGGATTGAAGAGGTCTTCCATCAACGCAAGCAATGCAGTCAATCCCATGGTTGTCAGATCTGTGTAAAGAAAAATGTATGAGGAGCGGAATGCGTTGTTATGTGTTCCATAGACGTGACTTAGCTGATTTTCAGTGTCCAATAAGGACGGGGCTTTATTGTCATACCAATAAATGTGAACAATTGTCTTGGCTGCATTTAAAAGGTGTTTATAGAGTCGTTGCAGCTTCATTGTTTTTAAGATTACTGTGGTAAAGGTTAACCCTTTGAGTGCCAGAGGGGTACGAAGCACTCTGGCACTCAATGGGGTTAAGCAAAATTATAACGGGAACCCAAGACGCCGGGGAGTCCTGAGCCATGGTAACCGAATCTTTTCTTCCAGAGGTGGGCTGGGGGATGTCGAAAGAGCCGGTCGGAAAGGAGGCAGGCGGTCAAACAGCTGCAAAGTCGCCACCGAGAGGTTCAACTATGTGTCGAACAAGGCGAGCAAGGCAAAGTCGCTGACTCACTGGATGTGTCGTCAAACAAAGGCAGTTATATTCGAGATTCAGCGTCTGTCAGAGTCGGAACTTCTGGAAGCGAAGAGTGAATTAGCCCTTGGTGCCTTTCGGGGATGGGAGTCAAAGCGGACTCTTTAGATCATCCAGGCAAGCACAACACAGGAGACTGCTTACTCCACACGAACACCTTTATTCAAAAAACGCCATGGTTTTTATACCCAGCTAACCACATCAAGCTTAATCATAAACAATGGACACAAATGCATAGAGACAGATGGTATCACAAGTACAAAGGGCCAGACAGGATTGGATTAACGCACAAAAGGGGTCTCAGTGGGGGTTACAATAGTCAAAGGGCTGCAATACACATTATTGATACAAAGGGAAAAGGTCACAGCCGTTGGTCAGTATTTAGAGTATCCCGCTTCGAGTTCGACCAATCCGTTGGTCATATGTCCTGTCCTTTCGACCAGTCCCTGAGCTGCCTACTTTTGTCCATGTTAAGTCTATGGCAGACCTTTAACTGTCCAGCTCAGGGATTTCGACCAATCATGTTGATGCCTCCTGTCCCCATTGTGTCGAAGATTCCAGCCACCTCTGGACCCTTCGACTGAGAGTCGGACAAAACATGTTGGATAGTCCTGGTTGTTCCAAGGTCCCAATGTGTCGACAGCTATTGACTGTCACCTTATTTCACCCTAGTTCATATAAAAAGTCATACATTCCTCCCATGAGGTTTGAGTAACGGCCTATGGCCCGTTACAAAAATATACTGAGGTTTCTTGGGTAGCGTGATGCCTGGGACTTTGTGCGTTACTGTATTTTAACCCTTTGGGTGCCAGAGTGCCATTTCTTTGTAAAGCGTTGTGTACCCCTCTGGCACTCGAATGGTTAATGGTTGGGATTGAAGAGGTCTTCCATCAACTCAAGGCAATACAGTCAATCCCATGGTTGCCAGATCTGTGTAAAGGAAAATGTATGAGGAGCGAAATGCATTGTTATATGTTCCATAAACGTGACATAGCGGATTTTTAGTGTCCAGTCAGGACGGAGTTTTATTTTGATGCCAGTAAATAGGAACAAATGTCTTGGCTGCATTTAAAAGGCGTTTAAAGAGAGTAATTGCAGCCTCATCATTTTCAAGATTACGGCGGTACAGGTTAAGCAAACTATATTGAGGTTTCTTGGGCAGAGTGATGCCTGTGATTTTGTGTTTTACCGTATTTTAACACTTTGGGTGCCAGAGTGCCATTGCTTTGCAATGCGTTGAGCAACCCTCTGGCACTCAAAGGGCTGAACAGATCTTATAGAACTGTGACATTATTACCCTATGAAGTGCCCCCTATACTGAATGCTGTTATGGATACAGGGTTTTTGTTTTATTTGCTGAGGGGATCGTGCAATGTTGTATCAGTGTTTCTGCTTTAACAGTTCCTGACAGAGAGCTCCCTGGAAAAGATAGAGAATGCTCTGTCAGGAACATAAAAAGTGTTAAAAAAAACAAAATGTAAAAGTTATGGTATAAATAAATACATTTTGACAATTTCACATTACATTTGACATATTTGCAGATTATGTGCAGTCCAAACTGAGATTGGCTGTCACTTTAAAGAGATAGTTATACTTATAAAAAAATATCTGCTGGAAGAGTGCTCATACAAAAGGTATTACAGAAGAAACCGGCATTTTGGGTGCAGTGTCCATTTCATTACAATTACATAAGTGATCTGTAGAATGGAATCACTACTTCTCTCTCACTGCTGCTAATGCATTCATTTAGACAAGCAGTCGTCACGCTGGCATTTAAATGGCCTTGCTATGTTCTCTGCCTACTAGTTATCTGGAATTACAACTCCCCCTTGTCTCTTCCCTTTATGAAAGGCCCTGCTGAAGACTTGGTAAATGAAATGAAGTGTATTTTAATAATTTTATAATGAATCTTCAGTTGCTAGCATTGCTGTTCATTTCTTTCATAATTAAGAGCTTGGATGGCTTACTTCTATAGGAAATGTCTTTATTGAATGAGTATTTACCCCTTGAAGACCAGAAGAGTGTGTAAAGTAATGCTTTGTGGGACGCTGAAGAGTTGATGTGCTCGTCTGTGTGCTTTCTCTGCACCTGTGTACATGGTTTCTCTACATGTGCGCTCTCTTATCTCTCTGTGGTGCACCTGTGTGTGTGTGTGTGTGTGCGCTCTCTTATCTCTCTGTGGTGCACCTGTGTGTGTGTGTGCGCTCTCTTATCTCTCTGTGGTGCACCTGTGTACATGGTTTCTCTACATGTGCGCTCTCTTATCTCTCTGTGGTGCACCTGTGTGTGTGTGTGTGTGTGCGCTCTCTTATCTCTCTGTGGTGCACCTGTGTGTGTGCACTCTCTTATCTCTCTGTGGTGCACCTGTGTGTGTGCACTCTCTTATCTCTCTGTGGTGCACCTGTGTGTGTGTGTGTGTGCGCTCTCTTATCTCTCTGTGGTGCACCTGTGTGTGTGCACTCTCTTATCTCTCTGTGGTGCACCTGTGTGTGTGCACTCTCTTATCTCTCTGTGGTGCACCTGTGTGTGTGTGTGTGCACTCTCTTATCTCTCTGTGGTGCACCTGTGTATGTGTGTGTGTGTGCACTTATCTCTCTGTGGTGCACCTGTGTGTGTGCACTCTCTTATCTCTCTGTGGTGCACCTGTGTGTGTGCACTCTCTTATCTCTCTGTGGTGCAACTGTGTGTGTGCACTCTCTTATCTCTCTGTGGTGCACCTGTGTGTGTGTGTGTGCACTCTCTTATCTCTCTGTGGTGCACCTGTGTGTGTGTGTGTGTGTGCACTCTCTTATCTCTCTGTGGTGCACCTGTGTATGTGTGTGTGTGTGCACTTATCTCTCTGTGGTGCACCTGTGTGTGTGCACTCTCTTATCTCTCTGTGGTGCACTTGTGTGTGTGTGTGTGTGTGTGTGTGTGTGTGTGCACTTATCTCTCTGTGGTGCACCTGTGTGTGTGTGCACTCTCTTGTCTCTCTGTGGTGCACCTGTGTATGTGTGTGTGTGTGAACTTATCTCTCTGTGGTGCACCTGTGTGGGTGTGTGTGCACTCTCTTATCTCTCTGTGGTGCACCTGTGTATGTGTGTGTGTGTGCACTTATCTCTCTGTGGTGCACCTGTGTGTGTGCACTCTCTTATCTCTCTGTGGTGCACCTGTGTGTGTGTGCACTCTCTTATCTCTCTGTGGTGCACCTGTGTATGTGTGTGTGTGTGTGTGTGTGTGTGTGCACTCTCTTATCTCTCTGTGGTGCACCTGTGTATGTGTGTGTGTGTGCACTTATCTCTCTGTGGTGCACCTGTGTGTGTGTGCACTCTCTTGTCTCTCTGTGGTGCACCTGTGTATGTGTGTGTGTGTGTGTGTGCACTTATCTCTCTGTGGTGCACCTGTGTGGGTGTGTGTGCACTCTCTTATCTCTCTGTGGTGCACCTGTGTATGTGTGTGTGTGTGCACTTATCTCTCTGTGGTGCACCTGTGTGTGTGCACTCTCTTATCTCTCTGTGGTGCACCTGTGTGTGTGTGCACTCTCTTATCTCTCTGTGGTGCACCTGTGTATGTGTGTGTGTGTGTGTGTGTGTGTGTGCACTCTCTTATCTCTCTGTGGTGCACCTGTGTATGTGTGTGTGTGTGCACTTATCTCTCTGTGGTGCACCTGTGTGTGTGTGCACTCTCTTGTCTCTCTGTGGTGCACCTGTGTATGTGTGTGTGTGTGTGTGTGCACTTATCTCTCTGTGGTGCACCTGTGTGGGTGTGTGTGCACTCTCTTATCTCTCTGTGGTGCACCTGTGTATGTGTGTGTGTGTGTGCACTTATCTCTCTGTGGTGCACCTGTGTGTGTGTGCACTCTCTTGTCTCTCTGTGGTGCACCTGTGTATGTGTGTGTGTGCACTTATCTCTCTGTGGTGCACCTGTGTGTGTGTGCACTCTCTTGTCTCTCTGTGGTGCACTTGTGTGTGTGTGCACTCTCTTATCTCTCTGTGGTGCATCTGTGTGTGTGTGTGTGTGTGCTCTTTTGTCTCTCTGTGGTGCACCTGTGTGTGTGTGTACTCTTTTGTCTCTTTGTGGTGCACCTGTGTATGCACTCCCTTGTCTCTGCGCTGCACCTGTGTGTACGCACTCTTGTTTGTCTGTAGTACATGTCACTGTCATTAGTCCTAGGAAGGACTGACCCACAGACATGTCCCTGTCTTTTGTCTCACTCCCTTTAGCCCAGCACCAGACCAGTTAGCTAATTGCAGTGGTCATGTTACAAATTATTTCTAATGTTATTTTTGCATTAGTTTTGGTCTGCTGTGAGAACATTCATCTCTCTAATCATCTGGTGAACAAATGGTTCACATTGGTGTTTGTACACTTGTGAGGTTCCTTTGCGGGGAGAACCAGTGTTCATCTTCCCCACTGACTAATAACACCAGTGTTCAAAGCTTTGGACCCGGTTTGACATTTGCCGTGAGTACAGTATTGTTCTATGAAGAAATACATTGTATTTACATATTCTGAATCAGCGTAGCTCTCCTCACATCTCTTTTGTGTTTGTCTCCTTAAAGCCCAGTCTGTGGATTACAGTGGACTGGAGACTGAGCTTCGTCCAGTCGGGCATCTGTGTTGGGGCAGAGTTAATATCCTCCACAAGCGTACACTGTCAAAGTTGACACAATTTAACACACTCAATATATGCACTCATATTTCAGGTATGTCATTGGTCCTACAAATGACATTCCTGAAATGTGAGTGCATATATTGTGTCAACTTTGTTTCAACATACTACGCCATAAGGCTCTCCTCTTCTCTTTATATATATAGGCCTGATGTGTTTTATCTGTGATTGAGGCCATTGTGTCATAAAGCAGATTAACTGCTTGAGGACGAGTGATGTGGAATGCATTATGGAGTGATGTATTGCACACCACTTTGGTTCTCAAAGAGTTAAGTGGTTTCATCCTCAAAGAACAGCAGTCTACATTAAGAGGAGGATCCAGACCACATTTCTTACCAGGATAATTAGTACAAGACCCAATTAATTTTTAGTAAATGGTTGGCCCTCACATTTGTAAACAACACTGGCCAAGTAGGCAGCTGAATGCTGGGTGGTGTATGAATGCTGGGAGCACGGAATGCTGGGAGGTGTAGGAATGCTGTGAGGTGTAGGAATGCTAGGAGCACGGAATGTTGGGAGCACAGAATGCTTGGAGGTGTAGGAATGCTAGGAGCATGGAATGCTGGGAGGTGTACAAATGCTGGGAGCATGGAATGCTGGTAGGTGTAGGAATGCGTGGAGCATGGAATGCTGGTAGGTGTAGGAATGCGTGGAGCACAGAATGCTGGGAGGTGTAGGAATGCTGGGTGGTGTAGGAATGGGGGTAGCACGGAATGTTGGAGGTGTAGGAATGCTGGGGGAGCACGGAATGCTGGGAGATGTAGGAATGATGGGAGTTCTGTGCTGGGAGCATTCTGTGCATTCAGGCAGTCTCTATGGCGCATGACTGCATCGGGTGCTGGCGGAGGCAGTACGCAGAGCAGAACTGGCCCCTTAACCCTTTGAGAGCCAGTGGGGTACGCAACGCAATGCAAAGCAATGCGTTGTGTACCCCTCTAGCACTCAAAAGGTCAACATCACCCGGACCTCAGCCCGTGTACACGGGCTTTTACACTACTATAAAATAATAAATATATAGAAGAAAATATATTTATATAATACAAAGTTAAATCTTCATGTAAAAAACATAAGAATCTACATGCAGTCTGTTATACACGTTTACGACTGAGAGGAACTGAAAATTACAGAGCAGTAATGAAAAATCAACAACATCCTATGACAAAAGTTGGAATAGTTCCTTGTATTGGTGAAACTCTCTTCTCATTAAAAGATGTTCCACTTTAGGCACTCTGCAAACTAATGTTATATAAGTAAATATAGAAAGAGACTTATGGTGAGTTCATTAATCTTATAGGAGGATCAATACTGCAGTCCTTGATTCCACATGGCATGCTCCTGTGATGTCACTGCACTCATACACCAGTGGCGTGTATGATCCACAGTAGAAACACTGTAGAGACAATGTAAGAAAAAGACCTTCTAAGACCAAAAACTACTTAACCCCTTAAGGACCGGGAAAATCTTAGGTCGTTTTCCCTTAAGGACCGGAGCAATTCTGACCTTTTTGACTATGCCTTTGTTCAACAGTGTTTTCCCTCTAAGGCTTTTATTCCACCCCCATAAATTATGTACTGTTTTTTTAAGCACAAATAGGGCTTTCATTTGATACCCTACTTATATGGATAACCCACCATTCACTTTATTAAAATTAAAAAAAGGGTAAAAAAAATGTAAAAAAAAAAAACATATTTGTTTTTTCTCTTGGGATCAATTGGGCACAAAGGGTTAAATTTTTATGGCGACTGCATGAAAGGTATGACCGGTCAGTCATACTTACAAAATGTGCAGTTTAAAGTGGCCACTGTCCCCCCCTTGGGTGAAAATCCCCATGTCCCTTTTTCCCACCCTATTTTGTCACTTTTTTATCCGTGACATTTGGCAGTGTGTATAAGTGTATTACATAGTTCCACAACAATCACATTTCCAAAATTGTTTAATAAGATTATTTAAAAAAAAATATATATATCTTTTTGTAAAAAAAAAAAAGTGTATTGTGTTTAAAAAAAAAAAAAAAAAGTATCATTGCAGGTCAGAAATTGACCTGCATTTAGCAAGCCTCTGGCACCAGCAGTGAAGGGGTTAATACCCCAGCTGCTGTATTCTCATTTGCCACTAGGTGTCTCCTCTCTACTTCTGTCTCCCTTACTTTGATAGCAAGGGAGACAGAGGAAGAAGAGACACGCAGAGACAGCATACTTTGCGTGCTGCCTCTGTCTCTCACTATGATGGTACATGTGATCGCTGCTACAGCGATCACATGAACCGGCACAAGCAAGAAGTGCTGAGACTGAATGCCCCGGTTTCGGAGAGCTAAGTCTCAGCCTGGAATTAATTATAGCAGCGTGCACGGAGGCACGCTGCTATCATTTAAGCCATGACGGTCCTGGACCGTCATGGGTCCTTAAGGGGATAAAGCCAAGGAGCCCCCTCCATTACCTTATGCACTCCCCAGATCTTGGGAATTATATAGTCTTTAAGTTGTGGCAGTGGTTGGTACAATGAGTAGAGACCAATGGTTCAACATTCACCTTTTTTATTTAGTGAATAACATTTTAACTTGTGAAACTGGCTATCAATCCCTGAAGAAGTGTTGTATACAACACAAAACGAGTTGGGTTATTGAGTGAATAAACAGTGCATGTTGAGCCATCAGTCTCTACTCATTGTAAGAGCCACTACTACAGTTAAAAAGCCATGTAATTCCCAAGATTTGGTGTGTGCATAAGATACTTGGGGGTGGGGACCCATTTGCTTTAAACAGTCTGCTCTTAGAGGGTCTGTGCCCTTCTCTTTCTCTTACAAGGAGGCAATTGCCTCCCACTGGCAAACCTGTCTTTGGTGTTGGGAAAACATGTCCCATGTTACACAGACTGTTTTACTTGGTGCACTGTGACCCTGAAGTTGGCATGCTGTACATCATCACAGCACCCTGACATCGGGGTCACAGATCATTGAGTCGTAAACCAACTTGGGACAAGTAAGTGAAGTGCACCTCGCACAGCACAAGCACCAGTGGAAGAAGAAACAGAGGTGCCACTTCGGGTTTTAAAGTGGATCCTGTCAGTTCAATATAAATGTTATATTTTAGTGCTTCTTCTCCTAACTACATTTCCGCACACAGAACCTGGGCCCCCATTCTCACCTGGTCCCCGGGACAAGAGTCAACCCTGTTCCCACTAGGTAGCGGCCCTACATAGAAGTATTTAAAATGGACAGAACAGCAATATATAAACTGCTAGACTCTTCAATGTTAGTATATAACCTGAACACTGCAGTGATATATAAACTGGTAAAAACAAACACTGCCACCATAAACCGGAGTGGATGTCTAGTGTATGAGAATTATCTAAGCCACGGGCATCCATGGTAGAGAGAAAGATGGGGCACTTGCTCCCTGAATAAACATAGGACTTGATCCGGCTGGCCTGGGGGTGTATTAGGGCTTTGCCCCCCCAAACAAAAAAAAATCTGTGGACGCCCATGTTGTATGTCACAATCACAAACCATCACAATGGGAGTGGACAGCAAGACTAAGATGCAGCTTCCAGTTTAGACCCCCTATTCACTGCCTACACCAGAGGAGTAACTAGACACCACCGGGCCCTGGTGCAAGAATTGCCATGGGCCACCCCAACCACATTGGCCCCCTCATCCACATTGCCCCTTCTACAATGCCCCCTCCATCTCCACATTGCCCTTCCACAATGCCCCCTTCATCTCCACAATGCCCCACCTTCATCTCCACATTGCCCCTTCCACAATGCCCCTTCATCTCCACAATGCCCCCATCTTCACATTTCCCCTTTATCTCCACATTGCCCCTTCCACAATGCCCCTTCATCTCCACAATGCCCCCATCTTCAAATTTCCCCTTTATCTCCACATTGCCCCTTCCTCCAGTCCCTGGTGGTCTAGCAGAGTGTCTTTACAGATCTGTGCCTCCTTCGGCACAGATCTCTGTAACTGAAGCTCCTGCGTGCTGCTGTAGTAATGCGGAGGCTGGGAGATGATGTCATCTCCCAGCGCTCTGTATTACTAGAGCGGCGCACCAGTGGGAGATCAGCTGAAGACTGCTGCGGGCGAGGGGGTCGCAGGGGGCGGCCAAGCCCCTGGAGTGACGGGCCCGGTCACAGGTGCGACCGCTGAGACCCCTATTGTTACTCCACTGGCCTACACTGACTATTCAGAAATCCAGCTTTGCCTACAGCGACAAAAGAGAGGTCCCAGATATCAATCAAAGTGCTAACAGGGGATTGGATGTCCCAGATATCAGGTTTATTGTTGCTGAAACATCCATAAAATATTTATGAACTCCCAAAGTGCCTGAGCACTTTCCTTGAAACTTATTAGCCAGACAAATGCTTTAAATGTTCTTGATGAATCTCTCGGAGGACTACATTTAGGATTTGTTTTAATCACAGTTGGAGGCTCCAGTACACTTGATTCAAGGGTCAGCAGTGATTTAAGTATTTTCTTGTAGTCTGTGACACCTAACCTGCAGAGATAAATCTACGCAAGGCTCACTTATTCTCCACTAATGTCTATTCTGGAGCCAGAGTGTATCAAAGATATTACATAATCATAGCTCTTCATTTATCTCTGAGCCATGAAAACACAGAGCACAGGCCAAAAGGAATCAAGATGTCAAGAAATTAATTCCAAAGCAATTACATTAAATGTTGAAATCTGATAGAGCAAACTTGGTTTGGAAAAAGAAAATCAATGTTAGTTTGAGATTAGAAATCTAATGGATAGAACCATGATGGACACGGGGACAGACGAGGTCAGTTTTAAAGAATCAGTAAAATTTTGTTATAAAAAACAAACCAGGGCTGTTCCTTTCATTTACTATAAAGAACTATAGTCTGTGACTAAGTCAAGCTCTCTCATAGTGTGCATTATAATATAATAGTTGCCTATTAGATACCAGTTGTGATGGTCCTACAATATATGTTTGTTTATTTTTTTAATTAAAAAAAGTTTTTCGTTTTTTTTTTGTTTTAAAAAGCTTTATTGACGTGTAAGAAATTACAGATTCAAAAATCATGTAGCACAAATGCAAAACATGAATATAGAAGAACAATGGTATAGTTAACATATATACCTATCTATTGTAGTCATCAAAACCTCAAACTGTAAAAAAAAAATAAAGGCCTTGTTATCTAGAGGGAAACGAATCAGATTAATTATGTTTGGGTGCGATATAGGGATAGTTTGACTTGGTGGTGCAACAGTTAAAGGGATAGTAATGTTTCATAATAAAAGCAGCTCTAATTAATCATCATAGTATTTGGACTTTGGAGAGTGTTATATCAATACTGTCAGAGTTGTAGTTCAAGAGTAATTCAATGACAAAGTATCCCCCTCCCTCTCCTTTTACTGATGTAACACTGCTCAGCCACAGCAGAAGGGAGGTGCCCAGGTAAACTGCAGAGAGGGACAATCTTCAATTAAGATAAGGGAAAAAGCTGAAAAACTTGTCAAGGGGGGCAGGGCTTTCATTGTTCTCACAGGAAGAAGATTGTCTCCTTCTGTTATCTTTCTGGTCTATGGACTGGATTCCACATCTGAGAAGAGATGGCTTACACCAGGTAAAAGGGGCGGGAGGGGAAACTTTGCTTGTGAATATCTCTCAAACCATAAAGGTTTGAGAGATAAGACTTATATAGTTCTTCATGTTTTTTAATGCCTACAAAATAAAATAAAGATATAACGAAGTATTACTATCCCTTTAAACTGAGTGCGAAGAGTAGAGCTAAATTGATCAAATAATACGACAAGTCCTACAGAGAAATAACAAAATTAGGGGTATGGGGAAAGTGAGGCCAGGGCAGCAGGGGAATCCACTGAACACTGAAATTTAGGGACTTCTGTGTTAAGAATCAAATCAGTTGTGGTAAGTTGTTTGGCCAACACCAATACCTAAAGTTTTTTTTTCCTTTAATCAAAATGTTGTGAGGTATCCTGAATTAGAAAATCATTTTATTCGCTTGAGAACTAGATCCTCAGGGGATAATATATATATTATCCACACCAAGTCCACAATTACTCAGTTCTGCAATACTATTTTCTATGCATAAACTCTTGAATTTAAAATTCTAGAGACATTCAGAACGAGTCCATCATTGTTTCATTCGAGTGAACTACTCGTATCATTATTAGCAATACTTGACAATGATAGTATTGAAGGTAAATGGATTCATCTCACCAGCCGACTGTAACATCCACTAGGCACCTGTTCTCAGGCCCAAATCTGTGGACTGGAACACCTCCGGTTCACCATCTGTCAATCGCGTCCTTCTTTTAATCCATTATAATAGACGATGTATCAGAAGAAATCTTAATATTATACAACAAATCCAAGAGGTTTGGAGTCGGAGAGCCATATAAAAATATTATTTATTCACGAGACTAATTACCTTCCCTTTTGAAAATGGCGCTTGGACGCCGAAACCGGTCAAGGGTATTGATGTGAATATGTTTTAATCGTGAATAAATAATATTTTTATATGGCTCTCCGACTCCAGACCTCTTGGATTTGTTGTATAATATTAAGATTTCTTCGGATACATCGTCTATTATAATGGATTAAAAGAAGGACGCGACTGACAGATGGTGAACCGGAGGTGTTCCACTCCACAGATTTGGACCTGAGAACAGGTGCCTAGTGGATGTTACAGTCGGCTGGTGAGATTAATCCATTTACCTTCAATACTATCATTGTCAAGTATTGCTAATAATGATACGAGTAGTTCACTCGAAAGAAACAATGATGGACTCGTTCTGAATGTCTCGAGAATTTTAAATTCAAGAGTTTATGCACTTTATGTTATCGTATCAGGTCTGGAGTCAGTTTATACATATAGAAGTGTGGTTCTATGACAATAATTGAACAATACTATTTTCTATAACATTTGAACTAAATCCTTTCAGGACCAGAGGGTGCACAAGTCATTACTTTTCCATGCTTTCGCATGCACCTCTGGTCCTTGAAGTGTTAATGTGAAAATATTGCTAAATTGGGGCTGTCAATTTGAATTAAGAGTTCATATTTGCAAATATTATTTAAAACTATCCGTGCATCATTAGCCAAAATGTTAGCAGATGCATCGTTTAAGAGAAATTACACACTTAATTTCACTCCTTGTCTCTGAAGTTGATTAATCTCCTGTCTCTCAGTCTGACACTTTATGCAAATTAAAATCAGAGTACAGTGGCTGATGTCACATGATGGTGGAGGAAACACACTGTTCAACGAGTGGAGTATTTCTGGGGCAAACCAACTAAATATTATAACAACTAGTATGAATGCCAGTATACACAAGCTGAAGTGCACCCAGCGTCCCCGTCTGCTGCCCCAGAGCTGGGAGCAGAGACAGGAAGTGAGCCGTCCGGAGTGGGGCAGAGCGTTCGGCAAGTCTCTACTGAGACTTGCCAAATGCGCTGATCCTTAGCGGGGAGCTCCAGATGGCTCACAGTGAATCTCCCTGTGTTCGAAACCACACATGCACAGTAGAGATTCTCTACTGCGCATGTGCGGTTACGCTCACAGGGAGCGACACATTCTACCACTTTATGTTATAGGATATATATACTGGAAAGTACGCTGGCCACATTAGTACCTAAACTGGACATTATAACAATTTACAAGCTAGTACAGAAACTAGCCAAATTAGTATAAACTGCACTTTACAACAATATACAAACAAAATAAATGAAGTGGCCAAATTAGTGTATATAATGGGGATTACTGCAATAAATAAAATGGTAAATAAGCTGTTCAAATATGTCTATAAACTGGATATTGCAGCAATATTTACAATGGTGGGTGAATCAGCTGGCTTTATTAGTATATAAACTGGACATTAAAGCAACAGGAAAATTGGTAAATAACCTGGAAACTAAGCAGGCCAAGTTGGTATATAAAGTGGACATTGCACTAATATATAAACTGATAAATAAACTAGGTAAATTAGTATATAAACTGGACATTCCAACAAACTAATAAATAAACCTACCAAATAAGGATATAAACTGGAGATAGCACAATATGAACTGGCAAGAAAACTAGCCAAATTCATATGTAAACTAGACATAACAGCAACATAAAAATGAGCAAAAAAGCCAACCATATATTAGTATATCAATGACTCTACTCCAATGTATAAACTGGTAAATACACTTTCTAAATTAGTGTATAAACTGGACAATACAGTTAAATATAAACTGGTGAACAAACTGACCATTTTAGTAAAAAAAAAAAAAAACTGACATTACCGCAACATAAAAACATAGAACTAAACTGGCCACATCTGTATATAAACTGGACATTATAGCAATAGATAAACTGGTAAATAAACTGCCCAAATTAGTATGTAAACTGCACATAATAGTCACAGGCACGTGCATACATAGACACCAAGGGGGGCTTGAGTACCTGCCCTTTTTGTCCAAAGTGCCCTTGTGCCCTTTTAACAAAAAAAAAAAAGTTGCCTCGCCGCCCACACTAACCCCCCCACCGCCCAGTCAGGTCTGTGCCTTCTTCAGGGCAGACCTGTAGATACTGCGCTCCCTCGTCGTCTCCCAGCGCTCTGCATGAAGAGAAGACCGTGCAGGAGTTCCAGCAGCTACAGGTCTGTGCCACAGGAGGCACATACAGACCTCTCCTCTCACTGGACCACCAGGGAAGAGGTAGGAAACGAACACTGGGGGACAATGTGGAAATGGGGCAATCTGATGGGGGACAAGATGGAGATGATGGCAACGTAGAGATAATGGGGAAGTGTATGCGAGGGTAAGTTGGAGCTGATGGCAATATGGAGCTGATGGGAGGCAATATGGAGATGAAGGGGGCAATGTGAGGGTAAGTTGGAGCCGATGGGGCAATATGGAGCTGATGGCAATATGGAGCTGATGGGGCAATATGGAGATGAAGGGGGCAATTTGAGCATAAGTTGGAGTTGATGGGGCAATATAGAGCTGATGGGGTCAATGTTAGGGTAAATTGGAGCTGATGGGGGCAATAGGGAGATGATGGGGGAAATATGGAGATGATGGGGACAATGTGGAGCTGATGGGGGCAATATGGAGTGGACAGGGGACAATGTAAGGGCAATATGGAGATGATGGGGGGCAATGTGGAGATTAGGAGCATTGTGGAGGTGTCCAGTGGAGATGGTCAATGGGGGGCACTTCAGATTTCTGTGCCTACAGGCTCCTGAGATGTAAATTATTTTTTAAAATATATATTTTGAATAAATAATTATGAGAAGTGCCCTTTTTTCATTTGAGCCTCTGTCCCCCAAAATGTCTGTGCATGTCCCTGAATAGTCATATATAAACCAGTAAATAAACTTGTCAACTTAGTATGTAAACTGGATATTAAAGCAATATATAAACTGGTAAATAAACTGCCCAAATTAGTGTACATAAACTGTACATGACAGCATTATGTAAACTTATAAGTAAACTGGCCAAATTAGTATATACACCAGACATTATAGCAATATATCAGCTGGTAAATAAACCAGCCAAATAGTACATAAACATAACACTGAGTAATATATGTAAATAAAGAGTCAGAGATGCTCAACTAGGAACGAGTCTGCAATACAGATTTGCAGGCTCTATAGGAATGGTGTACTACCCAGGGTGCAAACTCTATTAGCCCACCAGTGCCTTTCACAGAGTGAAAATATCCTAAATCCTATTATACTGGTCCTGCCATAACAGCAGTCCAACCACAATATGCCAGGCAATTTATCTCTGAACAAGAAAAGCAATCAACCCCAGATGTACGTTTCAGCCTTGACGGGCATTATCAGTGAAAGGCACTAGTGGGCCAAACGAGACTGCACCCTGGGTCGTACACCATTCCTACAGAGCCTGCAAATTTGTACTGCAGGCTTGTTCCTAGTTGAGCGTCTCTGACTCTTTATTTACATTGAGTAATATATGACCTGGTAAATAAGCCAGCCAAATTAGTTTATAAACTTTACATTACAACCATATGTAAACTGGTAAATAAACCAGCCAAATGAGTGAATGAACTACATAACAGAAATACATTCTGGTAAATAAATCAAGATAATTTAACTGTTTGTAATTATTTAGACATATGGTCATTGGTACAATCTGTTTTAAACTCAGCTGCACGAATCACCACACTCTCCCCAAAAACTGAACCTGCCCACATAATTCTCAGACATCTGTCATGGCTCCCAATTCAGCAGTGCATCAATTACAAAGTCTTTCTTCTGACCTTTAACGCTCTCCGCACTGCTACCCCTCCTTACATCTCTTCCCTCATCTCCTATTATGTTCCTGGCCTCTTCCTTCGCTCAGCACACAACGTACTTCTTGTTGCACCATCCACATCCTCTGACGTCTCCAGTCTCAAACCTTTCTCGCTTTCTGCTCCATACCTATGGAACTCCATACCCCTCTCCTTACGTCTAGAAAAATCCCCCTCTGTCTTTAAGTCTACCCTGATATCTTATCTTCTGGAGCACTAGGACCTTGCACTGCCTTTGGCCAAACTCAGCACTTGTAATCTCAGCAGTTAACACCCTCTTACCCCATTGTATGTCTCCCTTTATCCATTTAGACTGTAAGCTCCTTGGGGCAGGGAATTCTCTCCCATTGTTTCTATGAATGTCGCACTTATTTCATCCCCTCTTATTTATTGTAACATATGTCTATTGTAAGGCGCTGCGTACACTGTGTGGCGCCATATAAATAAATATATACATACATACATACTCTTTGGTCCTAGGAAGGACTGATCCAGTAACATGTCACTGTCATCAGTATACTTTGGCCCTAGTTCTGACTGATCCATGAGCATGTCATATTAACATTAGTACACTTTGGTTGTAGGAAAGACAGACCCATTAACATGTCTGCCATTAATTCACATTGGTCCTAGGAGGAAATGACCCATAAACACGTGATTGCCATTAGTGCACTTTGGCCCTAGGAGGAAATGACCAATAAGCACCTATGAGAGGATCTTGTTACATTGTATAAGTATATGTGAGGTTAATACAAGGATCCCTCTAGTGAGGTTTTCCTTCCAATGCCTGATCAAATAACTAGGGGCCACCCCTTAAGATTAGAGGAAATGAGGCCCTGGCATCTGTGCCAAGGAAGGTATAGCAGTTCTGGCACTTATTGTCCGTGGGTTTCTTCCACTAACCTGCACAGCTAACCACTATACTAAGCGCTTAGACACAGTACTTTAAGTCATGCATCCACCAGAATGCAGAATAGAATATCCTATACGAATCAGAGCTATCTATCTAGTCCCCTGGGACTTCTCTATGAGTAACTGCTCTATAGTGGACAACAAACAGAAACATACCTGGATTCTTCAGGGAAAGACAAACAAGCTCCTTCTTGGTAAATCACAAACTGCTTTATTTTCAACCAACACAGCATTTTAATACAGTTCAGAGAAAAGGGGCAGTCACCACATGGACAAAACATGACACGCTGGGTTTAACATCAGACAAAGGTTACTGAAAGGGGGGGGAGGTGGACACAACACTCTAATCACCTGCTGTAAAAATCTCCAGGGGGGAAAAGGGGGTTAGCACAACCAGCAACCCTGTATACAATACATTCCCATTGAAGAGCTGTTCCGCCCCATAAAACCATCAATCTAAGCTGAGTCTGGGTGGGGGAAGGTTGGAACAGGCTTCCATGAAAATCCCTACCTATTCGTTCTATACCATTCAGTATTTGTGTCCACATGATCCCAGCCTCTTGCGCCGTGTGACCTGTGACAGTCCTGTTCATCACAATCATGTAATACTTTGCCTATGGATGTGGTCATGGCAGATATAAAGGATATATTTAAGACAATGTTTGATGCATTTCTAGCAGGAGGAAACATACTGGGGCATACTATATGTTAGTAGGTTAAAGAGGAAGTTCTTGTAAATAGCCTAACACCTATCTTGGAATCAGGAAGTATCATGTAATGCTCATTCTCTGTTTTATACTAAAGCAAAGGTTGGACTTCATGGAGTCGTGCCTTTTTTCAACTTAATTTTGTATGTAGCCATATAAACATGTTACTAACACTAGCATACTTTGGTCCTATGAAGGACTTCCTATAAACATGTCAATGCCATTGGTACATGCTGGTTCTAGGAAGGAGTGAACCATAAATATGTCAATGCTAGTATTACACTTCTATCCTAGGAAGGACTGACTCATTTCATGTGTAAACCCTGGTCCTTAAAGGGTATGAGCCATAAATGTGTCACTACCGTTAACACACATTTGTCCTAGGAAGGACTGACGCATAAACATATATTAGTACCCAATCGACTTGGAAGGACTGACTCAACAATATGTAATTGTCATTAATACACTTTGGTATCAGGAAGGATTGACTCATAAATATGTCATTAGTACACCCTGGCCCTATGAAGGACTGACCCATAAACGTATTTCACAAAGGCGGGAAGCTCCCTCAGGTGTGGCACTAAAAGGGTTAAAGGGCTAGTAATACTTTGTTCTATCTTTATTTTATTTTGTAGGCATTAAAAAACATGAAGAACGATATAAGTCTTATCTCTCAAACCTTTATGGTTTGAAAGATATTCACAAGCAAAGTTTCCCCTCACTGACCAAAATGGTCAAGTCTGCCATCTAGCTTTCAGATTTGGAATCCGGTCTGCAGATCAACCGGTGGCTTTTCAGCAGAGCTGAGATCGCAAGATATAAAAATAACTATTTTATTGGAAGGGTCTAAAAAGTGTGCTTGCAAACCAGGCACACTTTGTAGACTATTCGACTGAAGTAGTTCTTCTTACATCTTGCGATCTCTGCTCTGCTGTAAAGCCACAGGCGGTCCGCGGACCGGATTCCAAATCTGACAGATAGATGGCAGACTTGACTGTTTTGGTCAGTAAAGGGAAACTTTGCTTGTGAATATCTCTCAAACCATAAAGGTTTGAGAGATAAGACTTATATCGTTCTTCATGTTTTTTTAATGCCTACAAAATAAAATAAAGATAAAACGAAGTATTACTATCCCTTTAAATCCCTGGTTTAAACACAAAGAGCAGTTAGCCGAAGGCTTATACTCTCGTTTTCTTTCTCACTGTGGCTTCGTCTTGCAGCTCTTTGTATCCAACGCTCTTGGAACAAAGCTGAACTTAAAACAGAGAACAAATCAGACAGATACTGTTTTCTCATTTTCAAAAGTAATTGAATCTAAATAGACACAATATTCTAGATAAATGCAATAATAATGTATATTAGAGCATTAGCTCATATATAAAATAATAAAAATATAAAAAATAATAATAAAAAAGGAAGGCTAGATAATGTATCAAAGACAAGTTTATTATTGGTAATATCAAAAAATACTATTGTTACAATAAGCAGCAGGGATAAATTCCCCTAAAAACACATATATAAAGCAAACATATTGAATATTACAAAACCAATAAACTTACACATAAAATAGAAAGTTTGGTGCAAACATTGCATGACATTCACCTAGTCAGGAAAACATAAGACAGAAATTCCACTCCTGCAACGCATTTCACACCAAGGTGCTTTATAAAGCTGTTGATATGGAATGTCAATGTGATGTTTGAATTCAACAGCATTTTAAATAGTTCTCTACTATCACCTCATAAGTTTCCCAAAGTTAATAATTAACGGAAGCCTCTTTGGTCAAAAAACATGGGCTCTCACAATGGTCAGTATTTATCTAATTCTTTATTAGTAAATATATTGGATATAACAAAACCAGTAAACTTAAATATATAAATGGAAAGTTTGGTGCAAACATTGCATGAAATTCTCCTGGCCAAACATAAGACAGAAATTCTACTCCTGCAACGCGTTTCACACCAAGGTGTTTTATCAAGCTCTTGATATGGAAAGTCAATATGATGTTAGAACTCAACGGCTCTTTAAATAATTCTCTACTATCAGCTACTATGTATCTTATCTTTTAAAGTATCCAAAAACAAAATAAATTGAATAATTTAAAGGATAAGGAAAATATGAATGTCAATGAAATGGAAAAGTTTATTAAAAAAACAGAGAAAGGCCTAAGAAGTCTATCACTGGTGGTAGGCTGGCATCATTGCGGATATTGTGCCGCATGTGTCAATTGTCCTAAAAAAAGAGCTTGAAGTCAAAGATAAAGATAATAAGAAGGATTATCGTATCAAACAATTCCTGACTTGAACAGTGTGGGGTGATATATTGTCTGGTATGGCCCATGTGGCTTTAAATATACTGGAAGAACAAAAAGAGAATTAAAAAAAAACACCTTTATGAGCATAAAAAGAACATCAAGAGATGTTTTTCAAATCATTTGGTATCTCTTCATTTCCGCAAAGTACAAAATAATGAAGGAAAATTGCTTAAAGGTTTTGCATTTGCTTTAGTCAGATTGGGGTGTTATGACAGGATGTTAAATAGAAGGGAAGCGTATTGGATTCATACCTTAGGGACATTATACCCAGGAGGTCTAAATGAAAACATCGAGCTTGCATCCTTCTTATAGAGTTTATGTGAGATCATGGTTTAAACTGTGTGACTGTATCTATTGTGTTTAGCTTTGTGTTACATAAGATATGCAGTTTTATTCTTTATATTATCTCCTTTTCTGAGTTAAAAAAAAGATAACATCTACTCTTGAAAGAGGGGTAGGATTACTAATGGAAAAAGTAAACCAAGGGTTAAACTAAGATCTTGTCAAAAAAGTGATGAAATAGATCTGACTTTATGATTTATTGGTACTTATTGCACTTTTTGATATTTGCAGTTTTGTAATTCAATAACACACTGGGTTCATGTCAGACAAGGTGAGAGTTTAATATCTGGGTCTGCACTTGGAGGTTTGAGGTTCCCTTTCGGATATATATTTGTATTCGGAGTTTTGGAACTTCCCCTTTAAGTGCGAATCAGTTGATATGCGGTTGTCTTTTACTGCTAGATTATCTTGGATATATTATTTTTATGCAACAATGTCTTTTAAGAACTCAGAGTTAAAAGTTTTGAATGTAAATAATGTTAAAAAGATCTTAGAATAAAGAATTAGATAAATACTGACCATAGTGAGATCCCATGTTTTTGACCAAAAAGGCTTCCGTTAATTAATAAGTTTGGGAAACCTATGAGGTGATAGTAGAGAACTATTTAAAAAGCTGTTGAATTCAAACATCACATTGACATTCCATATCAAGAGCTTTATAAAGCACCTCGTGTGAAACGCGTTGCAGGAGTGGCATATCTGTCTTATGTTTTCCTGGCTAGGAGAATGTCATGCAATGTTTGCAGCAAACTTTCCATTTTATATGTAAGTTTATTGGTTTTGTAATATTCAATATATTTGCTTTTTTATATGTGTTTTTAAAGAGGAATTTATCCCTGCTGCTTATTGTAACAATAGTATTTTTTTATAATACCAATAATAAACTTGTCTTTGATACATTATCTAGACTTCCTATTCTATTATCATTGTTTATATGTTTTATTATTTTATATATGAGCTAATGCTCTATATACATTATTATTGCATTTATCTAGAACATTGTGTATCTTTAGATTCAATCGCTTTTGAGAGAGAAAGAACGGTATCTGTCTGATTTGTTCTCTATTTTAAGGTCGGCTTTGTTCCAAGAGAGGGCTGCTCTAGGCTCCTTTTACCTATTTGACCCATAAACATATCACTGCCATTGTCCTGTGAAGGGCTCACCAATAAACATGTCTCAGCAATTAGTACATGCTGATCCAAGAAGGACTGACCCATAAATATGTCACTGCTTTTATTATACTTTAATCCTAAGAATGACTAACCCATAAATATGTCACTGCTATTAGTGTACTTTAAAGTGTTAGTAATGTCCCACAAAAACGTGTTATAGTTTTGTAGAGGGCGAAAAAATAAGCCTAATGGTGCAAACCCTATCTCTCAAACCGCTATGGTTTGAGAGATATACGCATTGAAAGTCCCCAACCACTCCCCTCTCAGGATGTCAGGTGTAAAGCTGACAGCAGGACGTCCATGTTGGCTGACACGAGGAGGCTGTGCAGCAGAGCCTAAATCTCATTACTGCAAAAGAATTATTTCATTTGAAAGGTTTACAAAGTGTGTTTGCAAACCAGGCACACTTTGTAGACCTTTCCAATTAAGTAATTATTTTGCAATAACGCGATTTAGGCTCTGCTGACGTCAGGAGAAAGGGAGGAAAGTTTCAATGCTTATATCTCTCAAACCATAGTGGTTTGAGAGATAGGGTTTGCACCATTAAGCTTATTTTTTCATCCTCTACAAAACTATAACAAGTTTTTATGGGACATTACTGTACCTTTAATCCTATGAAGGACTGACCCATAAATATGTCACTGCTATTAGTATACTGTAATTCTAGGAAGGACTGACCCATAAATATGTCACTGCTATTAGTATTCTTTAATCCTAGGAAGGACTGACCTATAAACATGTCACTGCTATCAGTATACTGTAATCCTAGGAAGGACTGACCCATAAATATGTCACTGCTATTAGTATTCTTTAATCCTAGGAAGGACTGACCTATAAACATGTCACTATCAGTACAGTTTGGTCAAATCAAGGACTGACTCACAAACATGCCACTGCCATTAATACACTTTGGTTGTAGGAGGGAATGATTAATTAACATGCCATTGCCAATAGTGCACGTTGGTCCTAGGAAAGATCCATAAACATGTCACTGGCATATAGTACACTTTGGATCTATGAAGGACTGACCCATAAACATATTCCTGCCATTAGAATAAATTGTCTGTGGGAAGGACTGACCCTTTAACATGCCACTGTCATTATTACATATTTCTCCTACAAAGAACTGACCCATAGACATATTATTAGCACTGCTCTGGGAAAAAGTGACTAATAAACATGTGAAATTCATTAGTAAATCCTGGTTTTGGTAAGGACTGGACCAGAAACGTTTCACAAATATTAGTACACTTTGGTCCTAGGAAGAACTAATCCACAAACATGTAATTTTCAATTTAGTACACTTCCCTTTCAGCCAACACTGCTCTACACTCATTCACTCTTCATTCTACATAACAAGGGTAGTTAATCTTTTGGACACTGCAACTCCCATCATTGGAAACCAGCTATTGGCTGGGCAGGAGATGACGGAAGTTGTAGCCTCCAACAGCTGCAGTACAGGTCCAAAGATTGACTTCCCCCTCTGCTCTATAATATTACAGAGTTCGACTTTCGAGATGTTCACTGACTTATCACTAATGACTGTTTGTTCTCTGCGTGACAATAGACAGAAGAAATCCCCACCTCAACAAGCAGTAACTATAGTAACATAATAAAGTTTATTCTTGGAGAACATTGTTGAGTGTGAATTTTCTTCTAAAACTCACAAACCTTTCAAGGATCGCTTCGATTTCCAAATTAACTGAAACCTGTTTGGAGCACTCTCTCTCTCTCTGTCTCGCTATTTACCAGTTTTGCCTTCAAACAGTCTGGACAGTATTGATTAAAGGCAGAATTTATTCAATACAATTCATCAAATTTTATTTTTTTTCCCCCAGTTCTCGTGAGGTCAAATGTATGAAACTTATTTAACCCTTTAAGTGCTACCGGGGGCATCCAATACATTTCAACTACAGGCAAATATGTAGCTAAGGAAAGTTCATTTTATTAACCTTTTGCATGCCAGAGGGTTACATAGAGCATTGCAGAGCATTGCATTCTCCTCTGACACTCAAACACATTTCCCAGGTGAGTTATAATTACAGAAAATTGTGATTATTTGCAGAATGTTATCAAACCTATGCGTATTACAGACTAACAAAACAACTTTTTGGCTGAGGCTCATGCACTAAAAATATTTAGAGCAATTCTGGAGCAAACCGATTGCACTATAGGGAAGGTATGAACATTCTGAAAATTCCCATTAAATGGTGCATTTAAAGGGATAGTAATGTTTCATAATAAAAGCAGCTCTAATTAATCATCATAGTATTTGGACTTTGTTATTTAAATTATTTCAGAGTTGTAGTTCAAGAGTAATTCAATGACAAAGTATCCCCCTCCCGTCCCTTTTACTGATGTAACACTGCTCAGTCAGAGCAGAAGGGAGGTGCCCAGGTAGATTGCAGAGAGGGACAATCTTCAATTAAGATAAGGGAAAAACCTGAAAAACTTGTCAAGGGGGGGCAGGGCTTTCATTGTTTCATTCTAAGAAGATTGTCCCCTTCTGTTATCTGTCTGGTCTATGGACTGGATTCCACATCTGAGAAGAGATGGCTTACACTAGGTAAAAGGGGCAGGAGGAGAAACTTTGCTTGTGAATATCTCTCAAACCATAAGACTTATATCGTTCTTCATGTTTTTTTAATGCCTACAAAATAAAGATAAAACTAAGTATTACTATCCCTTTAACCATGTGAATGATAGTGGGGTCTCCTGTGGAGATTTTCATAGAAAAATGACAATTTGTCACTTTCCCTTGAAATCTATAATAATTTCACCTTTTTCTACAGTTACGGTGGGACAAACCTGGGGAGGGGGCAATGTGGGGGTTCTATTGTTACAGTAGGACAAGGCTCAGGGCAAATTGTGTAGTTCAATGGTTACAGTGGGGAAGGCTCAGGGGACAATGTGAGGTTCTACGGTTACCATGGGACAAGGCTTGGGGACAGTGTGAGGTTCTACAGTTACCATGGAACAAGGCTTGGGGACAGTGCGAGGTTCTACAGTTACCATGAGACACGGCTTGGGGAGAGTATGAGGTTCAACTGCTACTGTTGGACAAGGCTTGGGGACAGTGTGAGGTTCTACAGTTACCATGGGACAAGATTGGGGGACAGTGTGAGGTTCTACAGTTACCATGGGACAAAGTTGGGGAACAGTTTGAGGTTCTACAGTTACCATGGGACAAGGTTAGGGGACAGTGTGAGGTTCTACGGTTACCATGGGACAAGGTTGGGGGGCAGCGTGAGGTTCTACAGTTACCATGTGACAAGGCTTGGGGACAGTGTGAGGTTTTACAGTTACCATGGGACACGGTTGGGGGGCAGTGTAAAGTTCTACAGTTACCATGGGACAAGGATTGGTGACAGTGTGAGGTTTTACAGTTACCATGGGACAAGGTTGGGTGACAGTGTGAGGTTCTACAGTTACCATGGGACAAGGCTGTGGGGCAGTGTGAGATTCTACTGCTACTGTGGGACAAGGCTTGCGGACAGTGTGAGGTTCTACAGTTACCATGGGACAAGACTTGGGGAGAGTGTGAGGTTCTACAGTTACCATGGGACAAGGCTTGGGGACAGTGTGAGGTTCTACGGTTACTATGAGACAAGGCTTGGGGACAGTGTGAGGTTCTACAGTTACCATGAGAAAAGGCTTGGGGAGAGTGTGAGGTTCTACAGTTACCATGGGACAAGGCTTGGGGACAGTTTGAGGTTCTACAGATACCATGGGACAAGGCTTGGGGACAGTGTGAGGTTCTACAGTTACCATGGGACAAGGCTTGGGGACAGTTTGAGGTTCTACAGATACCATGGGACAAGACTTGGGAACAGTGTGAGGTTCTACAGTTACCATGGGACAAGGTTTGGGGAGAGTGTGAGGTTCTACTGTTACCATGGAACAAGGCTTGGGGACAGTGTGAGGTTCTACAGTTACCATGGGACAAGGCTTGGGGACAGTGTGAGGTTCTACAGTTACCATGGGACAAGGCTTGGGGACAGTGCGAGGTTCTACAGTTACTATGGGACAAGGTTGGGGGACAGTGTGAGGTTCTAAAGTTACCATGGGCCAAGGTTGGGGGACAGTGTGAGGTTCTACAGTTACCATGGGACAAGGTTGGGGGCAGTGTGAGGTTCTACAGTTACCATGGGACAAGGCTTGGGGACAGTGTGAGGTTCTACAGTTACCACGGGACAAGGACTGGGGACAGTGTGAGGTTCTACAGTTACCATGGGACAAGGTTGGGTGACAGTGTGAGGTTCTACAGTTACCATGGGACAAGGTTGTGGGGCAGTGTGAGATTCTACTGCTACTGTGGAACAAGGCTTGGGGACAGTGTGAGGTTCTACAGTTACCATGGGACAAGGCTTGGGGACAGTGTGAGGTTCTACAGTTACCATGGGACAAGGCTTGGGGACAGTGTGAGGTTCTACAGTTACCATGGGACAAGGCTTGAGGAGAGTGTTAGGTTCTACAGTTACCATGGGACAAGGCTTGGGGACAGTGTGAGGTTCTAGTGTCACCTCTCGCAGCCAGCGCCGTTGTGTGCAGGTCCACCATCGGGCTCCTGGCTCTGTGCCTGTCTCCTCCCGCGGCCGCCGCTGCTGTGTACGGATCTACCGCCAGGGTTCTGCTTCTGTGCATGCGCCAGAGGTCATGTCCGGTGCTGCTGACTAGCAGCACCATCTTTCAGTTTGTCCTCCTCTCCTTCTTTGGGCATTTTCCTATGCCCAATAGGAGAGGATAGATCTCTGCTCACCCATTGGACATTTCATAAGTCCATTTGGGTTTTTGGCAGACCTCTGTTTCCTTTGGGCTGTGTTGCCCAATGGGATTCAGGTCTGCCTCCTTGTTTTCATTGGTCAGTCTTGGTATTTAAACTCCCAGTTGCCCTTCAGTCCTTGCCTGTTCCACGAGCTTTCTGTGTTTAGCTACCTAGTTAATCTGATCTTTCCTGGCTCTCTGGTATCCTGACATGGCTTGTCTGACCATTCCTGACTCTCTGGTATCCTGACCTGGCTTGTCCAACCATTCCTGGCTCTCTGGTATCCTGACCCGGCTTGTCTGACCGCTCCCGGCCTTCTAGTTCCTCATTACCATTCTGCTCACCCGCAGTTGACTTTTGGTTCTGGCTACACGGATCCCGGGTACTCTCATCCTGGTTGCACCCCGGCTCAACTGGGGTGGAACAATCTGGTTTTGCGACCAGCACCTTTAATCAGCTTTGGCTGCAGCAAGGGAGTACCTGGCACGCCGTCAACGCACCCGAGCGCCGCTCCCAAGCGTCGAACTCAAGCAGCTACCAGTTCTAAGGCCACTAGGGTTCCTACCCCCCGCGTGGTGACATACAGTTTCCATGGGACAAGGCTTGGGAACAGTGTGAGGTTCTACAGTTAACATGGGACAAGGTTGGGGGACAGTGTGAGGTTCTACTGCTACTGTGGGACAAGGTTGGGGGACAGTGTGTGGTTTTACTGCTACTGTGGGACAAGGCTTGCGGACAGTGTGAGGTTCTTCAGTTACCATGGGACAAGGTTGGGGACAGTGTGAGGTTCTACGGTTACCATGGGACAAGGCTTGGGGACAGTGCAAGGTTCTACAGTTACCATGGGAAAAGGTTAGGGGACAGTGTAAGGTTCTACTGCTACTGTGGGACAAGGCTTGCGGACAGTGTGAGCTTCTACGGTTACCATGGGACAAGGCTTGGGGACAGTGCGAGGTTCTACAGTTACCATGGGACAAGGCTTGGGGATAGTGTGAGGTTCTACAGTTACCATGGGACAAGGTTGGGGGACAGTGTGAGGTTCTACTGCTACTGTGGGACAAGGCTTGCGGACAGTGTGAGGTTCTACAGTTACTATGGGACAAGGCTTGGGGACAGTGCAAGGTTCTACAGTTACCATGGGACAAGGTTGGGGGACAGTGAGAGGTTCTACTGCTACTGGGACAAGGCTTGCGGACAGTGTGAGGTTCTACAGTTACCATGGGACAAGGTTTGGCGACAGTGCAAGGTTCTACAGTTACCATGGAACAAGGTTCGGGGACAGTGTGAGGTGCTACTGCTACTATGGGACAAGGCCTGTGGACAGTGTGACGTTCTACAGTTACCACAGGACAAGGCTTTGAGACCTGGGGACAGTGAAAGATTCTACAGCTTGGAGACTGTGTGTGTAGTTCTGTGGTTACTGTGGGACAAAGTTGGGGGGTTCAGTGTGTGGTTCTGAGGTTACTAATGGACAAGGCTCAGGGGACAGTGTTGGTTCTGTGGTTACTATGGAACAAGGCTGGGGGACAGCATGAGGTTCTGTGGGACAAGGCTGGGGGACAGCTTGAGGTTCTGTAGTTACTGTGGAACAAGGCTGGGGGACAGCATGGGGTTCTATGGTTACAATGGGACAAGGCTTGGGGACATCTTGAGGTTCTGTGGTTACTGTGGGACAAGGCTCAGAAGACTGTGTGGTTCTGTGGTTACTATGGGACAAGGCTGGGGGACAACATGGGGTTCTATGGTTACAATGGGACAAGGCTGGAGGGACAACATGGGGTTCTGTGGCTACTGTGGGACAATGCTCAGGGGACAGTGTGTTGGTGTACAGGACAAGGCTATGGGGTCACCGTGTGGTTTTACATTTGCAGTGAGATTCACAGGAAAAAGCAGAAAAATGTCAAAAAGTGCCGTTTTCACTGTTTTCTCCTGTGGGATGAAACATTCAGCCCATCCTTACTTCATCAGAATTACTGTGTATGAAAGGGCTTTGCACCTCTCCAGTTCTCAAGAGTTTAATTATTTATTTTTCTATTTTGTGAAGATTTATTAACCATCCTCATACTATCTGATTAATATTAATCAATTGCAAACTTGAAAATTAAAGTTGAAAATAAAGACAAAAGGGCAACTAATGTGAAGCTCAGACTTTTGCTAGTTAATCCCTGCTGGTCCTCACTCTGACAGCATCAGCATTATAACTTATGGCCCTCAGTGCACAGATCTCCCCTGGTCTTATTCTCACCAGATCCAGTAGTGAATGGGCTACTGACTGATGTCACACCCATCTGCGCAGCAAATAGGAATGAGGCTGACACTGCTCGGGTTTACGTTTAAACCACATACCACCTTAACTATGTTGCCAGGATTTCACCATAGCAAAATAAATCCTTTATTTCTTATCAGGATAGTAACACTTAATATGTAAAAAATATATACATTGTAGTGGTTATCCTCCGGAGTAAAACAAGGGAACTCCCACTGCTGAGAGTTGTTTTAGTCAAGTTTTATTGCAGCTCAAACTTGAAGTTTTTTGAGCAATATCTCAATGGCCTGAAACGGTACAGTGGCGCTGTTGCTACTGTGTCCTATGAACAGCTATGGCCAGACGACCATAAATCTCCACAGGATAGTGTAGCAACAGCACCACTGTAACATTTCAGGCCACTGTGATACTGCACCTAAAATATTGACATCTGAGCTACAATAACTTTTGAATAAAACAACTGTCAGCAGTGGGAGTACCCAAGTTTTACTCAGGAATCTAAACCCTACAATATATATTTTTTACATATTAAGTGTTACTATCTCTTTAAAAATTTAATAAATTCTGTGTGCTTAAATTATCATAGAAAATGTAATGGAACATCTAATAGGCTTCTATAAAATACAGCTAGCCTACAACAGATATAACCTTAAAAGATCTTAAAGTGGATGTATCACCTATATATGTTAGGCTAAATAGTTAGGTTATTTAGCAAATATTATTAAAAATGTATGTAATTTTTTTTTTTTTTTAAGTGTTATTTTGTCGAAATTCAAGTTATAAACTGTGCCCTGCGCCCTACTTCTGCATAGACTGCGGTTACCTGCTCTGTACAGCAGTCAGTCTCATTAACCAGAGATCGATATCTAGCCAATGAGAACGCTCCAGCTTACAGACAGAAGCCTCCGTCATTGGAGGAGGCTGGATAGAGGGAGGGGAGCAGAGGCACAGTGATGGACTGAGGTTACACAGCTGGTAACTGCAGTCTATACAGAAGTAGGTACTGGGCATAGTTTATAACTTGAAGTTCGACAAAATAACACTTAAACAAAAAAATTAAAGACACTTTTAATAATATTCGCAATATAACCTATTTAGCCTAACATATATAGGTGATGCATCCACTTTAAATTAACTAGGAGTAACAGGAGTAGCATCTAATGAGTTAACTAATCTGTAAAGTTGGACATAAACTGGTAAATAAACTGAAAAAATCAGTATATAAACTGAACATTAACCCCTTAACGTTTTTTGCGTTAAAGGAGCAGTAAACGTTTATTTATGAAAACACATACTTTATAGAGTATTTCCTGCTGAATAAAACAAGGTCACTCCCATCGCTGTCAGATGTTTTGTTCAAAAATTATAACAGTTTAAATAATCAGGAAGTGAATTTAGTGTGTTTACTTCCTGGTTCTTCTAACTGACAGGAAGTGAATTTACTGTGTTTACTTCCTGATAGTTCTAACTGACAGGAAGTGACTCAGCAGTTTCTATCACATTCTATGGAGAACTGTATGTCTCTGACTTTCCTCTCCATTAGAATCTAACAGGAAATCTAATTAGAATTTGACCACTAGAGGGCACTGCTAATGTAAAAAAACAGGTTTAAACTGTAATAACTTTGGAAATATAAATCTCTCAGCAGTGGGAGTATCCTTATCTTACACAATAGGAAAATCCCTACAATATATATTTTTTCATAAAAAAGTTTACTGCTCCTTTAAGGACCGGTGACGGTCATAGCACGTCACGTACATTTTAAGTAAAAACAGGGAGTGAAATTGACCTCTCCAAGAGTGGAACGGTCTTTCTCAGTCCCCAGCGCTGCGAGTAGGTACGTGTGTCACAGGTCACGTGCACTGGCACGTTGGAATCTTCAAAGCGGTCCTTAACCCCTTAAGTACCGGGAAAATCTGAGGTCGTTATCCCTTAAGGACCGGAGCAATTCTGACCTTTTTGACTATGTCTTTGTTCAACAGTGTTTTCCCTCTTAGGCTTTTATTCCACCCCCATAAATTATATACTGTTTTTTTAAGCATAAATAGGGCTTTCATTTGATACCCTACTTATATGGATAACCCACCATTCACTTTATTAAAATTAAAAAACAAAGATAAAAAAATGTAAAAAAACCACCATTTTTGATTTTTGTCTTAGGATCAATTGGTCACAAAGGGTTAAATTTTTATGGAGACTGCATGAAAGGTATGACCGGTCAGTCATACCTACAAAATGCGCAGTTTAAAGTGGCCACTGTCCCCCCTGGGTGAAAATCCCCATGTCCCTTTTTCCCACCCTATTTTGACACTTTTTTGCCCCTGGCATTTGGTGGTGTATATAAGTGTATTACATGGCTCCACAACAATCACACTTGTAATATTGTTTAATTATATATATTTTTTTAAAATGAAAATGTTTTTGTAAAAAAAAAAGTGTGTTGTGTTTAAAAAAAAAAAAAAAAAAAAAAAAGTGTAAAATTGCAGGTCAAAAATTGACCTGCATTTAGCCAGCCTCCTGCACCAGCAGTGAAGGGGTTAATACCCCCAACTGCTGTATTTTTTTTAACCACTAGGTGTCTCCCGTCTACTTCTGTCTCCCTTACTTTGAGAGCAAGGGAGACAGAGGCAGACGAGACAGGCACAGACAGCATGTTTTGCATGCTGCCTCTGTCTGTCACTATGCCGGTACATGTGATCGCTCATACGGCGATTGCATGAACCGGACGAAGGAAGAAGGGCTGAGACTGAATGCCCCGGTCTCAGAGCGCTCAGTCTCAGCCTGGATTTAATGATAGCAGCGTGCACGGAGGCACGCTGCTATCATTTAAGCCATGACGGTCCTGGACCGTCATGGGTCGTTAAGGGTATAACAACCCATGACGGTGCAGGACCGTCATGGGTCCTTAAGGGGTTAAGAGAAGGTTACTTCACAGGACCGCGGTCGTGAAGGGGTTAAAGCAACAAATAAAACAGGTAAACAAACTAGACACCATGAGTTGACTATTTGGTGCAAAGGCATTGGGATTGTGCTGGGCATGTCCATGATTCAGCATGGTACGCATATTTATCTGGACATACACACTCTTCAAATCTGGTGCTCTAAGCAGTTGCCTATTCTGCCTAATCGTAAATCCTAGTCTGTGAGTTCAGTAAGTTTTAAGTGCACAGTAGTGACAGTAACTGGCTCATTTTGTGTTAAAAAACACTTTTTCCAGAGTAAAATAACATAGGTTTATGAGTCTGGTGAAAACGTTTCTGGAAATCCATGAAAAGGCCTTTCTGAAGGCATATAAACTTCTTAGTAAATCCTTTCTATGTGACATTGGCCAATTTACCCTTCAGTTGGTCCCAACCAATAGGAAGTCTGGCCCTGTGACAAAGAACTGAAAACCTTTGGATAACCTTGAATTATTGGTTAATGTTAATAATAATTAGCTCCTCTGATGATTTTTCCAATGCATTGGTGACCTCTCTGGCTTCCAAGCAGATAATTATTCTCAAATACCTTGATGACCTGTCTAGCCTCCAACGGGTTAACTAAACTCCCAAAATGCACTCATTAAAAAAAATAAAATATAAAAAAAAAAATAAATCCGTAATAGCCTTGCACAGCAAACTGTGAAGGTATCATTTGTCACCAAATGTCTTGTGTTACCCTGATAAGCAAAGAAGTGTCTCAGTCTACTTCTCTGTCGCAGAATATGATATTACTCCTGAGGTTTAGAACTTGCCTCTCCTTTCACTGATAATTTCTAATGTTTTGCTTCTTTCCATCACGGAAGGACAAAGGAGAGAAAAGAATAGCTTTATATTAATCTCTTTGCCAAACCTCATGCATTTTTTTCTTATCAGGAATTCACACCTCGCCTCAAGTAAAGAACGATCTGCTAAATTCATTTTTTTTGTTTTATTTTTCCTTCGCACATGGAAGTCGTGCCCCGAGGTGAAAATGGGTCCCCACCATGGCTCAGAACACATCCACATGAATTTTATTATCAATCTTTTTTACTTTCTCACTCACTGTTACCTTCCTTAATACATGGTGTGCTTCAGACTAATGTTTTCTTCCTCCAGGCTGCTCAATGTTTTGTATTCAGAACGGATTGTCTACATCACAGCCTGCCCTGTGACAGCATCTTCTTATTATTGCATTCAGATTCCCAGCATCTCAGTAAAAAGACAACATTTCCTCGCACTCCCCCCAAAAAATTAGCACAGATGTGTCACAGAGGTCATTTCATATAAAGTTAGAGATATAAATGTCAACGTCACACAGCGATCATGAAAGGTACTATTCATACAACCACAAACACACACACACAAGTAAGCCTTTTATTGATTTATCAGAGGAAACAAGCTTTTTACTTTTATGTCAAACGTAAACCAAGTTGTTAATCTGTCTCTGATGGATCATGGCCACAAAGTCTTGTATTTGTTTTCATACCAAGTGACAGCTACTATTCCCCCCAAAAGATGATTTTTTTGTTTAATATTTTACTGTCCAACTAAATTAATTATATGTCTATAACCTGCCTGGGGATATTGGTTAGCCTTTGGCTGTAGGAGTATGAAAACCCTGCAAAGATTAAAAGAGATCTAGTATTAAAATACAAGATGATATTCTACTAAACATCAAGTTGCAAAATTCATAGTTATGAAGGTATCGCAACCTTTATAGAGCTAAACATATAGGGAATAGCAAAGCTGATGTATTAAGAAACATAGTGCAGCTCTAGGGAAAACCAAAATATGAATGTCCATTGATTGAAATGGTGCAGCAGTCAGGTATAGCTATGTAATTACTATGTGTGTAACATGACTTACCTAGGTAGGAGTTCATCATACAGCAGTCAGGTATAGCTATGTAAATACTGTATGTGTAACAGAAGGACTTACCTAGGTAGGAGTCCATCATACAGCAGTCAGGTGTATCTATATAATTACTGTGTGTAACAGAAGCACTTACCTAGGTAGGAGTCCATCACACAGCAGTCAGGTGTATCTATATAATTACTGTGTGTAACAGAAGCACTTACCTAGGTAGGAGACCATCATACAGCATTCAGGTGTATCTATATAATTACTGTGTGTAACAGAAGCACTTACCTAGGTAGGAGTCCATCATACAGCATTCAGGTGTATCTATATAATTACTGTGTGTAACAGAAGCACTTACCTAGGTAGGAGTCCATCATACAGCAGTCAGGTGTATCTATATAATTATTGTGTGTAACAGAAGAATTTACGTAGGTAGAAGTACATCATACAGCAGTCAGTTGTATCTATATATTTAATGTGTGTAACAGAAGGGCTCACCTAGGTATCAGTCCATCATACAGCAGTTACATATATCTATATAATTAATGGATTTTCCTAGCATTTGTGAAGGAAAGTCAGAATTTTATTAAAGACACAGAGGCAAATATTATGCTTAATCCTCCACTGTCACCATCAGCAGCAAAGAAAAAACTTTATTGTTAACAAAACAGAAATAAAAACTTCAGTATTATCATACTCTTCCCCTTGACCAACATAGTCCATCATTCTCTTGAAACTGTGATGTAATCTGTAAATCCTTTCTGTGAACATAGTGACCGAAGAACCTTGTCCTCTACAAAATGGAACATGAAACTCCAAACATCCAACTTGAAAATCCAAACTTCTAGGAACCACAGAAACTAGAATCTATTGATAATCAGGATACTTCAACCTGAAGAAACAAAAGAAACAGTGAAAGAGAGAGTACACAGGGAGGGATAATATTTGCCTCCATGTCTTTAATAAAATTTTGACTTTCCTTCACAAATGATAGGAAAAGCCACTAATTTTATGGCAAGCACAGAGGATTCATATTATGCTAAGCTGACATACAACCTGACTAGCCAGATGATCAATAGGTTTAAAAAAATCCCTAAACGTGGACTCCCTAGACCAATATGCCGCCCGAAGCACATCCTCCAACTGACACCCAACCTGCAGGGCCACCAATGCCATAGCTCCTCTGGAGGAATGCACTCCAAACACAGATACGTCAATACCAGCCAAATTCATAATCCAACGCCCCCATCTCGCCAACGTGGCTGATGATGCCAGAAGATGGCGTTTGCTGAAGGAAACTAACCATTGAGTCCAACCCGGTCCCCTCAGATGAGCTGTGTGATGTTCATAGGCCTGCAGACACTGAACAACACACAACTGTGATCTCTTTGGAAAAGTAGGATACATCGCCGTCTGTGTATTAGTTTTAGTACGCCTGCAAATCACAAACTGTACACCCTCCGGAGTGAAAGATCTGGAGTGAAGGTCCAAGGCATGAACATCCGACACTCTCTTGAAGGAAATAAGGCACAACAGCATTGTTAGTTTTGCTGATATTTGCTTCAAGGATAACAATTCTGAGGCCAAGCTCCAGAAAATCAAGCAACACGTTAACATCCCATACTGAATAGTTACGTGATTGGGGTGGTGTAGAAAAATGAATACCTTGTAGGAGACGACAAACTAGAGAACACTGTCCAACAGGAGCACCCTCTACATAAATATGTCCCTCCAAAATGGCCGAATGGTACATATTGATCGTCCTATAAGCCTTCCCTTGATCAAAAAGTGACGACAAAAAGTTTACCACTTCCACTAGAGATGCTGATATAGGATCCAAATCCTGTTCCATGCACCAACGAGCCCAAGCTAACCAAGCTGACTCGTCCATGGATCTGGTAACAGGTGCCCATGACTCCGCCAAAAGGAACTGAACCGATGCTGAAAAAGAAGGGGCAACGACGCCACTCCCGAGAGGAGCCATACCATCAACTGGAGGGTTCCATAACTCATCATTTTATGAGGGATCCCCACTGGATCCACCAGCAGAGACAGAAAAAGGGGTAGAAGACAGAGCGTGTCAGCTCCAATAAAGAAGTAAACCAAGGCTGAGCTTTCCAAAAAGGCATTACCAGAGCCAACATTGCTTCTTGTCTCCTGATGGTAAGGATAGTATGGGATATCATGGTGAAAGGGGAAAGGCATATACCCAATCCTAACCCCAAGTCTGCAGGAATGCATCCACAGCCAAAGCTTTCGAATCCGGACACCAGCTGAAGAATGTCCGAATCTGACAATTCAATTCAGAAACAAAAAGGTATAATTGAAAGGGACTACATACGTCTGCTATGGTCAAAAAAAGTCCCGAAGCAACATACAGTCACTATGATCCATCAAATACCTGGAACACCAGTCAGCCTCTGCATTGGATAACCCAAGTAAAAATTCCGCTTGGACCATAATATTCCAGTCCAGGCAGAAATACCAGAAGTTCTAAGCCAATTCCATCAATTGTTTGGATTTCGTGACGCCCAGGCGGTTGATGTAACGCATGGCGGACACGTTGTCCATCCACAGTAGGACACAACAGTCCACTTGATCCTTGGCCAAACTATTGAGGGCGAAGGACCCTGGCAAAAGTTCCAGGCATTTTATAAGAAAGTCCCCCTCTCAGGTGGTCATGTCTCCCCGTCTGGCACCCCAGGCTATGAGACTGGCGTTGGACTTGATAACGACGTCCGGAGCTACTCCAAAAATGGTTTTACCATTCCAGGCATCTAAATGCTTGAGCCACCAACCAACTCCTCCTGTGTGCCAGAAGATAGATCAATGAGATCAGTGTAGCTGAGACCACAACGGAGATGTTTCGTCTTCAATCTCTGCAAGGCTCGATAATGAAGGGGACCTGGAAAAATTGCTTGAATGGAGGCTGACAGGAGACCCGCAATCCAAGTCAGAATTCTCAAGGAGATTCGCCCTTTCCATAGGACGGCCAGAAGCTCCTTGCCGATTGACCGTACCTTTGATCCTGGGAGATTGCAAGTCACCTGAACCGAGTCTATTATGAACCCCAGAAGCATCAAGCGACGAACCGAGACCAACATCGATTTTTCCCAGTTTATGAGAAATCCCAGTGATGATAGCAAACAGAGAGTCCATTTGACATGAGTAAAAAGAACTTTCTGAACCTGCGACATGATCAGCATGTTGTCCAGGTAAATTATAATCCACACCCCATGGCACTGTATAATATGCAGTACAGGCTTTAACAGGCTTCGTGAAGCTCCAAGGAGCCAAAGATAAGCCAAAAGGCAGGCAAGTGAACTGCCACTTCTGACCCCACCATAGGAACTGAAGGTATTCCTGTGAAGAAGGTGCCATGGGGACCGTCAGATAAGTGTCCTTCAGGTCTATCTTCACAAGCCAGTCCGATGATAGGAGAAGATCTCGAAGGCAATGTATGACCTTCATCTTGAAATTACAATATAGTATGAAGTAGTTTAGCGTGCAAAGGTTTATCACCGGACGGAGGCTAGAGTCTTTCTTTCTCATCAGAAACATATTGCTGACAAAAACCTTGTGAATCATCTGATGCCAAGGGAATGGCTTCCAATGAAGTTCTACAGCCTCGTGGTCCACTAATAGATTGTCTGGTTGAGAAAAAAGGAAAGGAGTCGGGGAAGATATTTGGGTCAGAGTGGCATAAAACTCGATTTTATACTCTGACACAGGCTGAAGGACCCACAGATCCAAGGTGTTGGAAGTGCACTGGTGGGAAAAATGGGAGAGTCTGCCCCCCACTTTCCCCGAAGGACACATGAATGGATGAGTGAGACTTACCAGAATACGGTTTTGATTTGAATTGTCATTGGTTTGGCCCGGTCCTGGCAAACCAGTTTGGAATACTCTTTTCAAAGTGGACTGGGCCTCGTCCAGGACTGTAAAAGCCATCAAAATTTTTCTGATATCTGTGACAAAAGTGTCAAACACTTGACCTTTTTGCAGATGGACCCAGTTCTGAAGCTGCCATTTCTGGGTCAATTTTAATCAGTATGGCCCCACAACTTTCCACAGAGAGGGCAGAGCTGGCATTACCAACCAGGCAAATTGCCCGCTGAATCCAACCCTGGAGAACATAAACATCCACCAGGATGTCAGAATGGAGGGTGCCTTCAGTAAGGTGGAAAATCGTAGTTATTGGACCTAAGATGTCTAACAGCTTGTCCTGGCAAGACTGTAGAGACCAGTCAATGCCCTTTCTAGGGTCCTTCCTGACTTACTAATAAACTGAACCGTTTTGAGATCCATTTCTGGGATCTCACAAGCTTTATTAGCCACAGACTGGCAAAAGCATTCTGAGCTTAATTTATTTCAGCTTGCCTTAGCAAGGGGTTTTCTCACCCACCGCTCCACATACTTCGCCACGTGGCACATAGGGGACCACTCTGAGGAACGAGGATGGCGAATGGCCTCGGGGTCGAACAAGGGACTTGCCTGCTTTTCTAGCAATGAGAGGGGGATTCTCCCCTGGAAACAACCAGAGCCACAGCCGTAGATGTAGGATGGTCTTCCACATCCTACTCAAAGTAAGACTCATGGGGAGATGGTTGAACTCAGTCTTCCTCAAAAGAGTCAGAAGTGGAGCAATAGGAGTCAGGCTTGGCCCTGAGAGCCTTCTTACTCCTCAGATGTACTTCCTCCTGAGGTGAGGGTCTAGGTAGTGGGATGGTGCTGCACAAGTCATGACCGCCTGTAGTTTGAGGTGTCAAAACAGGTGTAAAACTTGTAACATCAGGGTTGGGTCTCTTGGCATAGGAAGAATAATCCGGTTCAGTGACCGTATGAGTGTGTTTAGTAAAGTGTTTTCCTCCAGGCCTGACAGAATCAGCCTTCCAAGGGAGGGCTTGTTCAGACATGATTGGAGCATCATGTGTAGTACTTCCTACTGATGGGGTCTTGTGAGTCATAGCCGTGCTCATAGACTCAAAAAATGAAGCAAACATTTTAGTAAGCATGCTTTGCATGGATTGTTCCATGAGGGCTTGAAATTGTGCGCTCTGCACGCTGAAGGTGGAGGAACGCCCCGGTCCAGGTTGGCCAGAGTGCTTCCCCAGACTGGAGACCCCCTCAGTCTGAATGCAAGCAGAATCAATTTGATGAGAGGGGGATATTGAGGGTTAACCCTTTCATCACTGGAGGAAGGCATAGTATAAAATATAGTAAATATAACTAAATATAAAACAGTAATAGCCCATGTGACGGAATGGTTGTCACCCTGAGAATGAACCCCGACTGTTTTCAGTGATCTCCATTGTTTCATATGTGTTCCCATTCTTGAAAACATTAATGTCCTCTGTGTGTGCATGCATTAGAGAGTGTTGTCCATTTACCAGCATTGAATGGGTTGATTAGTGTGTATGATGTACAGAGCGATGGTGCCGTCCAGTCTAGCTGACCACAGCTATTGTGTTATGAGACAGCCCAATGTTGGCCAGATAGAGGGAGTAGGGCAAATCTGTGAGTGGAATGTCTGACCCTTCCCCCTAACATCAGGCCAACAGAACAGACCTGGTAAGTGTTACCTGTGACATCAGATCCTGGACGGGATGGGTAGAAGGAAGTCTAAAAAGAAGAGAGAGGAAGAGAGATGAAAATGTAGGACAGGAGAGAAGGCCTCTCCATAATGGTGGGAGGCCTAGGGTCCATGGGCATTCTAAAGGAGTACTGCAGAAACTGGGACTGGTGAGTGCCCTCACCAGAAGAGTTAGAGTGAGCAGGCACTCCCACAGAAAGTACCCTGATGTTCCCACCGCAAGGTTTGTGGCCAGAAAGCTAAACTTCAGTGGCTATGGCCCAAGACTAAAGAAAGTGGCTGGGGATAATATCTTAGAATGCCTTCCCCAACTCCTCTGTCAGGACTAAAAGATACAAAGAACCTTCATGTAATCCAGCAGCATGTGTAGTGGGCAGGGCACCCACTCTTTCCTCTAGTGGGACTATGTGTAAGCTCCAGCATAAAGCTAATATGGACTGTGAGTATTATATGTAACCCCTGTCAATCTGTGCAACATTGCTGACACACCAAGAAGAGAACAGCAGAAGTGTGTAGTTTTTATGTTTTACCCCTGTTTGTTTGCCTGTAGTTCTTGTCCTATGTTTGTGTGCCGTGACCTCTCTAATAAATGCTATTTATTATCTTTTCGTCTGGCTGGATAAATCGATTAACCCTCAGTCTACCAAGCAGTAACCCCTGAACCCCGTCACAGCCCACTTTAATCAGAAAAAGGTACAAGTATATTTATATAATAATAGCCCACTTTAACCCCTTAAGGACCAGCGAGTGCATGCGCAGCCGGCACTTGAGGACCACGGGGCATTTTTTTTTATTACTGATTCCAGTTCAGGGCTTCCGGAGTGGTGTGCAGCCCCGCCGGGAGCCCTGAACTCTATGCCGTGCCAGGACCGTCATTGGCCCTTAAGTGTCGGACCGCCGTGACGGTCCTGGCACGGCAATGGTCCTTAAGAGGTTAAACAAAGATGTATAAATAGAAATGGCAGAAATGGTCTATACAGCCAGAAGGGGAAACTCTGCTGATATAGGGACACTGGTAATAAAATAAAGCGAGAAGCTCTAAGGAAACATCTGAGCGCTCAGGCCAGTGTGGGACATGAAGCAAAAGAAACCTTAAAAGGGGGACAAGGGGAGAAACATTAAAAGAAAGGGCAAAAAGGAAGAGAAACCATACAAAAAAAAGGTTCAAAAATAAGCACCGGGGAAGCAAGATCCAAACAAGCCCAGAATATGATGGACTCCTACCTAGGTAAGTGCTTCTGTTACACAATAATTATATAGATACGCCTGACTGCTGTGTGATGGACTCCTACCTAGGTAAGTCCTTCTGTTACACACAGTAATTATATATATACACCTGACTGCTGTATGATGGACTCCTACCTAGGTAAGTACGTCTGTTACACACAGTAATTATATACATACACCTGACTGCTGTGTGATGGACTCCTACCTAGGTAAGTACTTCTGTTACACACAGTAATTACATAGATACACCTGACTGCTGTGTGATGGACTCCTACCTAGGTAAGTGCTTCTGTTACACACAGTAATTATATAGATACACCTGACTGCTGTATGATGGACTCCTACCTAGGTAAGAACTTCTGTTACACACAGTAATTACATAGATACACCTGACTGCTGTATGATGGACTCCTACCTAGGTAAGTGCCTCTGTTACACGCAGTAATTATATAGATACACCTGACTGCTGTGTGATGGACTCCTACCTAGGTAAGTGCTTCTGTTACACACAGTAATTATATAGATACACCTGACTGCTGTATGATGGACTCCTACCTAGGTAAGTACTTCTGTTACACACAGTAATTATATAGATACACCTGACTGCTGTATGATGGACTCCTACCTAGGTAAGTCCTTCTGTTACACACAGTAATTATATAGATACACCTGACTGCTGTGTGATGGACTCCTACCTAGGTAAGTGCTTCTGTTACACACAGTAATTATACAGATACACCTGACTGCTGTATGATGGACTCCTACCTAGGTAAGTGCTTCTGTTACACACAGTAATTATATAGATACACCTGACTGCTGTATGATGGACTCCTACCTAGGTAAGTACTTCTGTTACACACAGTAATTATATATATACACCTGACTGCTGTATGATGGACTCCTACCTAGGTAAGTGCTTCTGTTACACACAGTAATTATATATATACACCTGACTGCTGTGTGATGGACTCCTACCTAGGTAAGTACTTCTGTTACACACAGTAATTATATAGATACACCTGACTGCTGTATGATGGACTCCTACCTAGGTAAGTGCTTCTGTTACACACAGTCATTATATAGATACACCTGACTGCTGTATGATGGACTCCTACATAGGTAAGTGCTTCTGTTACACACAGTAATTATACAGATACACCTGACTGCTGTATGATGGACTCCTACCTAGGTAAGTGCTTCTGTTACACACAGCAATTACATAGATACACCTGACTGCTGTGTGATGGACTCCTACCTAGGTAAGTGCTTCTGTTACACACAGTAATTATATAGATACGCCTGACTGCTGTGTGATGGACTCCCTACCAAGGTAAGTGCTTCTGTTACACACACAGTAATTATATAGATACACCTGACTGCTGTGTGATGGACTCCTACCTAGGTAAGTGCTTCTGTTACACACAGTAATTATATAGATACACCTGACTGCTGTATGATGGACTCCTACCTAGGTAAGTGCTTCTGTTACACACAGTAATTATATAGATACACCTGACTGCTGTATGATGGACTCCTACCTAGGTAAGTGCTTCTGTTACACACAGTAATTATATAGATACACCTGACTGCTGTGTGATGGACTCCTATCTAGGTAAGTGCTTCTGTTACACACAGTAATTATATAGATACGCCTGACTGCTGTGTGATGGACTCCCTACCAAGGTAAGTGCTTCTGTTACACACACAGTAATTATATAGATATATCTGACTGCTGTGTGATGGACTCCTACCTAGGTAAGTGCTTCTGTTACACACACAGTAATTATATAGATATATCTGACTGCTGTGTGATGGACTCCTACCTAGGTAAGTGCTTCTGTTACACACAGTAATTCTATAGATACACCTGACTGCTGTATGATGGACTCCTACCTAGGTAAGTGCTTCTGTTACACACAGTAATTATACAGATACATCTGACTGCTGTATGATGGACTCCTACCTAGGTAAGTGCTTCTGTTACACACAGTAATTATACAGATAAACCTGACTGCTGTATGATGGACTCCTACCTAGGTAAGTGCTTCTGTTACACACAGTAATTATATAGATACATCTGACTGCTGTGTGATGGACTCCTACCTAGGTAAGTGCTTCTGTTACACACAGTAATTATACAGATACGCCTGACTGCTGTATGATGGACTCCTACCTAGGTAAGTGCTTCTTTTACACACAGCAATTATACAGATACACCTGACTGCTGTATGATGGACTCCTACCTAGGTAAGTGCTTCTGTTACACACAGTAATTATATAGATACATCTGACTGCTGTATGATGGACTCCTACCTAGGTAAGTGCTTCTGTTACACACAGTAATTATACAGATACACCTGACTGCTGTATGATGGACTCCTACCTAGGTAAGTGCTTCTGTTACACACAGTAATTATATAGATACACCTGACTGCTGTGTGATGGATTCCTACCTAGGTAAGTGCTTCTTTTACACACAGTAATTATATAGATACGCCTGACTGCTGTGTGATGGATTCCTACCTAGGTAAGTGCTTCTTTTACACACAGTAATTATATAGATACGCCTGACTGCTGTATGATGGACTCCTACCTAGGTAAGTGCTTCTGTTACACACAGTAATTATATAGATACATCTGACTGCTGTATGATGGACTCCTACCTAGGTAAGTGCTTCTGTTACACACAGTAATTATATAGATACACCTGACTGCTGTGTGATGGACTCCTACCTAGGTAAGTGCTTCTGTTACACACAGTAATTATACAGATACACCTGACTGCTGTATGATGGACTCCTACCTAGGTAAGTTCTTCTTTTACACACAGTAATTATACAGATACACCTGACTGCTGTATGATGGACTCCTACCTAGGTAAGTGCTTCTGTTACACACAGTAATTATATAGATACACCTGACTGCTGTGTGATGGACTCCTACCTAGGTAAGTGCTTCTGTTACACACAGTAATTATACAGATACATCTGACTGCTGTGTGATGGACTCCTACCTAGGTAAGTGCTTCTGTTACACACAGTAATTATACAGATACACCTGACTGCTGTGTGATGGACTCCTACCTAGGTAAGTGCTTCTGTTACACACAGTAATTATACAGATACACCTGACTGCTGTGTGATGGACTCCTACCTAGGTAAGTGCTTCTGTTACACACAGTAATTATATAGATACACCTGACTGCTGTGTGATGGACTCCTACCTAGGTAAGTGCTTCTGTTACACACAGTAATTATACAGATACACCTGACTGCTGTGTGATGGACTCTTACCTAGGTAAGTGCTTCTGTTACTCACAGTAATTATATAGATACGCCTGACTGCTGTATGATGGACTCCTACCTAGGTAAGTGCTTCTGTTACACACAGTAATTATATAGATACACCTGACTGCTGTGTGATGGACTCCTACCTAGGTAAGTGCTTCTGTTACACACAGTAATTATATAGATACGCCTGACTGCTGTATGATGGACTCCTACCTAGGTAAGTGCTTCTTTTACACACAGTAATTATACAGATACGCCTGACTGCTGTATGATGGACTCCTACCTAGGTAAGTGCTTCTTTTACACACAGTAATTATACAGATACACCTGACTGCTGTGTGATGGACTCCTACCTAGGTAAGTGCTTCTGTTACACACAGTAATTATATAGATACACCTGACTGCTGTGTGATGGACTCCTACCTAGGTAAGTGCTTCTGTTACACACAGTAATTATACAGATACACCTGACTGCTGTATGATGGACTCCTACCTAGGTAAGTGCTTCTGTTACACACAGTAATTATACAGATACACCTGACTGCTGTATGATGGACTCCTACCTAGGTAAGTGCTTCTGTTACACACAGTAATTATATAGATACACCTGACTGCTGTGTGATGGACTCCTACCTAGGTAAGTGCTTCTGTTACACACAGTAATTATACAGATACGCCTGACTGCTGTGTGATGGACTCTTACCTAGGTAAGTGCTTCTGTTACTCACAGTAATTATATAGATACGCCTGACTGCTGTATGATGGACTCCTACCTAGGTAAGTGCTTCTGTTACACACAGTAATTATATAGATACGCCTGACTGCTGTGTGATGGACTCCTACCTAGGTAAGTGCTTCTGTTACACACAGTAATTATATAGATACGCCTGACTGCTGTATGATGGACTCCTACCTAGGTAAGTGCTTCTTTTACACACAGTAATTATACAGATACACCTGACTGCTGTATGATGGACTCCTACCTAGGTAAGTGCTTCTGTTACACACAGTAATTATATAGATACACCTGACTGCTGTGTGATGGACTCCTACCTAGGTAAGTGCTTCTGTTACACACAGTAATTATACAGATACACCTGACTGCTGTATGATGGACTCCTACCTAGGTAAGTGCTTCTGTTACACACAGTAATTATACAGATACACCTGACTGCTGTATGATGGACTCCTACCTAGGTAAGTGCTTCTGTTACACACAGTAATTATATAGATACACCTGACTGCTGTGTGATGGACTCCTACCTAGGTAAGTGCTTCTGTTACACACAGTAATTATATAGCTACGCCTGACTGCTGTGTGATGGACTCTTACCTAGGTAAGTGCTTCTGTTACACACAGTAATTATATAGATACGCCTGACTGCTGTATGATGGACTCCTACCTAGGTAAGTGCTTCTGTTACACACAGTAATTATATAGATACGCCTGACTGCTGTATGATGGACTCCTACCTAGGTAAGTGCTTCTGTTACACACAGTAATTATATAGATACGCCTGACTGCTGTATGATGGACTCCTACCTAGGTAAGTGCTTCTGTTACACACAGTAATTATATAGATACGCCTGACTGCTGTGTGATGGACTCCTACCTAGGTAAGTGCTTCTGTTACACACAGTAATTATATAGATACGCCTGACTGCTGTGTGATGGACTCCTACCTAGGTAAGTGCTTCTGTTACACACAGTAATTATATAGATACGCCTGACTGCTGTGTGATGGACTCCTACCTAGGTAAGTGCTTCTGTTACACACAGTAATTATATAGATACGCCTGACTGCTGTATGATGGACTCCTACCTAGGTAAGTGCTTCTGTTACACACAGTAATTATATAGATACACCTGACTGCTGTATGATGGACTCCTACCTAGGTAAGTGCTTCTGTTACACACAGTAATTATATAGATACACATGACTGCTGTGTGATGGACTCCTACCTAGGTAAGTGCGTCTGTTACACACAGTAATTATATACATACACATGACTGCTGTGTGATGGACTCCTACCTAGGTAAGTGCTTCTGTTACACACAGTAATTATATAGATACACCTGACTGCTGTGTGATGGACTCCTACCTAGGTAAGTGCGTCTGTTACACACAGTAATTATATACATACACATGACTGCTGTGTGATGGACTCCTACCTAGGTAAGTGCTTCTGTTACACACAGTAATTATATACATACACCTGACTGTTGTGTGATGGACTCCTACCTAGGTAAGTGCTTCTGTTACACACAGTAATTATATAGATACACCTGACTGCTGTGTGATGGACTGCTACCTAGGTAAATCCTTCTGTTACACACAGTAATTATACACATACACCTGACTGCTGTATGATGGACTCCTACCTAGGTAAGTGCTTCTGTTTCACACAGTAATTATATAGATACACCTGACTGCTGTATGATGGATTCCTACCTAGGTAAGTGCTTCTGTTACACACAGTAATTGTACAGATACACCTGACTGCTATATGATGGACTCCTACCTAGGTAAGTGCTTCTGTTATATAGAATAATTATATAGATACACCTGACCGCTGTGTGATGGACTCCTACCTAGGTAAGTGCTTCTGTTACATACAGTAATTATATAGATACACCTGACCGCTGTGTGATGGACTCCTACCTAGGTAAGTGCTTCTGTTTCACACAGTAATTATACACATTCACCTGACCGCTGTATGATGGACTCCTACCTAGGTAAGCGCTTCTGTTACACACAGTAATTATATAGATACACCTGACTGCTGTGTGATGGACTCCTACCTAGATAAGCGCTTCTGTTACACATAGTAATTATATAGATACACCTGACTGCTGTACGATGGACTCCTACCTAGGTAAGTGTTTCTGTTTCACAGTAATTATATAGATACACCTGACTGCTGTACGATGGATTCCTACCTAGGTAAGTGCATCTGTTACACACAGTAATTATATAGATACGCCTGACTGCTGTGTGATGGACTCCTACCTAGGTAAGTGCTTCTGTTGCACACAGTAATAATATAGATACACCTGACTGCTGTATGGTGGACTCCTACCTAGGTAAGTGCTTCTGTTACACACAGTAATAATATAGATACACCAGACTGCTGTGTGATGGACTCCTACCTAGATAAGCGCTTCTGTTACACATTGTAATTATATAGATACACCTGACTGCTCTACGATGGACTCCTACCCAGGTAAGTGTTTCTGTTTCACAGTAATTATATAGATACACCTGACTGCTGTACGATGGATTCCTACCTAGGTAAGTGCTTCTGTTACACACAGTAATTATATAGATACGCCTGACTGCTGTGTGATGGACTCCTACCTAGGTAAGTGCTTCTGTTACACACAGTAATTATATAGATACACCTGACTGCTGTGTGATGGACTCCTACCTAGGTAAGTACTTCTGTTACACACAGTAATTATATAGATACACCTGACTGCTGTGTGATGGACTCCTACCTAGGTAAGTGCTTCAGTTACACACAGTAATTATATAGATACACCTGACTGCTGTATGATGGACTCCTACCTAGGTAAGTGCTTCTGTTACACACAGTAATAATATAGATACACCTGACTGCTGTATGGTGGACTCCTACCTAGGTAAGTGCTTCTGTTACACACAGTAATAATATAGATACACCAGACTGCTGTATGACGGACTCTTATATATACAGTACTGTACAAAAGTCTTAGGCGGGTGTCAAAAAATGCTGTAAAGTAAGAATGCTTTCAAAAATAGACATGTTAATAGTTTATATTGATCAATTAACACAATATATGGTGAGTGAACAGAAGAAAAATCTAAATCGAACAATATTTGGTGTGACCACCCTTTGCTTTCACAACAAGATCAGTTCTTTAAGGTACATTTGCACAAAGTCAGGGATTTTGTAGGCATATAGTCAGGTATATGAATAAAACGTATTCCAAACAGGTGCTAATGATCATCAATTTAATATGTAGGTTGAAACACAATCATTAACTGAAACAGTAACAGCTTTGTAGGAGGAATAAAACTGGGTGAGGAACAGCCAAAAGGAGAGTTTGCTGAACACAGTTTAATGTCACAAGTCATACACCATGAACAAGACTGAGCAAAACAAGACATAAGAAGTGGTCTTTCCTCCGACGTGGAAAAGGCCAAGCAACTCAACTATGCACAAAAACACAGGAACTGGAGTGCAGAAAAATAGCAGCAGGTGCTCTCGACTGATGAGTCAAAATTTTAAATATTGGGCTGTAGCAGAAGGCAGTTTGTTCGCCAAATGGCTGGAGAGCAGTACAAGAATGAGTGTCTGCAGGCATTTGACTGTCCATATTCTACAACATGACAACAACCCCAAACATACAGTCAAAATCATTAAGAACTATCTTCAGCGTACAGAAGAACAAGGAGTCCTGGAAGTGATGGTATGACCCCTACAGAGCCCTGATCTAAACATCATCCATAAAGTGGAAGTCAGAGACACTCAACTAGGAATGAGCCTACAATACAAATTTGCATGCTCTATAGGAATGGTGTCCTACCCAGGATGCACTCTCTTTCAGCCCACTAATGCCTTTCATGAATAAAAAATATCCTAAATCAATCATATTGGTCCCACCATAACAGCAGTCCAAACACAAAATGCCAGGCAATTACTCTCTGAACAAGAGAAGCAGCCAACCCCAGGCATACGTTTTGGCATTGTTGGGCCTTGTCAGTGAAGTGTGGCTGATCGCTCTAGGCGCTGAGCAAGGTGTCCAGTGCTGGATTCCCCTATTACCCTTGAGGTGACAAATCTCAAGGGTAATTTGCATATATAATGTGGAAGTCAGAGACACTCAACTAGGAATGAGCCTACAATACAAATTTGCATGCTCTATAGGAATGGTGTCCTACCCAGGATGCACTCTCTTACAGCCCACTAATGCCTTTAATGAATAAAAAATATCCTAAATCAATCATATTGGTCCCACCATAACAGCAGTCCAAACACAAAATGCCAGAAAATTCCTCTCTGAACAAAAGAAGCAGACAACCCCAGGCATACATTTCGGCATTGTTGGGCCTTGTCAGTGAAGTGTGGCTGATCGCTCTAGGCGCTGAGCAAGGTGTCCAGTGCTGGATTCCCCTATTACCCTTGAGGTGACAAATCTCAAGGGTAATTTGCATATATAAAGTGGAAGTCAGAGACACTCAACTAGGAATGATTAATGATCCTGTTAAGTGTTCTGGATGCTCAGTTACTGGGGGGGGGGTTGTTAAACATTGACACTTTTGTCTGGGAAACTAGTGCTGGGAACATCCCATGTCCATAAAGAGAACTTTCTCTGCTTAAGGAGTGAAATTCACGTGGCCAGCAACTGCCAGCAAGACTATGACAAGCCGCCTGGATTTTAGCTGTCAGCTGCCCCCTGATTGGGCCATCGGAGTTAGAGGGCCGGCATTGACATAACATAGGAGAAAGTAGGTCCCTCTCCGACTGGCCACCTGTTTAAAGGGACTGAACTATATGCCCACTGGATGGCCAACGAACTGCAATACATCCGACAACCAGCGGGTGTCTCCCTATCGTGTCCCAGTAGAAACTCAACATCATGTCAACCATTGTGTTGCTTGGGAAGTAGGAGCTCCCTGATTGGTCAAAGTCCTGGGTGACAAGTTTAAAGGTCCTCCATAGAGTTAACATGGGGGAAAGTAGGCCACCCAGGGATTGGTCAGTGAGCTGCCCACCCAAAGGTTTTCATTGGCCGAGATGGCCGTGACAAGCTGGGTCAGGATTGGTTAGCCAATTCTAGGCTCTGGATTGGCCAGGGGTTGAAGCGGAATATTCAAGGAATGCTTCAACCCCCTGACCATTGCTTTAGAAATGTGTATTCGAGCCTCTCAACCTTTTGTCCTCAATGTGTATTCATTGTCGTATCCTTTGTCTAGCTAAACTAATCAAGTCTGAACCCTGTACCATGTATATGCCATATGTCTTAGTCGTTTGCATGTTTTGTCTGGTTTTTGAGTGTAATATGATTAACGGGTATAAAGACCCCAGAGTTATGCAATAAAGCTCTGTATGTTTTGCTCTCCAAACTGGCCTTGTCTGGTTCTTGGGAGATAGCAGAGATTGGGATGTCTGGACAGCAGTAGCAGTGAAGTGATGTTGGTACTGACCTTTAGTATCAGGACTCATGTTACAGATCTCACCATACCAGTAGTCCAACCACAAAAAGCCAGGCAATTCCTCTCTGAACAAGAGAAGCAGCCAACAGCAGACATATGTTTTTGTCTTGTTGAGCCTCATCAGTGAGGTGTAGCTGATATCTGTAGGCACTGTGAGCAAGGGGACCATTGTTGGATTCCCCTATTACCATTGGGGTGACTAATCCCAAGGGTAATTTGCATATATAAAGTGGAAGCCAGAGATGCTCAACTAGGAACGAGCCTACAATACAAATTTGCATGCTCTATAGGAATAGTGTCCTACCCAGGGTGCACGCTCTTTTAGCCCACTAGTGCCTTTCATAGAGAAAAAAATCCCAAAACATATCATACTGGTCCTACCATAACAGCAGTCCAACCACGAAATGCCAGAAAAATTTGTCTCTGAACAAGAAAAGCAGCCAACCCCAGATGTACATTTCAGCCTTGTTGGGCCTCGTCAGTGAGGTGTAGCTGATCTCTGACTTTTGATATACATATGCAAATTACCCTTGGGATTAGTCACCCCAATGGTAATAGGGAGAATCCAGCATTGGACCCCTTGCTAACTGTGCTTAGAGAGATAAGGTACACCTAACTGATGAGGCCTAACAAGGACAAAAATGTATGTCCAGTGTTGGCTGCTTCTGTTGTTTAGAGAGGAATTGTCTGGTATTTTGTGGTTGGACTGCTGTTATGGCAGGACCAGTATGATATGTCTCTGTGAAAGGCTAAGAGAGACACCACGCCGGGTAGGACACCATTCCTATAGAGCCTGCAAATTTGTATTGCAGACTTGTTCCTACCTGAGTGTCTCTAACTTTTCATATACTCATCATCCAGTCTTTCTGGGATCACATGAAGAGAGGGAAGCAACTGAGGCTTCCTAAATCCACAGAAGAACTGTGGTTAGTTCTCCAAGATGTTTGGAACAACCTACCTACCCCTGCGATTGCTGCACTGGCCCCTGCTCCCTCTTAATGCTGTCATATGGTAGCCCCTCACAATTTATATTATGAATGCGATCTGGGCCAACATTAACCCTTTCAGTGCTAGAAGTGGTACGTGCTTTAACCCTGCTTCCCTAGCACATGTTTAACCATTTTAGTGCCACATGGGTAAGCAACGCGTTGCAGAGAGCCACTCTGCCACTCAAAGAGTTAACCCATTTACCACCCTCATGTCCAGTGCTCCCCAGCACTAGATTTCCCTGCAGTTACTGCCTGGCCCCTGCTCAACACCAAGGAGTGAAGATTGGGTTTTATTCCCATGAACTTACATAGCTGATTATTTGCCTGAATATTGTTTAGTTTGAATTTAGGACATATCCAGGATGTGTAGCCTCTGCAAAGATCTGTATGTGTGACTCTCACTTTGTGTACTGTGGAATATACATATTTACAAGTAATGAACTTATCACATGGGACTTTCATCCCCTCGCTCATTATTTCAGATCATGTGAAATCATGAGCCGTATCTAGCTAGATCCATCACCTTTTCATCTTCATTCATTACATCAATTTCATTTATCCACTATTGCAAATCGCCATTCACTTTTTTCACACCACACATGTCTTCTGGATGTTTTCCTTATTTTTGTTTTATCAACTATCTTTACATTTCAGCTTTTGTTACTTGGGATGTCATAAACGTAAGGTAGAAGTTCACGGACCGTACCACACTTTAGAAGCTTTGAGTATTTATTTCATACTAGTTGAAAAGCCCGTTTACACGGGCCACAGTGCCACACAGCAACTGGACGGATCCTGTCTTGTCACTGGCATGACTGCAGCGTGGGCAGTCTCTACTGCGCATGACTGCAGCGAGTGCAGCTGTCTCTACTGCACATGACTGCAGCGCGTGCAGCCATCTCTACTGCACATTACTGCAGCACGTGCAGCCATCTCTACTGCACATGACTGCAGCGCGTGCAGCCATCTCTACTGCACATTACTGCAGCACGTGCAGCCATCTCTACTGCACATTACTGCAGCACGTGCAGCCATCTCTACTGCACATTACTGCAGCACGTGCAGCCATCTCTACTGCACATTACTGCAGCGCGTGCAGCCATCTCTACTGTGCATGACGGATACTGACAAACATCCTTAGCGTTATTATATAGGATACTTCATTTATAGATTACTAGTAGTGTGGGATGGCATTGGCTGTCTGTTTATTTTTTAAGCAATGAGTAATGCTTTGATTGGCAGAGGGGTGCTCAGAGCATTGCATTGCATTGAGTACCCCTCTGGCACACAAAAGGTTAATGTGTCACTGAGCCTCACATTAACCCTTTGAGTGCCAGAGGGGTACACAATGCATTGCAATGCACTGAGCACCCCTCTGCCAATCAAAGGGTTACTCATTGCTTAAAAAACAAATTAAGGCAATGCCGTCCCACACTGCTAGTATATGTGTATGTATATATACATATCCTCCTATATAATAATTTGCTAATGTATGTTTGTCAGAAGCTATCATGCTCAGTACAGACGACTGCAGTAGAGACTGCCTGTGTCGTGGCTGATAACGGAGTGGAGTAGTGATGAGCGAGCACCCCAATGCTCGGGTGTTCGGGTGCTCTGACCGAGCACCCCCTGAGGCTCGAGTGCTCGGCCGAGCACCCGAGCCCCATTGAAGTCAATGGGAGGACTCGAGCATTACACCAGGCACCCCCTGCTCTGATGAGGGGAGGGTGCCTGGTCCATAGGAAAAGGGCAGAAAAGGATGGAAACACCACAGAAATGGTTCAGGGACAGCATAGGGAGGATGTCTGGATGCATCTTGGACTCCAACATCGCTGCTGGGAACGATCTTTCGCCCGTAGTACGCCATTTTTACAGACTGACCATAAAACACACAAAAAGGAAAATAAAAACGACTTTAGGTGAAAAATTGTTACCAAACAATATTTGCTGTATATTTACTTGTATATCATCTGCAAATTCTCCCAAAAATTTCCTTGATTTTCTGAAGTGAGGCCATGATTAAGAGGGAAACGTGCGCAGAGGCAAATTATCCCAAAAATTTCCTTGATTTTCTGAACTGAGGCCATGATTAAGAGGGAAACGTGCGCAGAGGCAAATTCTCCCAAAAATTTCCTTGATTTTCTGAACTGAGGCCATGATTAAGAGGGAAACGTGCGCAGAGGCAAATTCTCCCAAAAATTTCCTTGATTTTATTGAACTGAGGCCATGATTAAGAGGGAAACGTGCGCTGAGCTGACCATCTAAAACATTATGGGTGAGGGTCTGCTGCAGAGCTGACCATCCTAAACATTATATGCGAAGGCCCGCTAGTGAGCTGACGCTATAAAACATTATATGCGAAGGCCCGCTAGTGAGCTGACGCTATAAAACATTATATGCAAAGGCCCGCTAGTGAGCTGACGCTATAAAACATTATATGAGAGGGCCCGCTAGAGAGCTGACCCAATAAAACATTATATGAGAAGGCCCGCTGGTGAGCTGACCTATATAAAAATTGTCAAACAGGGCCCGCTGGTGAGCTGGCCCTATATAAAAATTATATCACAGGGCCCGCTGGTGAGCTGGCCCTATATAAAAATTATATCCCAGGGCATATGGAAGAGGAGGAGGAGGATGAGAAGATTAAGAGTCAACCATATACCCGTTTTTTGGGTGGAAGGGGTGAATGGGAATACAGAGTATTCCCATCATTGTAAATAACATATACAAAGTGAGTTTATGTTCCCCCGGGGCTTTCCTCCAGTGGAGTGGAGAAGTCAGGGGAAATCCAGGCCTTGTTCATTTTTATAAGTGTCAACCTATCAGCATTGTCGGTGGAAAGGCGGAACACCTACCCTTTGGCAAGGTAGATTTACGCAAGGGGGTGCTCCGTGGAACATTTGCGGGCCGGTTTGGTGCGGTCCGCCTTCTTTCTGTAGCCACACCACTGCCTCTTCCAGCCTGTTGCGGTGCTGCAGATGGCTCACCCTCAGGACTGCTGTCATCGCTCGGCTCTACACCTTCCCAGGTGGGGTCAGTCACCTCATCGTCCACCAAGTCCTCCTCCACTTCCTCACTCTGATCATCCTCCTCATGTCTTGATCCCACCACATACTCAGTCATTGACAACTGTATAACATTCTCCTCAACAAGGTCTTGAGACGGAAATAGTGGTTGATTTAATGGCAACTGTGTCTCATCATCATCATCATCATCCACTACTTCCTTTGACCTTAAATGCCGTTCACATCTATCATCTTCTTGTGATTGGGTACCCTCTAGAGGTTGTGAATCAGGGCACAAGATGTCATGTTCCTCTGCAAGCGTGCTTGGAGAGAGGGTCAAATGAAGGATTGGTGATGAGACGAGCTCCTCACTATATCCCAGTGTGGGATCACTTCTTTGACCAGACCGTGTATGGTGGGAGGAAGGATGATCAGAGTGAGGATTATGTTGACCAGACTCTTGGCTACTGAGAGTGGACTTGGTGGAAGACAGGGTGGTGCTTAACCGACTGGAAGCAGTATCAGCTGTCATCCAACCAACCACCTGTTCGCAGTGGTCGGACCTCGAGAGTGATGTCCTGCGACGCCCTGTAAAATTAGACATGAAGCTAGGTATGGTGGATGTCTTTCTTTCTTGTGCTCTGGCACCAGGCACAGTTTCTCCGCGTCCTGACCCGCGCCCTGAACTATCAGGATCACGTCCACTTCCCCGTCCCTTTTTACCCGCCTTCTTCATCTTACACGGAATATGTGACTTTAATATTTGAGTTTGAAAACTTAACAGTATTTCTTCCTATTCTGCAACTGTGCAGAGTACACAGAATAGGCTGCTAAACTGCGGTGACACACACTGAATGGAATATGTGACTTTAATATTTGAGTTTGAAAACTTAACAGTATTTCTTCCTATTCTGCAACTGTGCAGAGTACACAGAATAGGCTGCTAAACTGCGGTGACACACACTGAATGGAATATGTGACTTTAATATTTGAGTTTGAAAACTTAACAGTATTTCTTCCTATTCTGCAACTGTGCAGAGTACACAGAATAGGCTGCTAAACTGCGGTGACACACACTGAATGGAATATGTGACTTTAATATTTGAGTTTGAAAACTTAACAGTATTTCTTCCTATTCTGCAACTGTGCAGAGTACACAGAATAGGCTGCTAAACTGCGGTGACACACACAGAATGGAATATGTGACTTTAATATTTGAGTTTGAAAACTTAACAGTATTTCTTCCTATTCTGCAACTGTGCAGAGTACACAGAATAGGCTGCTAAACTGCGGTGACGCACACTGAATGGAATATGTGACTTTGATATTTTAGTTTGAAGACTTAACAGTATTTCTTCCTATTCTGCAACTGTGCAGAGTACACAGAATAGGCTGCTAAACTGCGGTGACACACACAGAATGGAATATGTGACTTTAATATTTGAGTTTGAAAACTTAACAGTATTTCTTCCTATTCTGCAACTGTGCAGAGTACACAGAATAGGCTGCTAAACTGCGGTGACGCACACTGAATGGAATATGTGACTTTGATATTTTAGTTTGAAGACTTAACAGTATTTCTTCCTATTCTGCAACTCTGCACAGTACACAGAATGTGCTGCTACACTGCGGCGAAGCACACTGAATGGAATATGTGACTTTGATATTTTACTTTGAAGACTTAACAGTATTTCTTCCTATTCTGCAACTCTGCACAGTACACAGAATGTGCTGCTACACTGCGGCGAAGCACACTGAATGGAATATGTGACTTTGATATTTTAGTTTGAAGACTTAACAGTATTTCTTCCTATTCTGCAACTCTGCACAGTACACAGAATGTGCTGCTACACTGCGGCGAAGCACACTGAATGGAATATGTGACTTTGATATTTTAGTTTGAAGACTTAACAGTATTTCTTCCTATTCTGCAACTCTGCACAGTACACAGAATGTGCTGCTAAACTGCGGCGAAGCACACTGAATGGAATATGTGACTTTGATATTTTAGTTTGAAGACTTAACAGTATTTCTTCCTATTCTGCAACTCTGCACAGTACACAGAATGTGCTGCTAAACTGCGGCGACGCACACTGAATGGAATATGTGACTTTGATATTTTAGTTTGAAGACTTAACAGAATGTGCTCTAATCTGCAACTTTGCACACTAAACAGAATGTGCTCTAATCTGCAACTTTGCACACTAAACAGAATGTGCTCTAATCTGCAACTGTGCACACTAAACAGAATGTGCTCTAATCTGCAACTTTGCACACTAAACAGAATATATATATATATTTTTTTTTTCCCCCCGACACAAAATAACCTGCTGCCCCCACACACAGTAGTCCTAAAAAGGACTTTTGGTTCTTTTTTTTCACAATTTTGCTTTTTTTCCTCCCTACACTGACTTTCCCTTCCTATCCTCAGCTCTCCCTGGCTAAGACTGAGCCGAACTCGCTGGTCAGGTGCTATACAGCACCCGACCACGGGTTCTGGCCAGCCAATCAGTGTAATGCCAGCAGCCAACATGGCTGCTGGCATTACACCGATGTCAGAGACTCCCTGCACGTTTATTGGCTGCGCAGCAGCCGCAAAACGTGCGGGGAGGAGACCCGAACATGGCGGGCGAGCACATGCGGTACTCGTACGAGTACCGCCATGTGCCGAGCAGAGCGATGCTCGAGCTGATCCGAGCATCGGCCGAGCATGCTCGCTCAACACTAGAGTGGAGTGCTCCGAATTCAGACAGTAGTGCACAGAGAAGACTATGGTCTGAATTCAGTCTCTACTGTGCATTACCTCTCTGTGACCGTTGCTGCTTGGCACTTTGGCCCATGTACATGGGCTGTTCGAATATTATTTATTTTTATATATATATATATGTATCACGGTGCCCGTGATTGCTGCAGTTCCCTGTCTGTCACCAGTAGGGGGCTTCTATTGGCTGTCTGCAGTTAGCCCGCCTCTTGTTGCCTATTTAAACCTGGATTGGGCACCCTTTGAGTGCCCTTTCGTGTTGTTTCTGACCTTCTTGCTATCACTATGCTAGTGATAGCTGGGCCTCTGTTCCAGTGTTCCTGAGTTCCTGATCTCCTGTGTTCCTGGGTTCCTGATCTCTACTGTTCCAGTGTTTCCTGGATGCTGAGTTACTCCAGTCCTGGTTCCGGCCTAGTCTCTGGTGTTGCAGTTACTGCTGAACTTCTTCTATGCTGTTTCCTGACCTGACTGATGGTTGCTGGTTCCTGTCATCTCATCACCTGTCTTCAGTATCCTGGCGACCTTCTGCCTGGTCGCGTTGGTGACATTGCTACAATTCTGTGTCGGTCCCAGCGTGCGGACGCTGGTTTGCTCCTTAGCCTTGCGGTTATACAAACTCACTTGTTACACCAGTGTGCGGTCACTGGTTTGCTCCAAAGCCTATCAGCTCTACATAGCTGTGTTGGTCCCAGCGTGCAGACGCTGGTTTGCTCCTAAGCCTTGCGGCCATACAAACTCACTTGTTACACCAGTGTGCGGTCGCTGGTTTGCTCCAAAGCCTATCAGCTATACAAATCTGTGTTGGTCCCAGCGTGCGGACGCTGGTTTGCTCCTAAGCCTTGCGGTTATACAAACTCACTTGTTACACCAGTGTGCGGTCACTGGTTTGCTCCAAAGCCTATCAGCTCTACATAGCTGTGTTGGTCCCAGCGTGCAGACGCTGGTTTGCTCCTAAGCCTTGCGGCCATACAAACTCACTTGTTACACCAGTGTGCGGTCGCTGGTTTGCTCCAAAGCCTATCAGCTATACTAATCTGTGTTGGTCCCAGCGTGCGGACGCTGGTTTGCTCCTAAGCCTTGCGGCTATACAAGCTCGCTTGTTACACCAGTGTGCGGTCACTGGTTTGCTCCAAAGCCTATCAGCTATACAAATCTGTGTTGGTCCCAGCGTGCGGACGCTGGTTTGCTCCTAAGCCTTGCGGCTATACTACTCACTTGTTACTCCAGTGTGCGGTCACTGGTTTGCTCGCAAAGCCTTACGGCTATACTATTCAGTGTTGTTCCCAGCGTGCGGACGCTGGTTTGCTCCAAAGCCTTGCTGCTTAACGATTCTGCTATTTGCCAGTTTCATCTGACTGCTGCTACTATCTCTGGGCTGCCCTGCCCGGTATTGGTAAGGCCGGTAGAACCTTTTGCCACATTCCATCTGAGGTTGCCTTACCCGGTATTGGCAGGGCCGGTAGAGCCGACATTGTGTATCTATTGAGGCTGCCTTGCCCGGTAATTTGGTAAGGCCGGTAGAACCGTTATGCTATTCCATCTGCAGGTTGCCTTACCCGGTAATGGCAAGGCCGGTAGAGCCTATAGACTGTCCTGTCCGGTATATTGACAGGACCGGTAGAGTCTGCCTTCTGTCTGTGCTATATCCTGTATATATATATATGTATGTTATTGCCATCCTAAGTTATCAATTTATTATTTCAATAAAATTGATTTTTTTTTACCTAAAACTTGTGTCTGAGAGTCAGAATAACCGTGACAGTACGAAAGGGCCATGACCTCAGACAGCAAGGGTGAAGGTAACACACAGAATATCCATTGGAGGATGGATGTGCTCGAGCAACGTTTGGATCAGTTGGCAGTTGCAATCCAAACGATCCTTGAACGCACGGTACTCGCTGACAAATCGAGTTCTAGCCCGGTGGTCTCGCCAAGTCAGACACCGGAAAGTGATACCAGGCCCCTAGAGGGTACTGTTAAAGGTTTAACGGCTTCTGCACCCTTGCCGCTAAGATATGATGGTGACCCTAGTCTCTGCAGAGGGTTCATCAACCAACTTGAAATCTTTATGGAATTGACGGCACACGCATTTCCCAATGATCGTAGTAAAGTGGGGTTCACGATATCACTGCTCACTGGCAGAGCATTGGCCTGGGCTAACCCCTTGTGGGAGAATGCTAAACCTTGTACTAAGAACTTCAGAGAATTTGTGCAATCCTTTCGAAGAGTGTTTGAGCCTCCTGGTAGAACCAACTCTGCTGCCAAACGCCTTATGGAGATACAACAGGGCAGGCGTACAGTGGGCGACTATGCCATCGAATTCCGCACATTGGCAGCAGAGGTAGGTTGGAATAACGAGGCATTATTGGCAGCTTTTTCTCAAGGCCTGAATGACCACATTAAAGACGAAATTGCTGCTAAAGATCTACCTATTGATCTAGATGATTACATTGAGTATGTTATGATAATTGACTCCAGAATACGTGAGAGATCAATTGCCAGAGATCGTAAAATACGATCAAAAGATAATGAGCCTAGTAGCATATTTTGCCCACCCATCCCTCCCTTGGCATTGAAGTCTAGTGAACCTGTACGGGAAACAAGCGAACCTATGCAAATAGGCTTCACTAGACTAACCAAGGCAGAGAGACTTTATCGCAAGAAGCAAGGGTTGTGTTTATACTGCGGTAAAAAAGGGCACTTGCTAAATTCCTGTCCGGTACGTCCGGGAAACGCACACACCTAGGGTACCTTGGGGGACAGGCCCTAGGTGGTGTACAATCGTCCCCAGTGTCGGGCATAACGAAACCCACCATTCAGGTGGTATTGTCTTGGGCACAACGATCTGTGGAGGTTTTGGCCTTGGTTGACTCTGGTGCAGCAGGGTATTTTATGGATAATACCTTTGCTGACTTGCACGGAGTTCCACGCATTGAAAGAGAAAACCCCTTGACTATCGAAGCGATTGATGGTAGACCTTTAGAACCGCCTCAGGTTTTATTTGAAACTATGCCACTGTCTATGACTATTGGGGCACTTCACAGAGAAGAGCAGCAGTTTCAACTGATTAATTCTCCGCACCACGCGGTAATATTGGGATTTCCGTGGTTACAGTTACATAACCCACAATTTGATTGGAAAAAGTGTGAAATTGCTGCTTGGTCCCAGTTTTGTATGGACAAGTGCGTCATCCAGCCTATTAAGGTCCTATGCACCTCCTCTGCTATACCGGATGTGTACCAACAGTTTGGCGATGTTTTTAGCAAAGGAGAGGCTAGTATGCTACCCCAGCATAGACCTTATGATTGTTGCATTGAATTGCAGCCTGGAGTAGTACCTCCTAAAGGACGCACTTATCCATTATCTTGTGAAGAAAATAAGGCTATGGAGGACTACATTTCTGATGCCCTTGCTAGAGGGATCATACGAAAATCTACCTCTCCAGCTGGGGCTGGGTTCTTTTTCGTAAAAAAGAAAAATGGCGAATTAAGACCATGCATTGACTACCGGGGCCTGAATAAACTAATGGCAAAAAACGCATACCCAATACCACTCATCACCGAGCTTTTTGACAGGCTTAAGGGCGCTTCGATTTTTACCAAATTGGACCTACGGGCCGCTTACAATCTGGTTCGCATTCGAGCAGGTGATGAGTGGAAAACTGCCTTTAATACTCGAGCTGGGCACTACGAGTATCTAGTAATGCCATTTGGGCTGTGTAATGCACCCGCAGTTTTCCAGGAACTGATAAACGATGTTCTGAGAGATATGTTACAGACATGTGTTGTGGTTTACCTTGATGATATACTGATTTACTCCCAAGACATGGCACAGCACATCAAGGATGTATCTGCAGTATTGCTACGACTCCGTGAGAACAAATTATTTTGTAAATTGGAAAAATGTGAGTTTCATAGAACCAGTGTGCCATTCTTGGGGTTCATAATTGGCAATGATGGCATTGCCATGGACAAAGATAAGTTGTCAGCTGTCCTACAATGGCCAAAACCCAAGGGCCTTAAAGCCATACAGCGTTTCCTGGGTTTCGCTAACTATTATAGGAGGTTTATTAAGAACTTTTCTTCCATTGTCAAACCTCTGTCCGATCTTACGCACAAGGGTGCTAATCCTTCTTGTTGGCCGGTATCTGCTGAGAAAGCCTTTGAAAATTTGAAGCTGGCATTTGCTGCGGCTCCTGTGTTATCCCACCCCAATCCTCTACTTCCATTTACGTTAGAGGTTGATGCCTCAGATATTGGGGTCGGGGCAGTACTTTCGCAACGACACGATAAAGGTGGAACTCTCAGACCTTGTGGATTTTTCTCTAAAAAGTTGACTGTCACTCAAAGCCACTATGAGATAGGTGACAGAGAATTATTGGCCATTATCCTCGCTCTTAAGGAATGGCGTCATTTGCTTGAAGGTACTAAGAATCCTGTCTTAATCCTAACGGATCATAAAAATCTGACGTATCTCTCGGAGGCCAAGAGATTGTCCTCCCGTCAGGCCAGGTGGGCACTGTTCCTGTCTCGATTTAATTTCATTGTATCATATTTACCGGGGTCAAAGAATATCAGGGCTGATGCACTGTCAAGACAATTTGAGGCCGACAGTGACAGAGTGGAAACACCAGCACCTATCATCCAACCTGATAGAATACTGGCTACTATACGCACGAGTATCACTTCTCCCTTAGGGGAGGAGATCCTGGCCTCTCAGGGGTCCGCTCCCCATGAAACCCCAGTGGGCAAATGTTTTGTCGCTGAACCATTTCGTACTAGGCTGCTCGAAACCTACCATTCCTCTAAGGCTGCGGGACATATTGGTAGAGACCAATTGTTATGGTCCCTCTCTCAGTTATTTTGGTGGCCTTCCATGAGAAACGATTGTGCCGAATTTACGAATGCCTGTGCCACCTGCGCCCGCGCTAAGACCCCGAGACATCTCCCAGTGGGCTTGCTTCAACCGGTGCCTAATGGCGAACGCCCCTGGTCTCATGTTTCCATTGATTTTATGGGAGAATTGCCTATGTCTAAGGGGTACTCTTTTATATTCATGGTGGTGGACAGGTTTTCTAAAATGGCTCATTTCGTGCCCCTCCGTGGCCTTCCTTCAGCTAAGGAATTGGCAATGGTATTCGCCAGAGAAGTATTCCGGTTGCATGGAGTGCCTAGGGTACTGGTGTCTGACAGGGGGAGCCAGTTTGTGTCTAGATTTTGGAGGGCATTTTGCCAACAGATGGGCATACAGCTGTCCTTCTCTTCTGCCTACCATCCCCAGACCAATGGAGCCGCTGAACGAGCTAATCAGGGATTGGAACAATTTCTCCGTTGTTTCGTGACTGACCATCATGATAATTGGTCCGACTTGTTGCCTTGGGCAGAGTTCGCCAGGAACTGTGCGGTCAATTCTTCATCTGGGAGCTCTCCGTTTCTGATTAATTATGGGTTCCAGCCCTGTTTGCTTCCAGATTCTTTTCAGACGCAACAGATTCCAGCTCTGGATGAGCATATCGAGCAACTCCGTTCCACATGGGCACAAGTTCAGAGGGCACTTGGTCAGTCATTTCAGCGTCATCAGCGCCATGCTAATCGCAGAAGGCTTCCAGCGGTTTCCTTTCAGGTTGGGGATAGAGTATGGCTTTCCTCCAGAAATCTCAAGCTGCAGGTTCCGTCTAATAAGTTGGCTCCCCGGTTTATTGGTCCATACAGAGTTATTCGCAAAATTAACCCTGTTTCCTATGCACTAGACCTACCTGCATCCATGCGTATCCATAATGTGTTCCATGTGTCTCTTCTTAAGCCTCTGGTTTGCAATCGCTATACTACCACACCTGTGGTGCCAGGACCTGTTGAGGTCGAGGGCCAGGAGGAGTACGAGGTTCAGAGCATTATTGATTCCCGTAGGCTTAGAGGAGGGGTACAGTACCTGGTACATTGGAAAGGGTACGGTCCTGAGGATCGTTCATGGGTGGATAGTAAGGACCTTCATGCACCTAGGCTAACTAGGATCTTTCATGCCAAGTACCCACAGAAACCTAAACCCTATTCTAGGAGAGGGGGTCTTTGAGAGGGGGGTACTATCACGGTGCCCGTGATTGCTGCAGTTCCCTGTCTGTCACCAGTAGGGGGCTTCTATTGGCTGTCTGCAGTTAGCCCGCCTCTTGTTGCCTATTTAAACCTGGATTGGGCACCCTTTGAGTGCCCTTTCGTGTTGTTTCTGACCTTCTTGCTATCACTATGCTAGTGATAGCTGGGCCTCTGTTCCAGTGTTCCTGAGTTCCTGATCTCCTGTGTTCCTGGGTTCCTGATCTCTACTGTTCCAGTGTTTCCTGGATGCTGAGTTACTCCAGTCCTGGTTCCGGCCTAGTCTCTGGTGTTGCAGTTACTGCTGAACTTCTTCTATGCTGTTTCCTGACCTGACTGATGGTTGCTGGTTCCTGTCATCTCATCACCTGTCTTCAGTATCCTGGCGACCTTCTGCCTGGTCGCGTTGGTGACATTGCTACAATTCTGTGTCGGTCCCAGCGTGCGGACGCTGGTTTGCTCCTTAGCCTTGCGGTTATACAAACTCACTTGTTACACCAGTGTGCGGTCACTGGTTTGCTCCAAAGCCTATCAGCTCTACATAGCTGTGTTGGTCCCAGCGTGCAGACGCTGGTTTGCTCCTAAGCCTTGCGGCCATACAAACTCACTTGTTACACCAGTGTGCGGTCGCTGGTTTGCTCCAAAGCCTATCAGCTATACAAATCTGTGTTGGTCCCAGCGTGCGGACGCTGGTTTGCTCCTAAGCCTTGCGGCCATACAAACTCACTTGTTACACCAGTGTGCGGTCACTGGTTTGCTCCAAAACCTATCAGCTATACTAATCTGTGTTGGTCCCAGCGTGCGGACGCTGGTTTGCTCCTAAGCCTTGCGGCTATACAAGCTCGCTTGTTACACCAGTGTGCGGTCACTGGTTTGCTCCAAAGCCTATCAGCTATACAAATCTGTGTTGGTCCCAGCGTGCGGACGCTGGTTTGCTCCTAAGCCTTGCGGCTATACTACTCACTTGTTACTCCAGTGTGCGGTCACTGGTTTGCTCGCAAAGCCTTACGGCTATACTATTCAGTGTTGTTCCCAGCGTGCGGACGCTGGTTTGCTCCAAAGCCTTGCTGCTTAACGATTCTGCTATTTGCCAGTTTCATCTGACTGCTGCTACTATCTCTGGGCTGCCCTGCCCGGTATTGGTAAGGCCGGTAGAACCTTTTGCCACATTCCATCTGAGGTTGCCTTACCCGGTATTGGCAGGGCCGGTAGAGCCGACATTGTGTATCTATTGAGGCTGCCTTGCCCGGTAATTTGGTAAGGCCGGTAGAACCGTTATGCTATTCCATCTGCAGGTTGCCTTACCCGGTAATGGCAAGGCCGGTAGAGCCTATAGACTGTCCTGTCCGGTATATTGACAGGACCGGTAGAGTCTGCCTTCTGTCTGTGCTATATCCTGTATATATATATATGTATGTTATTGCCATCCTAAGTTATCAATTTATTATTTCAATAAAATTGATTTTTTTTTACCTAAAACTTGTGTCTGAGAGTCAGAATAACCGTGACAATATGTCTGGGGTAGACAGACTGCCCTCACAGGATCCTTTTTGGAGGTGAAACAAAGATACGTTTAATTAATCTATGTTTTAGCTGGCACTGTCTCCTTTCTCAAGGTCTGAGTTGGAGAGACGGCACTCACACGGTCTTTTATATTCATTTATTGAATCACCTTTTTGACAGGACACAGTGCTGGCCAAAACATCAATCCAAAACGTTGATTCAATAAACAAATCTTTGTTTTCACCTGCTAAACGGACCCTGTGGATGCTGTCTCTCTACCTCTGTATTGTATATATAATTTATTCTTTGTTGATGCGCAGCCAGGTCAATTTACCATATATACAGTGAGTGCACTCCAACCACCATGACACTTTATATCTTTACATGTATATAAAACATGAATATTATAATTATTATGTTACAGTCTTCCTTTAGAACATATTCTGTACACTGCTGCATGAAACAAAAGAGTGTATAAACGCTGAATTTCTTCCATTGAAAGTGTTTCTTGGAAACATCCACTTAAATCTGAACAGACACAACACAATGAATGAGACTGAAGTTCCCTTCATTACATTAGAGGAGACTGGCAAAATGCTTGCCAGAGGCCAAAGGAACAGTGGGTTGTGAGATTAGTGCCATCTGACCGGGCAGGCCCGTCTTTATATATGAACCTACACAATGCCCAGTAATTATAGTCAGGTCAACCAGTGATTCAGAGGTGCTCGAACATTAGCAGAGAAATTCACAGTATAACTAATTAAAACAATGTCATGCAAATGAGCCAGGATATGTGTCTTCTAGCAGAAAAGATTATGATATAAACTGGATTAGACCAGCAACAAATGCTTTCTAGGAAACGGAATTGATTCATAAGGGCCATTAGCATTTTCGGCCCAGATTAAAAGAGAACCAACTGTACTGGTAAACATAGAACCACACATATTTCCCTGCAGACTTGTCCTACAGTAGCAACAGAGCCACACATACTGACCCCCAGCCTTTTCACACTGCACCGGTATCGATAGAACTAACATACGGACCCACAGGCTTGTCCCACTGCACTGGTATCCATAGAACCACACATACTGACCTCTAGCCTTGTCTCACTGCAATAGTAGCCTTAGAACCACACAAACGGACCCCCAACCTTGTCCCATTGCACTGATATACATAGAACCACACAAATTGACCTTCAACTTTGTCCCACTGCAATGGTATCCCTAGAATCACACATACTGACCTCCATCCTTGTCCCTCTGCACTGGTATCCATAGAACCACACATACTGACCTCTAGCCTTGTCTCACTGCAATAGTAGCCTTAGAACCACACAAACGGACCCCCAACCTTGTCCCATTGCACTGATATACATAGAACCACACAAATTGACCTTCAACTTTGTCCCACTGCAATGGTATCCCTAGAATCACAAATACTGACCCCCAGCCTTGTCCCACTGCACTGGTATCCATAGAACCACACATACTGACTCCCAACCTTGTCCCACTGCAGTGGTAGCCTAGAACAACACATACTGACCCCCAGCCTTGTCCTACTGCACTGGTATCCATAGAACCACACATACTGACCCCCAGCCTTGTCCCACTGTACTGATATCCATAGAACCACACATACTGACCCCCAGTCTTGTCCCACTGCACTGATATCCATAGAACCACACATACTGACCCCCAGCCTTGTCCCACTGCACTGGTATCCATAGAACCACATATACTGACCCCCAGCCTTGTCCCACTGTACTGATATCCATAGAACCAACATACTGACCCCCAGCCTTGTCCTACTGCACTGGTATCCATAGAATCACAAATACTGACCCCCAGCCTTGTCCTACGGCACTGGTATCCATAGAACCACACATACTGACTCCCAACCTTGTCCCACTGCAGTGGTATCCATAGAACCACACATACTGACCCCCAGCCTTGTCCTACTGCACTGGTATACATAGAACCACACATACTGACCCCCAGCCTTGTCCTACTGCACTGGTATACATAGAACCACACATACTGACCCCCAGCCTTGTCCTACTGCACTGGTATCCATAGATCCACACATACTGACCCCCAACCTTGTCCCACTGCACTGATATACATAGAACCACACATACTGACCCCCAGTCTTGTCCCACTGTACTGATATCCATAGAACCAACATACTGACCTCCAGTCTTGTCCTACTGCACTGGTATCCATAGATCCACACATACTGACCCCCAACCTTGTCCCACTGCACTGATATACATAGAACCACACATACTGACCCCCAGCCTTGTCCTACTGTACTGATATACATAGAACCACACATACTGACCCCCAGTCTTGTACCACTGCACTGATATCCATAGAACCACACATACTGACCCCCAGCCTTGTCCCACTGCACTGATATCCATAGAACCACACATACTGACCCCCAGCCTTGTCCCACTGCACTCGTATCCATAGAACCACACATAATGACTCCAGCCTTATCCCACTGTACTGATATCCATAGAACCAACATACTGACCCCCAGCCTTGTCCCACTGCACTGGTATCCACAGAACCACACATACTGACCCCCAGCCTTATCCCACTGCACTGATATACATAGAACCACACATACTGACCCCCAGTCTTGTCCCACTGCACTGGTATCCATAGAACCACACATACTGACCTCCAGTCTTGTCCTACTGCACTGGTATCCATAGAATCGCACATACTGACCTCCATACTTGTCCCACTGCACTGGTATCCATAGAACTACACATACTGACCTCCAGCCTTGTCCCACTGTACTGATATCCATAGAACCACACATACTGACCCCCAGATTTGTCCCACTGCACTAGTAGCCATAGAACCACACATACTGACCCCCAGTCTTGTCCTACTGCACTGGTATCCATAGAATCACACATACTGACCTCCATCCTTGTCCCACTGCACTGGTATCCATAGAACTACACATACTGACCTCCAGCCTTGTCCCATTGCACTGATATCCATAGAACCACACAAGCTGACCCCCAACCCTGTCCCATTGCACTGATATCCATAGAACCACACAAGCTGACCCCCAACCCTGTCCCATTGCACTGGTATCCATAGAACCACACATACTGACCCCCAGACTTGTCCCACTGCACTAGTAGCCATAGAACCACACATACTGACCACCCAGACTTGTCCCACTGCACTGATATACATAGAACCACACATACTGACCCCCCAGCCTTGTCCCATGGCACTGATATCCACAGAACTACACAAGCTGACCCCCCAGCCTTGTCCCATTGCACTGATATCCATAGAACCACACATACTGACCCCCAGCCTTGTCCCATTGCACTGATATCCATAGAACCACACATACTGACCCCCAGCCTTGTCACAATGCCCTGGTATCAATAGAACCACATATACTGACCCCCAGTCTTGTCACACTGCACTGGTATCCATAGAAGCACACATGCTGACCCCCAGTCTTGTCCCACTGCACTGGTATCCATAGAAACACACATACTGACCCCCAGCCTTGTCACACTGCCCTGGTATCCATAGAAGCACACATACTGACCCCCAGCCTTGTCCCACTGCCCTGGTATCCATAGAAACACATATACTGACCCCCAGTCTTGTCACACTGCCCTGGTATCCATAGAAGCACACATGCTGACCCCCAGCCTTGTCCTACTGCACTTTGTAATGTGTTTTTCCCACTCCGTGCAGTTGGTTTGCTCCAGAACTGCTCCCCTTTCTTTCTACACAAGCCCTTAGCACATAAAAATAGTAGTGTCTATATATGAATATGTTTATGCGTGTTTCGTCTGTTCATGCATGTGCGTCTGTGTGTGCTCATGTGCGTCTGTGTACGTGTGTGTGCATTTTTTGCTTGTGTGTTTGTTTATGGTGTGCATACCTCCCAACATTTCAGAATGTCAAAGAGGGACACTTGCGTTTTAGGTGGTGTTGCTGCGGGTGTGGCTGGTGGATGGGACATTACAGGTAATTTTTACGTGATTTCATTACTACTGACACAGCTCCTTGTGTAACCTAATAAAAGACTTACAACAAGACCAAAGTATTTTATTTACACAGACACATTTATAAACACATATACTGACAATTAAACAAACAATAATGTGAGTAGGTCTTAAAGAGGGACTGTCCCTCCTAAAGAGGGACACTTGGGAGGTATGGGTGTGTATTGACTGTGTGTGCACGCATGTGTATATCAGTATTTGTGTATGAGTATGTATCAGTTTAAGTGTGTGTGTGTGTGTGTGTATCTCAGTGAGTGTATATCTATGTGTGTGTGACTGTCCTTTAGCTGTGCAAGTCTGTATTTGTGTGTCTTTCTGTGAACTTTTTGTGTGTAACTGTATGTGTGTTTGTCTTTCTGTGTATAATGTCTGTATCAGTGTGTCTATGCGTGTCTCAGTGTTATGTACACGTGTATATCACTGTTGTGTGTATAAGTGTGTGTGTGTATTTGAGTTCTGTGTTTGTATCTCCAAATGTGTGTGTGTGTGTGTGTGTGTGTTAGGGTTGCCACCCAGATGGTATTTTACCGGCAGGCCGGTAAAAAATTGGCTTGTGTCCAATGTTAAGTCTATGGAGGGAATGTCATGGCCGGTATTTTTTTGAAGAAAAGGTGGCAACCCTAGTGTGTGTGTGTGTGTGTGTGTGTGGGTGAGCTGTATATGTGTATGCTTGTGTGGGTGAGCTGTGTGTGTGTGAGCTGTATATGTGTGTGTGTGTGTGTATGTGTGGGTGAGCTGTGTGTATGTGTGTGCTTGTGTGTGTGAGCTGTGTGTATGTGTGTGCTTGTGTGGGTGAGCTGTGTGTGTGTGTGTGCTTGTGTGGGTGAGCTGTGTGAGCTGTATATGTGTGTGCTTGTGTGGGTGAGCTGTGTGTGTGTGTGTGGGGGTGAGCTGTATATGTGTATGTGTGTGTGTGTGTGTGTGTGTGTGTGTGTGTGTGTGTGTGTGTGAGCTGTATATGTGTGTGCTTGTGTGGGTGAGCTGTGTGTGTGTGTGTGTGAGCTGTGTGTGTGTGTGTGCTTGTGTGGGTGAGCTGTGTGTGTGTGAGCTGTATATGTGTGTGTGTGTGTGTGTGTGTGTGTGTGTGAGCTGTGTGTGTGTGTGTGTGTGTGAGCTGTATATGTGTGTGCTTGTGTGGGTGAGCTGTGTGTGTGTGTGTGTGGGTGAGCTGTATGTATATATGTGTGTGTGTGTGTGTGTGTGTGTGTGTTTGTGTGTGTGTGTGTGTGTGTGAGCTGTATATGTGTGAGTTGTATATGTGCGTGCTTGTGTGGGTGAGCTGTGTGTGTGTGTGTGTGTGTGTGTGTGTGTGTGGGTGGGTGAGCTGTATGTGTGTGTGTGTGTGAGTTGTATGTATATGTGTGTGTGTGTGTGTGTGTTTGTGTGTGTGAGCTGTATGTATATGTGTGTGTGTGTGTGTGTGTTTGTGTGTGTGAGCTGTATATGTGTGTGTGAGCTGTGTGTGTGTGTGTGTGTGTGTGTGTGTGTTTGTGTGTGTGGGTGACCTGTATATGTGTGTGTCTGTGTTTGTGGTGCGTTTTAACAGACGTGGCATCCTCCAACGCTCCAGCCTCACATAGACTTAACCTTTTCATTGCTGAGGGGTTTACTGAACCCGCACAGCTTGTGATAGCATAAGTTAACAACCTGTACCAGTGAAAGAAATAAAATGTATATATCATTATCCTGTGGGGGTGCTTAATATCAAAAGACTTCTTCTATTATTACACTCTGCTGGACACCTTTCATTAATGCTTGCAACATAACAATCGAGTGCGTACACAGCGGTCTGGAACAATGGAACGTTTCATTGCTGGGGACACCTACGGCTCTCGCGCTGCTTTACCAGTTTACTCTAAAGGCACAAACACGGCTCATTCTACAGCGTGAATAAAGGTCACAAATGAGGCCTCTTTCTCAGGATACAGCAGAACACACAGGGGGCATCTATTATGTGAAATGCTGTTTTGAAGGCACAGTGACTGAAAACAGCATTTTCCCCATTAATATTTCCCTAAGGCTGCGGAGAAACCCTCTGGATTCATGTGAAATCCTTCAATAATCAAATCATTTAAAGGGATAGTAATGTTTCACAATAAAAGCAGTTCCAATTAAACTTCATAGTATTTGGGCCATGGAGAGTGTTATTTCAATACTGTTAGAGTTGTAGTACAAGAGTAATTGAATGATAAAGTATCCCCCTCCCGCCCCTTTTACTGATGTAACACTGCTCTCCTCAGAGCAGCAAGACTGTCCGGATGGATCGCAGAGAGGGACAATCTTCAGTGAGCATAAGGGAAAACCTGAAAAACCTGTCAAGGGGGGCAGGGTTTTCCTTATGATCACAGTAAGAAGATTGTCCCTTGCTGTGACCTGTCCAGTCAAGAGACCAGATTCCACATCTGAGGGGAGGCGGATTACTCTAGGTAAAAGGGGCGGGAGGGGGATACTTTATCATTCAATTACTCTTGTACTACAACTCTGACAGTATTGAAATAACACTCTCCATGGCCCAAATACTATGATGATTAATTGGAACTGCTTTTATTGTGAAACATCACTATCCCTTTAAAACAAGGGAACTCCCATTGCTGGAAGATGATCAGTTCCACAGTTATTACAGTTCTTTTTTTATACTTTAAAAGGATAGTAACAATTAATATGTAAAATAATATCCATTGTAGGGCTTATCCTCCTTAGTATCACGGTGCCAGTGATCTATCTCCCGTGGCGTTACCTTCTTTATCCCCTCTTATGGTTCGGCAGCAGCATGTCTGTTCGTTACCTGTCTGATGACCTTCCTGTTTGCATACACGTGTCACTACAGCGCGCTCGCTATTTTGTACCCGCAGCCTAATTGGCCGATTGATGTCCCGCCTCTCTGGTAGGCCTTATATGTGGCCTTCAGAGCTAGCTTCAGTGGCCTTTTGTGGTGTCTCTGAGCATTGCTAGATTCCGCTTTCTGTTGTGACCCGTGTTAGGCTGCTGATTCCGATCCGTGTATGACCATTGGCTTGTCTGACTACCTGATTTGTGCCTGAATCTCTGGCCTTGTCTGACTACCCGACCCTTGATCGATCCTTGGCTCTGTCTGACTACCCGCTCCTTGCTTGTCTGTGGCTCCGTCTGACTACCCGATATGTGTATGACCTTGGTCTTGTCTGACTCCATTTGCGTATGTACCTTGGGCCTGGCTACGCTCTCCGTACAGGTACCTGGACCTGGTCTCTGCAGGCCGTGCTGTTCCGAGTTTGTCTGCTGTCTATAGGCCTTGTAGCACTCTGGTCTTACCGAGGGTACTTGTTTAGGACCCTAGCATTCTAGGGCATTTATGTCAGACTGCTTAGAACCCTAGCGTTCTAGGGTATCGTGTCTCTGTAGTCCCTAGCGTTCTAGGGTATCGTGTCTATGTAGTTCCTAGCATTCTAGGGTACCATCACTCTGTAGACCCTAGCGTTCTAGGGTATCGTGTCTCTGTAGTCCCTAGCGTTCTAGAGTAGAGATCTGCCTCTTAGCTACCCACTCTCCATCTCAGGTGGCTGTGAGAACCGTAGGCTAGGTTCTCTTCCTTGCTACTGCTCCTGGTTCCAGATTTCAGGATAGGTTCAGTGTCAGCTCCTGGGTCGTTGACTGTAGTACTGTCTCCATGTCTGACATCGGGAAGGGTTGGGGAAGTGCTTGTCTGCGTAAATATACCTATATATATTATATATTTTAATAAAGTGCTGTTGATCTTAACTGTACCTGTCCAAGTCTTTATTTGTTTGAGCCACCGTGACACTTAGTAAGACAAGGGTAGTAGTGTTGAGCGAGCATGCTCGGCCGATGCTCGGATCGGCTCGAGCATCGCTCTGCTCGGCACATGGCGGTACTCGTACGAGTACCGCTATGTGCTCGCCCGCCATGTTCGGGTGGCAGGGATCTGTGCCGGAGGAGGCACAGATCTTGCAGACGCTCCGCTGGACCACCAGGGACTGGAGGTAGGGGGCATTGCGGAGATGAAGGGGGCATTGCGGAGATGAAGGGGGACATTGCGGAGATGAAGGGGGACATTGTGGAAGGGGGGCATTGCAGAGATGAAGGGGGCATTGCGGAGATGAAGGGGGACATTGCGGAGATGAAGGGGGACATTGTGGAAGGGGGGCATTGCGGAGATGAAGGGGGCATTGCGGAGATGAAGGGGGACATTGCGGAGATGAAGGGGGACATTGTGGAAGGGGGGCATTGCGGAGATGAAGGGGGCATTGCGGAGATGAAGGGGGCATTGCGGAGATGAAGGGGGACATTGCGGAGATGAAGGGGGACATTGTGGAAGGGGGGCATTGCGGAGATGAAGGGGGCATTGCGGAGATGAAGGGGGACATTGCGGAGATGAAGGGGGACATTGTGGAAGGGGGGCATTGCGGAGATGAAGGGGGCATTGCGGAGATGAAGGGGGCATTGCGGAGATGAAGGGGGACATTGCGGAGATGAAGGTGGACATTGCGGAGATGAAGGGGGACATTGTGGAAGGGGGACATTGTGGAAGGGGGACATTGTGGAAGAGGGGCATTGTAAGAGGGGCATTGTGGAGATGAAGGGGGGCATTGACCAGGCACCCTCCCCTCATCAGAGCAGGGGGTGCCTGGTGTAATGCTCGAGTCCTCCCATTTAATGCAATGGGGTTCGGGTGCTCGGCCGAGCACTCGAGCCTCAGGGGGTGCTCGGTCAGAGCACCCGAACACCCGAGCATCGGGGTGCTCGCTCAACACTAAAGGGTAGTCCTACTGCTCAGAGGTGATTTAATCAAAACTTATTGCAGCTCAAATTTAAACTTTTTTAGGTGCAATATGACAGTGGCCTGAAATGTTACAGTGGCGCAGTTGCTACAACATACTGTGACAGTTCTGGTCAGTTGAACATAAACCTCCATAGGATGGTGTAGCAGCAGTGCTATGTTTCAGACCATTGAGATATTATACCTAAAAAATATTAAAGTCTGAAATGAAACAACTTTTAACTAAAACATCTCTCAGCAGTGGAAGTACCCTCGTTTTACTCAGGAGGATACAATATATATTTTCCATATGAAGTGTTACTATCCCTTTAATCTGCAGTTTGTAGTGTTTCACTAGGCAGTGCTGTTCTGATCAGTTACTATGGGCAACCACAGTCTATGATTAATCTGTTCCATACAGTGCATTATTTAAATTAATAAAAAAGTAAAAAATAAAAATAAAGGAAAATGTATTTTAAATACTATGCAGTGCTGCTTCTGTTTGTTCTAAAACAAGAAGGTTTCAATTGCCATCAGAACTCTGGTGATTTAGAAAGAACTTTTTAAATCATCTTTATGTTGTATTAGCCATATTTGAGTTAGAAAACTAGCTTTTGAGTAATTCACATTTCTAGATTATGCTAATTAAGGCATGCTGTGGAGGAACTTCCTGTCTTATCCTTATATTGCCTCATCCACTCACTGAATCTTAACACTTTCAATGCAAGGGGAGGGGGGCAATACATTGCTGAGCAGTGTCAGTGAGTGGGGGAGGTAATGTAGGGATAAGACAGGAAGTCAGTGCTAGAGGAGGTAGGTAATGCATTGCTGAGCAGTGTCAGTGAGTGGGGGAGGTAATGTAGGGATAAGACAGGAAGTCAGTGCTAGGAGAGGTGGAGACCTCAACCAGAAGGAATGCATGTTTGGATTTGGTAATAACTGACAATGAAGAACTTATCTCTAACATCCAAGTTAGGGAGCACTTGGGGAATAGTGACCATAACATGGTATCTTTTGAGATTAATTCAAAAAAGCAATTTGGTATGGGTTCCACCAAAACACTGAATTTTAAAAAGGCCAACTTTAGCAGATTTAATGCATCCCTTGGTCTCGTTGACTGGGATAAAATATTTTCAGGAAAAAAAAAAAGGTAAGTGGAATGCCTTCAAAATAACATTGCAAGAATACACACATAAATTTATCCCTGTAGGAAACAAATACAAAAGAAGCAAATTAAAACCAATGTGGCTAACCAGTAAAGTAATTCATGAAATAAATAACAAGAAAGCGGCATTTAAACATTACAAAGCTGAGGGATCAGCAGAGGCATTTGCAGAATACAAAAATGTCAACAAAAACTGTAAAAAGGCTATTAAATTAGCTAGACTGGAGAATGAAAAAAATATTGCTAAGGAGAGCAAAAGCAACCCCAAAAAATTATTTAAATACATTAATGGCAAAAAATTAAAGTCTGATAATGTTGGGTCCTTGTTATCTGAAACGGGTGAGATGGTCAAAGGGGACAGAGAGAAGGCAGATATTTTAAATAATTTCTTTTCTTCTGTTTTTACCAAGGAAGACCCAATGGACAAGAATCTGCAAACTACTTTTACAGAACAGTCACAGCAAGCATGGGACTGGCTAACACAAGAAAAGGTGTTAAAACAATTGACTAGTGTTAAGGTAGACAAAGCTCCGGGGCCAGATGGTATACACCCACGGGTATTTGATTTTCAGGGATTCTTTTATTTCAGGTATGGTGCCCATGGATTGGCGTAAAGCAGATGTGGTGCCCATATTTAAAAAGGGACCAAAGTCACAGCCAGGAAATTACAGACCTGTAAGCTTGACATCTGTGGTAGGGAAGCTGTTTGAAAGGTTGCTAAGGGAATATATTCAAGAATTCTGCTGGAACAGGAATATCATTAGCAATAGCCAACATGGCTTTGTGAAAGACAGGTCTTGTCAAACGAACTTTATAGATGAGGGAGCGTCAGTTGATGTGATCTATTTAGACTTTGCCACGTCATTTGATACAGTTCCGCACAAGAGGTTACTGTACAAATTGAATGAAATAGGCCTAGGGGAAAATGTATGTGTGTGGATCGGAAATTGGCTGAAAGATAGAATGCAAAGAGTGGTAGTAAATGGCAAGTTCTCCAGTTGGATAAAAGTGATAATTGAAGTATCTCAGGGATCTGTCCTGGGTCCTCTTCTTTTTAATTTGTTTATTAATGACCTCCCAGAGGGCATAGGGAGCCATGTATCAGTGTTTGCTGATGACACAAAATTAAGTAAGGTAATAAAGTCTGAACTGGATGTGCCTTCATTACAAGAGGATTTGGACAAATTGAGTAACTGGGCAGGCAAATGGCAAATGAGATTCAATATAGACAAGTGTAAAGTTATGCATTTTGGGTATAATAATAAAAATGCAACATATAGTTTAAATGGTGTTTCTCTGGGGAAATCTACTAATGAAAAGGATTTGGGAGAAATGGTAGACAATAGACTTAGCTGTAGTGTGCAGTGCCAGCTGGCAGCTGCAAAGGCCAATAAGATATTGGCATGTATTAAAAGGGGTATTGACTCAAGGGAGGAAGATATAATTATGCCTCTTTACAGGTCCATGGTAAGACCCCACCTAGAATATGCTGTTCAATTCTGGGCGCCCTTTCTGAAAAAGGACATTATGGAACTAGAGAGAGTGCAGAGGAGGGCTACAAAACTAGTAAGGGGAATGGAAAGTTTTAGTTATGAAGAGAGGCTAGAAAAATTAAACTTGTACACACTAGAGAAACGGTGTCTTAGAGGGGATATGATAACACTATATAAGTATGTTCAAGATCCATATAAAGGGCTCTCCAAAGACCTGTTCATTAACAGAACAGTACACAGGACAAGGGGCCACCCGCTTAGACTTGAGGAAAGGAGATTTAATCTACAACAGCGGAAGGGTTTCTTTACAGTAAGGACAATAAAGGTGTGGAATTCACTTCCTGAGGAGGTGGTGCTATCAAATACATTAGATGCCTTTAAAAGGGGCCTGGATACTTATTTAAAAGAGCATAACATAGAGGGCTATGTACGTTAGTATTGGGATTAATATTTAGTTAGGGCTTGTTGATCCAGGGAGAAATCTCTTCTTTTGGATCAACGATGGTAAATAGGAATAGAAAAAGGGTTGAACTAGATGGACGCAAGTCTTTTTTCAACCTAAATTACTATGTTACTATGTTACTATGAAATATATTACTGAGCAGTGACAGTGAGTGTGGGAGGCAATGTAGGGATAAGACAGGAAGTCAGTGCTAGGAGAGGTGGGTAATGCATTACTGAGTAGTGTCAGTGAGTGGGGGAGGTAATGTAGGAATAAGAGAGGAAGTCCGTGTTAGGGGAGGTGGGTAATTATCACAGTGCCTGTGATTCCTGTCAGTCTTATCTGTGGCAGACACTGATTTGCTGTGTTGGTTTGGCCCGCCCCCTGGTGACCTTTTTATACCTGGCTATCACATCTGTCAGATGCCCTTTCGTGGTGTTTCTGAGCCAGTTATACTGTCGCTGTGTTCCTGTGTTCCGGATTCCCGTGTACCGAATCGGCTTGTCCTGACTATTCTCCAGTGTTCCTGCTTGTGTATGATCCGGCCCGTCTGACTACCACCCTTGGATCCTGACCCGGTTTGGCTGACGTTCCTGCTTGTGTATGACCCGGCTTGTATGACTACCTCCTACGTGCTCCGACCCGGCCTGGCTGACTTCCTGCTCCGAAGATCGACTCCTGCTTGTTCCAGTGACCTGCGTTCCAGTTGTCGCCGCCACAACATTTTCATCTGCTGTTCCAGCTTTTGGTGTGACTGCCTTGCCTGGTGTACTCCGATCAGTGCAGTGTTTCTACCTGTGCAGAGCTGTGCGTTTGTACGTCTCCCTTATACTGCAGAGCCTTGCTATACTACTGAAAAGCCTCGAGTAAACGTGCCTTTTAACCCTAGCAGTGCTGCCTTGGTTCCACTCTGTCTACTCCCGTAAGAGTCTCGTTCTCGGTGATACTCCTGCTGAGTTGGCCGCTCTTCGTCGGCAGCTCTGTACATCCCTGCAGAGTATTCACATCCGTTGAGCCGGTTGGGCGCCTAAGACTCTCACTCTTTGCAATACTGGGTGATTCCGTTATACTGAGTGGTGGCAGGCAAAGGAGTCAGCGTTAGCAAATCCGGTAACTACGCCCGTGGGGCTATTGGCTCTTGCACGCCATATTCCGGTGTCCGGTTAAGTCTGAGGAGGCTTGGCAGCTCTCGCATTGCAGGCCGGTTCCAATTACGCCCGTGGGGGCTATTTGCACTTGCACTAGCTGAAGCAGTTCCAGTAGGTACGCCCGAGGGGGCTGAGTGGATTCCTGTGCTTCTTCTTACTGAACACCGTGGCGAGGCAGTCCTGTATCCAGCCTATGATGAACTTTGTCTCCAGTACAGCCTTATAACACCCAGGGCGTTCCAAACATCCACATCTGAGACTGACTGTTATCAAGGACTTAACCCTCTGTGATTATATTCCATTCTACTACTGTGTATTTGTACATGTTTTACGTTTGTGCATTTACAATTGTATCTATCAGTCACTACTGCTGGTGTATATCAACCGCCACTAGAGGGCGTACCGTTGCCTTAACTTACTCTAAATAAATTGTGTTTTTATTTCACACACTGGTCTGAGAGTCTTTAAAAACCGTTACAGTAATACATTACTGAGCAGTGTCAGTGAGTGAGTGAGGTAATGTAGGGATAAGACAGGAAATCAGTGTAAGGGGAGGTGGGTAATGCATTGCTGAGCAGTGTCAGTGAGTGGGGAGATAATGTAGGGATAAGATATGAGGTCAGTACTAGGGGAGGTAGGTAATGCACTGCTGAGCAGTGTCAGTGAGTGGGGAGGTAATGTAGGGATAAGACAGGAAGTCAGTGCTAGGGGAGGTGGGTAATGCATTACTGAGCACTGTCAGTGAGTGGGGAGGTAATGTAGGGATAAAACAGGAAGTCAGTGCTAGGGGAGGTGGGTAATACATTACTGAGCAGTGTCAGTGAGTGGGGAAGTAATGTAGGGATAATACAGGAAGTCAGTGCTAGGGGAGGTGGGCAATGCATTGTTGAGCAGTGTCAGTGAGTGAGGGAGATACAACAGGAAGTCTGTGCTAGACATGATAAATAAAACCACAATACTCCCACTAATAGAAGATGCATTTTCCAGAGTTATTACAGTTTATAGCATGTTTGTTTATACCTAGGCTGGCCATACATACTGTTTTAAATGGCACAGTACCGTATTTTTTTCATATTTCCAGACCATCCTGCCTTTTTAATATAAATCTCAATTTTGTCCCATTTTTAATATAACACATATAATTTTAAATTTAAAAAAAAAATCTGAACGCAGCTTGTTTATTTTTCATAAGATAAAATAAATAGGAACTTCCTTTCCTCACACTAGTGGATTTACTGTACACACTAATTACCATAGAGTCTTATGACTCGAGTGACTCATAACTGTCTAAGACTCTCGAGTCTATGGTAAATTACCATAGAGTCTCTTAGACAGTGATATGGCAACGAGTCATAAGACTCTATGGTAATCAATGCGTACAGTAAACACAGTAAAAGTACTAGTGTGAGTGACAAAGAGAGGAAGTTCCGATTAACTTTAGGGGCAGGCTTTTTGGCTGCCTGCAGCTTACTACGATCGGACTCGGAGTGACCGAGTCCCACTATCCGTCTGTCCCACACCCTGTCCCGTTTTTGTCTCAAGGAAATATGGCCAGCCTATTTATGCCTTTACAGTGCCCTCTTAGTGGCCAGATTTCAGTTTGTTATTCTGTTGCATTATTTGGGAGAGGTGAATAGAAAGCGAGCATAACTGCAGAGTCACTTCCTGTCAGTTTGAATATTCAGGAAGCAAGCTCCTTGGATCTATGTTTTCAGGGAGTATAACAGGTTTGAATTGTTATAGCCCTTGAATTAAACATCTCATAGCGGTGTGAATGCACTTGTTATACTCAGCTGAAAAAGTCCTGTAACATATACATTTTAATTTAAAAAAACTGCAACTTTAAATGCAGCCACAGGATTAAAGGCTATGTACAGGGTGTCAGCACATGCCATTTCCCAAGTACTCCCTAGTGACTTTGGAACAATAACGCTGCTAATGTAATGAAGGCACGGGGATGGTATCAGACTGTTTTGGCATGTAGTAAATGCCAAGAGTCACAATATAACATTTAAAATGGATTGTTTAAAAGCATAGTAATGTTTCAAGTTCAAGAAAGCTGCAATCTTTTCTTGTACTGCATACAACCGATCCATTATGTTAGTAATGCTGCATTCGTTATATATCTTGAGATTTAATATTATGAACTAATGTAGCAGCCATGTACATGGGCCAATGCGCGACTCGGCATAACCCTAAAACAGCGACCTGAACTCCCAGATTCCCCTCTTTAGTTTCATAGGAGTCTGCAGCTGGTTACGGTTGCACTGCTTGCTGCGCCTGTCTGCAGCTCTTGGTCCTCTTGGATGGGGTAGCTCGCACCGCTGCGGTCACACACAGGGCCAGTAACAACCCGGTCACGAGCCCCCTGGACATCTTCATAATTTAGTATAGGGACAGAAAGTCAATGGATTAGTTCAGCTGAGGAAGGTGGTCTGCTTCAGGTTACCGAAGCATTTCCCAGAGATGTATGTGGATACGTGAAATATATAACCGGGGAAACAAAACAGGGGAGAATCTGTGCCTTGCAGAGGCTGCACAGCGGGCGTGCAGTATAAGTCCAAAGTGTGTATTTACACGTCCCAGCATTCTGTGCATTAGGGCTGCCTCTACTGAGCATGACTGCATCGGACAAACATGCATCTGGACTTTTATATTATAAGATTATCCCACTTACGCCCCTTATACTCACGCCATCCTTTGAGCCTTGGAGCTGCAAGCGGATACCGATGTGAGACATGTGTCTTTCTTCAGTATACAGAAAACCCTGCCATCCTTCTTCAAGCGGGGCAGGGTTTTCTGTCTAGTGAATGGAGGCAGTTTGTGCCTCATAGCTTTCTGTCTGGTCAAGCGACTGAACTTGAGAGTTATGGGGAGGTGGCCTGGATTTGTAAAACGAGAGTGTGAGGGGGATAATTCATAATATTATTGCTTAAGATATATAGTTAATGCAGCATTACTAACATAACGGATCAGTTGTATGTAGTATAAGAAAGGATGGTAGCGTTCTTGAAATTGGAACATTACTTGCCCTTTAAAATGTAGCCATCTAAAATATTGCCTTATTAAAACAGTGTCTAACGTTATGCTGCATAGCATTGCATAATTATGTGTGATGGGGATTTTGGGTATAGTTTGGGTGTGAGTGGTGATTGGATTAGTTATGGTAGGTTGGCTGTACAGTTGTTAGTGAGTGGGTTGGTTTTAGTTTGAGTTAAGTATGTTTATAGGATTTTGTGGGGGGTTTATAGTGGGAGTTACTGTTTTTGGGAGGCTTATACAATGGATCTGGAGTGCTTTATTGCAGTATGGGCTGTTGTTGGGATTGATGTGTTGGAAGTATGAGGACATGGGAAGGTGATATTCAGTTGGGACAGACAGATTTTTGTTTAAAGGGATTGTAATACTTAAAATGTAAAGAAAAATATGTTGTAGGGTTTATCCCCCTGAGTAAAACAAGGGTACTCCCACTGCTGAAAGGTGTTTCATTCAAAAGTTATTAATTTTTAAAGCTGAATTTTTTAGGTGCAATATCACAGTGGCCTGAAATTGTACAGTGGCGCTGTTGCTACACGATCCAATGGACAGCTCTGGTCCCGGGACCATAAATCTCCATAGCATAGTGTAGCAACAGCGCCACTGTACAATTTCAGGCCACTGTGATATTGCACCTAAAAATTCAACTTTGAAAATTAATAACTTTTGAATAAAACACCTTTCAGCAGTGGGAGTACCCTTGTTTTACTCAGGGGGATAAACCCTACAACATATTGTTTTTTTAAATTTTAAGTATTACTATCCCTTTAAGCCGGCTTAATGTTAGACTGGTTTTTTTTTTGTTTTTTTTTTATTTCAAGCTCCAGATATACAAATCAGATGCCAAACACATACAAAAAATACAATGCTCCAAGTTAGATTAAGTTAGACTGTTTCAATAAAGAGATATTTTAAACATGCCATTTTGATGTAAAAAAAAATATTTTAAAAGTGCTATTTGTGACGCTCTCTCACAAATCCTCAGCATTTTTATACTGAGTCCTAAGTAATTTCCTTTACCAGCATGAGATATCCTTTCACCTAAAATTAACCTGTTATGCCCTACACCATAACTTCAATCGTCCTTCTTTATGACATATTAGGGATCCATACCTCCCAAGTGCTTGCCTTTAAATGGAGCAGACCCTCTTTGAGACCCAAATCCCTCTTTTTAGGAGATCAGACTGTTTGTGTGTGTGAGAGAGAGAGAGAAATACCTGGATATTACTTTCTAGAGAATTTTCTGGTTGATAGATCATCAAGATAGAATGTAAATCAATGTTACACTCCCCCTGCGGTACTGAATGTTCTGTGTGATATAATACAATGTTATATCGTCCCTGCAGCACTGAATGTTCTGTGAGATGTAATACAGTGTTACACTATCCCTGCAGCACTGAATGCTCTATGTGATATAATACAATGTTACACTCCCCCTGCAGTACTGAATGTTCTGTGTGATATAATACAATGTTATATCGTCCCTGCAGCACTGAATGTTCTGTGTGATGTAATACAGTGTTACACTATCCCTGCAGCACTGAATGCTCTATGTGATATAATACAATGTTACACTCCCCCTGCAGTACTGAATGTTCTGTGTGATATAATACAATGTTATATCGTCCCTGCAGCACTGAATGTTCTGTGTGATGTAATACAGTGTTACACTATCCCTGCAGCACTGAATGCTCTATGTGATATAATACAATGTTACACTCCCCCTGCCGTACTGAATGCTCTGTGTGATATAATACAATGTTATATCGTCCCTGCAGCACTGAATGTTCTGTGTGATGTAATACAATGTTACACTATCCCTGCAGCACTGAATGCTCTATGTGATATAATACAATGTTACAGTCTCCCTGCAGCACTGAATACTCTGTGTGATATAATACACTATTACACTTCCCCTGCGGTACTGAATGTTCTGTGTGATATAATACAATGTTATATCGTCCCTGCAGCACTGAATGTTCTGTGAGATGTAATACAGTGTTACACTATCCCTGCAGCACTGAATGCTCTATGTGATATAATACAATGTTACACTCCCCCTGCAGTACTGAATGTTCTGTGTGATATAATACAATGTTATATCGTCCCTGCAGCGCTGAATGTTCTGTGTGATGTAATACAGTGTTACACTATCCCTGCAGCACTGAATGCTCTATGTGATATAATACAATGTTACACTCCCCCTGCAGTACTGAATGTTCTGTGTGATATAATACAATGTTATATCGTCCCTGCAGCACTGAATGTTCTGTGTGATGTAATACAGTGTTACACTATCCCTGCAGCACTGAATGCTCTATGTGATATAATACAATGTTACACTCCCCCTGCCGTACTGAATGCTCTGTGTGATATAATACAATGTTATATCGTCCCTGCAGCACTGAATGTTCTGTGTGATGTAATACAATGTTACACTATCCCTGCAGCACTGAATGCTCTATGTGATATAATACAATGTTACAGTCTCCCTGCAGCACTGAATACTCTGTGTGATATAATACACTATTACACTATCCCTGCAGTGCTGAATGCTCTGTGTGATGTAATACAATGTTACACTCTCCCTGCAGCACTGAATGTTCTGTGTGATGTAATACAATGTTACACTATCCCTGCAGCACTGAATGCTCTATGTGATATAATACAATGTTACAGTCTCCCTGCAGCACTGAATACTCTGTGTGATATAATACACTATTACACTATCCCTGCAGTACTGAATGCTCTGTGTGATGTAATACAATGTTACACTCTCCCTGCAGTACTGAATGATCTGTGTGATGTAATACAATGTTACAGTGTCCCTGCAGCACTGAATACTCTGTGTGATATAATACACTATTACACTATCCCTGCAGCACTGAATGCTCTGTGTGATGTAATACAATGTTACTCTATCCCTGCAGTACTGAATGCTCTGTGTGATGTAATACAATGTTACACTCTCCCTGCAGTACTGAATGCTCTGTGTGATGTAATACAATGTTACTCTATCCCTGCAGTACTGAATGATCTGTGTGATGTAATACAATGTTACACTATCCCTGCAGCACTGAATGATCTGTGTGATGTAATACAATGTTACAGTCTCCCTGCAGCACTGAATGCTCTGTGTGATGTAATACAATGTTACAGTCTCCCTGCAGCACTGAATACTCTGTGTGATGTAATACAATGTTACACTATCCCTGCAGTACTGAATGCTCTGTGTGATGTAATACAATGTTACAGTCTCCCTGCAGTACTGAATGCTCTGTGTGATGTAATACAATGTTACACTGTCCCTGCAGCACTGAATGCTCTGTGTGATGTAATACAATGTTACTCTATCCCTGCAGCACTGAATGCTCTGTGTGATATAATACAATGTTACACTGTCCCTGCAGCACTGAATGCTCTGTGTGATGTAATACACTATTACACTATCCCTGCAGCACTGAATGTTCTGTGTGATGTAATACAGTGTTACACTATCCCTGCAGCACTGAATGCTCTATGTGATATAATACAATGTTACACTCCCCCTGCAGTACTGAATGTTCTGTGTGATATAATACAATGTTATATCGTCCCTGCAGCACTGAATGTTCTGTGTGATGTAATACAGTGTTACACTATCCCTGCAGCACTGAATGCTCTATGTGATATAATACAATGTTACACTCCCCCTGCAGTACTGAATGTTCTGTGTGATATAATACAATGTTATATCGTCCCTGCAGCACTGAATGTTCTGTGTGATGTAATACAGTGTTACACTATCCCTGCAGCACTGAATGCTCTATGTGATATAATACAATGTTACAGTCTCCCTGCAGCACTGAATACTCTGTGTGATATAATACACTATTACACTATCCCTGCAGTACTGAATGCTCTGTGTGATGTAATACAATGTTACACTCTCCCTGCAGCACTGAATGCTCTGTGTGATGTAATAAAATGTTACACTCTCCCTGCAATACTGAATGCTCTGTGTGATGTAATACAGTGTTACACTCTCCCTGCAGTACTGAATACTCTGTGTGATGTAATACAATGTTACACTATCCGTGCAGTACTGAATGCTCTGTGTGATGTAATACAATGTTACTCTATCCCTGCAGTACTGAATGCTCTGTGTGATGTAATACAATGTTACACTCTCCCTGCAGTACTGAATGATCTGTGTGATGTAATACAATGTTACAGTGTCCCTGCAGCACTGAATACTCTGTGTGATATAATACACTATTACACTATCCCTGCAGCACTGAATGCTCTGTGTGATGTAATACAATGTTACTCTATCCCTGCAGCACTGAATGCTCTGTGTGATGTAATACAATGTTACACTCTCCCTGCAGTACTGAATGTTCTATGTGATGTAATACAATGTTACACTATCCCTGCAGCACTGAATGCTCTGTGTGATGTAATACAATGTTACTCTATCCCTGCAGTACTGAATGATCTGTGTGATGTAATACAATGTTACAGTCTCCCTGCAGCACTGAATGCTCTGTGTGATGTAATACAATGTTACTCTATCCCTGCAGTACTGAATGCTCTGTGTGATGTAATACAATGTTACACTCTCCCTGCAGAACTGAATGTTCTATGTGATGTAATACAATGTTACACTATCCCTGCAGTACTGAATGCTCTGTGTGATGTAATACAATGTTACACTCTCCCTGCAGCACTGAATGCTCTGTGTGATGTAATACAATGTTACTCTATCCCTGCAGTACTGAATGATCTGTGTGATGTAATACAATGTTACAATGTCCCTGCAGCACTGAATGCTCTGTGTGATGTAATACAAAGTTACAGTCTCCCTGCAGCACTGAATACTCTGTGTGATGTAATACAATGTTACACTATCCCTGCAGTACTGAATGCTCTGTGTGATGTAATACAATGTTACAGTCTCCCTGCAGTACTGAATGCTCTGTGTGATGTAATAAAATGTTACACTGTCCCTGCAGCACTGAATGATCTGTGTGATGTAATACAATGTTACACTATCCCTGCAGTACTGAATGCTCTGTGTGATGTAATACAGTGTTACTCTATCCCTGCAGCACTGAATGCTCTGTGTGATATAATACAATGTTACACTGTCCCTGCAGCACTGAATGCTCTGTGTGATGTAATACACTATTACACTATCCCGCCATCACTGAATGCTCTATGCAGTGTAATACAATGTTACAGTCTCCCTGCAGCACTGAATACTCTGTGTGATGTAATACAATGTTACTCTATCCCTGCAGTACTGAATGCTCTGTGTGATGTAATACAATGTTACACTCTCCCTGCAGTACTGAATGTTCTATGTGATGTAATACAATGTTACACTATCCCTGCAGCACTGAATGCTCTGTGTGATGTAATACAATGTTACTCTATCCCTGCAGTACTGAATGATCTGTGTGATGTAATACAATGTTACACTATCCCTGTAGCACTGAATGCTATGTGTGATATAATACAATGTTATATCGTCCCTGCAGCACTGAATGCTCTGTGTGATGTAATACAATGTTACACTCTCCCTGCAGCACTGAATGCTCTGTGTGATGTTATACAATATTCTATTCTCCCTGCAACACTGAATGCTCTGTGTGATATAATACACTATTCCACTATCCCACCATCACTCAATGCTCTGTGCAATGTAATACAATGTTACAGTTTCCCTGCAGCACAGAATGCTCTGTGTGATATAATACACTAATATACTATCTCACCAGAACTGAATGCTCTGTGCAATGTAATACAATGTTACAGTCTCCCTTCAGCACTGAATGCTATGTGTGATATAATAAATACAATGTTACACTATCCCTGCAGTACTGAATGCTCTGTGCAATGTAATATAATGTTACAGTTTCCCTGTAGTACTGAATGCTCTGTGTGATATAATACACTATTACAATATCTTGCCAGCACTGAATGCTCTGTGCAATGTAATACAATGTTATAGTCTCCCTGCAGGGTGGGCTGGCAAATTGTAGCCCGGGGATCAAATACAATCAAGTGGCCCAATTCTACTATTGTTTATGCCCACTGTCCCACCTCACCCCCTTTTGATAATTTTAAAATTGTCATTAATGTTGAGCAGTATGTTCACTCCTACTCTCCATAGTAACTATAACCTCTGCTCCACTACTAACAACTCACTGACTATTCCACACTACCTGAGCAGTATGATCACTCCAGATCTCCATACTAACTATAACCTCCGCTCCACTACTAACAACTCACTGACTATTCCACACTACCTGAGCAGTATGATCACTCCAGATCTCCATACTAACTATAACCTCCACTGCTAACAACTCATTGACTATTCCACACTACCTGAGCAGTATGATCACTCCAGATCTCCATACTAACTATAACCTCCACTCCACTACTAACAACTCACTGACTATTCCACACTACCTGAGCAGTATGATCACTCCAGATCTCCATACTAACTATAACCTCCACTGCCAACAACTCACTGACTATTCCACACTACCTGAGCAGTATGATCACTCCAGATCTCCATACTAACTATAACCTCCACTCCACTGCTAACAACTCACTGACTATTCCACACTACCTGAGCAGTATGATCACTCCAGATCTCCATACTAACTATAACCTCCACTACTAACAACTCACTGACTATTCCACACTACCTGAGCAGTATGATCACTCCAGATCTCCATACTAATTATAACTTCTACTCCACTGCTAACAACTCACTGACTATTCCACACAACCTGAGCAGTATGATCACTCCAGATCTCCATACTAACTATAACCTCCACTACTAACAACTCACTGACTATTCCACACTACCTGAGCAGTATGATCACTCCAGATCTCCATACTAACTATAACCTCCACTGCTAACAACTCACTGACTATTCCACACTACCTGAGCAGTATGATCACTCCAGATCTCCATACTAACTATAACCTCCACTACTAACAACTCACTGATTATTCCACACTACCTGAGCAGTATGATCACTCCAGATCTCCATACTAATTATAACTTCTACTCCACTGCTAACAACTCACTGACTATTCCACACAACCTGAGCAGTATGATCACTCCAGATCTCCATACTAACTATAACCTCCACTACTAACAACTCACTGACTATTCCACACTACCTGAGCAGTATGATCACTCCAGATCTCCATACTAACTATAACCTCCACTGCTAACAACTCACTGACTATTCCACACTACCTGAGCAGTATGATCACTCCAGATCTCCATACTAACTATAACCTCCACTACTAACAACTCACTGACTATTCCACATTACCTGAGCAGTATGATCACTCCAGATCTCCATACTAACTATAACCTCCACTCCACTGCTAACAACTCACTGACTATTCCACACTACCTGAACAGTATGCTTACTCCAGATCTCCATACTAACTATAACCTTCACTCCACTGCTAACAACTCACTACGTATACCACAATACAAGAAAGAAGCTGGAAGATCTGCCTTCTGCTTCAGAGCTTCAAAGGCCTGGAACAACCTGCCTGAAATAATCAAATCTGCTCCCAGTCTAAAATCCTTAGAAGTAAAGGCTTCTTTATATCTAAAAACACTGTGCAACTGTATGTAATTTTAAAATTTCCATATCTATGTATATCCGTATGTATATTTAATAACGTGTAATATATAATGTTTCTCAATCCCTCTACTGAAAACTGTCCAGGACATACATGAAAACGAGTGAAATCTCAATGTATTCTTCCTGGCAAAACATTTTCTAAATAAGATAAATAAATACATTTTGTGAAGTAAGGCAAGTGATACACTATAGCCGACGGTTGAAATGGGCCTGCAATAATGATATTACAGAGCTTACAATGTAAGCAAAGCTACACTAGTGATACCATAGAACTTACAAGGGAAATTGTTTATGCTACTAGTGTAGTTCCATTTGGATTGTAGCACTGTAGTATCATTTGTGTACTTCCATTTCACTTGTAAGCTCTGTGGTATCACTAGTGTAGTTCCATTTCAGTTGAAAGCTCTGTGGTATAACTAGTGTAGTTACATTTCAGTTGTAAGCTCTGTGGTATCACTAGTGTAACTCCATTTCAGTTGTAAGCTCTGTGGTATCACTAGTGTAGCTCCATTTCAGTTGTAAGCTCTGTGGTATCACTAGTGTAGTTCCATTTCAGTTGAAAGCTCTGTGGTATAACTAGTGTAGTTACATTTCAGTTGTAAGCTCTGTGGTATCACTAGTGTAACTCCATTTCAGTTGTAAGCTCTGTGGTATCACTAGTGTAGCTCCATTTCAGTTGTAAGCTCTGTGGTATCACTAGTGTAGTTACATTTCAGTTGTAAGCTCTGTGGTATCACTAGTGTAACTCCATTTCAGTTGTAAGCTCTGTGGTATCACTAGTGTAGCTCCATTTCAGTTGTAAGCTCTGTGGTATAACTAGTGTAGTTCCATTTCAGTTATAAGCTCTGTGGTATAACTAGTGTAGTTCAATTTCAGTTGTAAGCTCTGTGGTATCACTAGTGTAACTCCATTTCAGTTGTAAGCTCTGTGGTATCACTAGTGTAGCTCCATTTCAGTTGTAAGCTCTGTGGTATCACTAGTGTAGTTACATTTCAGTTGTAAGCTCTGTGGTATCACTAGTGTAACTCCATTTCAGTTGTAAGCTCTGTGGTATCACTAGTGTAGCTCCATTTCAGTTGTAAGCTCTGTGGTATCACTAGTGTATCTCCATTTCAATTGTAAGCTCTGTAGTATCACTTGTGTAGTTCCATTTCAGTCGTAAGCTCTGTGGTATCACTAGTGTAAATCCATTTAACTTGTGAGCTCTGTGGTATCACTAGTGTAGTTCCATTTCAGTTGTAAGCTCTGTGGTATCACTAGTGTAGTTACATTTCAGCTGTAAGCTCTGTGGTATCACTAGTGTAGTTACATTTCAACTGTAAGCTCTGTGGTATCACTAGTGTAGTTACATTTCATTTGTAAGCTCTGTGGTATCACTAGTGTAGTTACATTTCAATTGTAAGCTCTGTGGTATCACTAGTGCAGCTCCATTTCAGTTGTAAGCTCTGTGGTATCACTAGTGTAGATCCATTTCAGTTGTAAGCTCTGTGGTATCACTAGTGTAGTTCCATTTCAGTTGTAAGCTCTGTGGTATCACTAGTGTAGATCCATTTCAGTTGTAAGCTCTGTGGTATTACTAGTGTAGATCCATTTCAGTTGTAAGCTCTGTGGTATCACTAGTGTAGTTCAATTTCAATTGTAAGCTCTGTGGTATCACTAGTGTAGTTCCATTTCAGTTGTAAGCTCTGTGGTATCACTAGTGTAGATCCATTTCAGTTGTAAGCTCTGTGGTATCACTAGTGTAGCTCCATTTCAGTTGTAAGCTCTGTGGTATCACTAGTGTAGCTCCATTTCAGTTGTAAGCTCTGTGGTATCACTAGTGTAGTTCCATTTCAGTTGTAAGCTCTGTGGTATCACTAGTGTAGATCCATTTCAGTTATAAGCTCTGTGGTATCACTAGTGTAGCTCCATTTCAGTTGTAAGCTCTGTGGTGTCACTAGTGTAGTTCCATTTCAGTTGTAAGCTCTGTGGTATCACTAGTGTAGATCCATTTCAGTTGTAAGCTCTGTGGTATCACTTGTGTAGATCCATTTCAGTTGTAAGCTCTGTGGTATCACTAGTGTAGATCCATTTCAGTTGTAAGCTCTGTGGTATCACTAGTGTAGATCCATTTCAGTTGTAAGCTCTGTGGTATCACTAGTGTATCTACACATATACAGCAGCAAGTGGGAGACTGGGTGAGGCAGTGGCCTACAGGCTCAGACATATAACCAGCCCAGTGGGCAATTGTCCCCCTACCCCCCATGCCAGCCCTCCCCTGTGTATCATGTTGCACCACACAAATAAGAGTCACATTGTTTATTGTTTGTTTAACCCCTTAAGGACCATTGCCGTGACTGGACCATCGTGGCGGTCCGGCACTTAAGGATAAATGACGGTCCTGGCATGGCATGGAGTTCAGGGCTCCCGGCGCGGCTGCACGCTGCTCCGGAAGCAATTATAAAAATAAAAAATGCCCGTGGTCCGCAAGTGCCGGCAGCGCATGACCGTGCCGGTCCTTAAGGGGTTAAGCTTCAGGATATGTTTTTATAGATTAGTCTATGTAAATAAGATACTCTGGTCTTGCTTTACATTATGAAATGTATTTATGTCATGAAATAGCCTACAAATGACCTGTAATAAGGCCCCAGGGCTGACAATGCCCATCGTTTTTCTAAACCCTGCTTACTGCGCCCCCACAAGAGACTCCGAAAACAACACCGCTTCATGCTTGAGTTTTCTGTTAAAGAAAAGACAGATGTTGTTCAGACTTCAACTAAATGAAAGCTGATTGCTCGTTTTCTTGGCTTTCTCCTGCTCGTTAAAACGAACATATGGGAAGTCAAGACCAATTACATATTGGTTTGGTCAGCTCCTCCCGAACAAAAGTTTAATTTGTGTCTCTTCTTTTCTTTTAAATAATTTAACTTTAAGTTTTCATACAGTTGATCAACTTTGTAATAACTCCGTACCTACAGATGGATGTTTATTTTATAAAACAGCAATAAAAACCAAGAGTTGGCTACTGGTGTAATGCCGTTATAATAGTAACCATGCGAATGCCAGCATTCGTTGTGTACCCCTCTGGCACTCAAAGGGTTAACGTACATATCACCAGTAGCAAACCATTGGCTCTCCTGCTGTTGGTCGATTGGGGGTGACGGAGTTGTGATCCCCAGTAGCTGGAGAGCCAAATGTTTCCTACCTCTCGTCTAGATGAAAAAATGATTTTCATACTTCTGTGATTCAAGATTTGGTAGGTCATGATGGGAAATAAGCAAAACAATTCAATAATGTTATTATTTGTCAGAAAATAGGATATTTTGTAAGACCCAAAACATGTTTTCAGAAATCAGTCTTAATTTGTTCGGGTGCTTCTATACTTCTAATTCCAAGAATGGATAATCTCCTAAATGTAAAGAGGTGAGTATACAATATAAGGGTTAGGGGGACACCATAATCACACTCACCTCTGGTCCTTAAATACAGCAGATCCGGGTACTCGTAAGTATACTGTCTATTCTTCCTATCATGTATAGACAATTAATAAAACGACACTCAATAGTAAATATGAAATAGACAGATGTATGAAAGCTACCTTTTTATTTCAAAATGTAGTTAAAAAAAGAGACATCAGAAGGATAGCAGCAATAGAACACACTGAACCTGCAGTCTTGCGCATTTCGCACCAATGTCTATGCATAAGCAAAACAGCTCTGTAAAATGCGTAAGACTGCAGGGTAATCTTGTACTGCTGTTATCCTTCTGAACTCTTTTTTTTAACTGCATTTTTGAATAAAAGCAGTTGATTTTCTATAGCTTTATAGTTCTTGTTTATGCCTGAGTGCTGTGGTTCCATTGTTAAGAGAAAGAAGTTTTGGTTCTAATATTTAACCATATAATATCACAATGCAGGAGAAGTGATCACAGACAAAGCAGGTATGCATACCCTTATACAGAACTGGATTTATAGTTCAGGAGCCCCTAAGCAAGGCATCGAAGGCACCCTTAGCTCAACCTATGATCACACCCCCAATCCTGACTCAACTCCAGACCCATATCCTTCCCTTTCCCAAAAAATAACCTTATCCTATAACATACAAAGACAAAAAGCTTGTAAATCCTTATCTGTCAGAGAGCTCCCCATTGAATTGCTTGCCATCAAACAGCAGCAGTGTATATAGAGGACTGGAACTGCCCTGACCACGCCCACAGCCCAGTACATGGGTGTGGCCAGGACATCTGATGCTCCTCCCCTCAAAGCTTCGATCTCTTGACCCTAAACTGGGTGATGACAGGACTGAACTATCTAGCATTCAGGGGGTTAAATCACCTTTTAAATCAAAAGGAATATGTATTTATTGCCCTATGGTGCAGTTGGCTTGCCTCCCTGAGAATTATTCCATTTTTTTTTTTTTTTTTTTTTTAAACTTAGGGTTCTCAGATGGTAATGGTCCTCTCCTATATCGTGTAAATGAAAACTGAGTTTTACAGCCACCCTCTATTCCTTGGTAGTACACAGCCAGGGCTGGATTTACATTCTAGGCTCCCCTAGGCACGACACTGTAGGTGCACTTAGCTCCACCCATTACCACACCCCATTCGTCACATAACCCAGCCCCAGTCCCATCCACTGTTTCCTGGCACAGAAAATACCCTTTGCCTATAAAGAACAAGGACAAAAAAAGGTTGAAGATCTCTCTTGCATCTAATAATAATAATAGCCTGTAAATGAGCATATAATTGGTGTAGGGACACTGAGACTGTCCTGGCCACACCCACAATTCAGAATGTAGGTGTGGTCAGCAAGACCTGAGGCCCCTCCCTTCAAAATGTGGCACTCTAGGCAGTTGAATACGGAAGTCCGTGACTCCACATACACCATACAAGAAGGCTGCAAGCTTGATAAAATCAAAGCTTTATTTTTACATTACAAATGGCAAACTAAGGAGGTGGGGCACATAGTAGCAAGACAACCTCAACAGGTAGTCTTACGCGTTTCATGCTATGGACAGAGTTTAATCATAGGCATTTGTTCTAGGCAGTTGCCTACTCTCCCTATTGGGAAATCTGGCCCTGTAAATGCATAGATGAAAACAGAGATTACTACGGAGGTGGGGCACATAGTAACAACAAGGCCCCAATAGGTAGTCTTACGCATTTCACACTATGTACAGAGCTTGATCATAGACCCAACAGGTAGTCTCCGCTACGTACAGAGCTTAATCATAGACCCAACAGGTAGTCTTATGCATTTTGCACTATGTACAGAGCTTAATCACAGACATTTGTTCTAAGCAGTTGCCTACTCTCCCTATTGGGAAATTTGGCCCTGTAAATGCATAGATGAAAACAGAGATTACTTCGGAGGTGGGGCACATAATAAAAACAAGACCCCAACAGGTAGTCTTACGCATTTCACACTATGTACAGAGCTTAATCATAGACCCAACAGGTAGTCTTACACGTTTCACACTATGTACAGTGCTTAATCATAGACCCAACAGTCAGTCTTATGCATTTCGCGCTATGTACAGAGCTTAATGTCTTACGCGTTTTGCTCTGTGTACAGAGCATAATCATAGACATTTGTTCTAGGCAGTTGCCTACTCTCCCTTTTGGGAAATCTGGCCCTGTAAATGCCTATAAACCCCCACAATGGCCTTTCCTTGGCGCACACATAAAAAAAAAAGGACATTTCAGCATAAATAGCTCAGTACACAGGAGTTAGGAAGACGGAACACAAAATACTAACTTCCAACATCTGTTTTCACACAGAATCATATTAGTATATCCCCCCGTGTGTTTTCTTTACAACCTATGGATTCCTACAATCATGCTGTGCACCAGAGGGGTACACAAGGCACTGCTGAGCTGGCACTCAAAGTGTTAAATCCTTACAGTGACATAACTAGTCATGGGAGGGACCGGTACAAAATATTTTCAGGGAGCCGTAACATGAAAATATTTTCCTGGAGATATAACTAGAATTCACTGGATCCTGGAGTTGATGGGCCTCTTGGATGGCAGGTCCCAACCCAAATGAAACCTCTGCATCCCCTGAGCCCTTATATGCTCTGCAATGCACTGAAGAAATATTGGGCAATTCAACTAAAATGCATTAGAAATGTAATGTAATTAGTTTTTTTTTGTGTATAATTCTTTACCTATAGAGACACATTTAACCCTTTGAGTGCTAGAGGGGTACAGAATGCAATGCATTCCGTACCCCTCTGGCACTCAAAGGGTTAACTATGAGTACTAGAGGGGTGCACAATGCATTGGGTGCAACCCTGGCACTTAGACAGTTCAACAAACATCACTGTAAAGTTCCTATTTAATTCAAGGAACAGAAGCAATTGATCAGTGCTAAAAAGGTATTAAAAATGTTATTAACACTTGGAATTGTCTGAATATTTCTATGGATTTTTTTTCCTTCTTTGTTTCTTAAGACTTTTATTGAGGTTAGTTGAAAAGGACTTTCATCTAAAACAAAGGCAGGGATTTTATACCGTAATGGAAGCAAGGTTGCGGAATACTTTGCTTAGGGAGACTCTGTTGGTGGACACTGTAGATGCTTTAAAAATGTTGTATATACATTTGTGGTTCAGAACAATGTAGCTAATTTAAACAATTGGTTACCTTGCTGATAGGATCTGATCCAGGGAGCTATCCAATGTGTTTTTTGAGTGACAAAGGATTCTGTTTACGCCCACTCGGGGCATAATTCAGAAAAGCTTAATTTTTGTTTAATTACTTTTTTGCGTTCGTCTGGATCAACAAAAACAATGGTTAAACTTGATGGGAACATGTCTTTTATTCAACCTATTTACCTGTGTGACTATATAAAATAAGAAGACTTAAAAGTTTAGTATTTGTTTAACCCTTTGTATGCTGGAAATATCTTCAAATCAAGTGGGTTTTGCACAAAGATGTGATAAAGAGGTGATAAAGTAGAGATGACTTCTCTAATAATATCACTTCTGCAGTTCCTATGTTATTATATGGAGTCTGTGCACTAAGATCTCCTAAACTGGAGAAATTTGAGTGCATGGACTCCCTGGAATATAGGAACTGGAGAAGGGATGTCACTGCAGTAGTTATCTCCATTTTATCAGCTCTTTATCACAACTTGGGGCTCAATACTATTACCGCCTGTAAAACCGGCAGTAATAGTAAAAACACTACCGCCTAAAAAACCCACACATGTACCTCAACTATGCTATTGCTGGCAAGGTACACGGCACAAAGAGCATTTGTGGCCAAAACGTGATGCTCATTGTTGCTTTTTGTTCCCACAACTCACACTAAATAGGAAAAAAAGCCAACCCTCGTTGTCTGACAGTGTCAAACAATGCTAAAATAGTCAGAAATGTAACACCTATCATCCACTGTCTGGCTTCTTCGTTAATCTTCTCTTCTTTCTTGTCTTCTCTTCTTTCCTTCCATTCTTTTCCTTACACACCTCCCAGCAAATTGGAGGCTGCCAATTTATTTTGAACCAAGACTGGCATATAACCCTTTGAGTGCCAGAGGTCTGGCGTTGTATACCCCTCTGGCACTCAAAGGGATAAAAGCCATTCTCAGTTCAAAATCCCAGCAGTCTGACTCGGGATACGGCCTGAGAGATGGCAAGGGAGATCTGCGCAGCTCAAAATGCCTGGGGCGGAGGCCAAAGGGGGGTGAGCAATTTGACAAATAATATATCACTGAGCAATTTTGATTTTTTTTTTATTTACAGCGGACATTAAGATGCTACCCATATTAACCCTTTGAGCGCCGGAGGGCTACTCAAGCACTCAAAGGGTTAACAGCGGCAGGGGCTTCATTTTTTTTTATTTTATTTATTTATTTATTTATTTTAAATAAAGAATGAAGACTGAAGAAAAGAAGAAAGAAAAAAGATGGCCGTGACCCGCGACCCCGCTGGACATCACAAGTACTGGAAAGTTTTTGTCAGGACATTTGTGATCTGTTTCTAGATTAACCATATGAGTGCCATTTGGGTAAGCAACGCTGAATAATTTGTTGCATACCCCGCTACCACTCATTGGTTTATTCTTTATCTTTTTTTCAACCACAAGTATGTTTTGGAAACCAGTTTTCCAACAAATACCAGTAGTTTTCACCTCGTGTTTGGGATTCTGTGCCTCCTTTTCATGGTACGGGATATTTGACATGAAAAGTGCGGTCCTAGACATGCGGTGTAGCCACCACAAGGAGTCAGATAGCAAAGTCTACTTTTTATGTGATGTTCAATGGGTGCATATTTTGCACCCGTTGGACATTTTTGCTTGGCTTTTGTTGTTGACAGCACAGTTTATAGAATTGTAAACTGTGCTGTCAACACCACCACCGCTTGTTTTGAAGAATAACGGGGCTAATAGAAAGGAGACCCTAGTGCGTATCTCCCATTGTCTTGCAATGTGTCGTCAGATATATATATATATATATATATATATATATATATATATATATATATATATATATATATATATATCATCCATGTGGTTAAAGGGGATCTATCACCCCCTATACAAGTGTGTTAAATGTTAAGTTATATAGTGACTAGGTGGATTTCCTTATTCATTTTTTTTTTCTAACCCTATTTGGCCGAAAATTAATGTTTAAATAGTGCACTTCCGGACAGACTGCGGTTACCTGCACTGTACCCACAGTCTGTCACTCTGAGATGACGGAGGCTTCTGCATGTAAGCTGGAGCACTCTCATTGGCAGAGATCAATCTCTGGCCAATGAGAGTGCTCCAGCCTACAGACAGAGAGCCTCCGTCATCAGAGGAGGCTGGATAGAGGGAGCGGATCAGAGGAAGCGTGACAGACAGTGGTACAGAGCTGGTAACTGCAGTCTGTCCCGAATTACACTCTTTAAACATTCATTTTCTGCCAAATAGGGTTAAAAAAAATGAAAAATGAATAAAGAAATCCATCTAGTCGCTTGTTTTACCCCGGGAGAAGCAGAAGTGCCTTCTGCGAAAGCGCTTGGGACTTTGTGTTACCAGTCCCTGTCCACGCCCCCTGTGAGTTTTCCTCTGTCCAGCCCCTTTACAGCATCCCGCTTATCGGGGAACTACAGCGTCACCCACAAGGTTTTTGCCTCTAATTATCCATTGTGGACATACAAGGTTGTTATCAGCCACCTCAAGGCAACAATTGGAGTCGGAACTTTCGTATTCCCCTTGACGTTTATACAACATCGGGGAAAGCTGCTTTGTATATCCTTTAAAGGACCAAAGTGGACCATAAGGATTCGGCAGGAGTCTTGTGAGGACACAGTACGTTTGGCGATCAGAGAGAGGGACTGTGTGATACGCCTAATGCCCAAGAAGGGCAAATGTGAGTGTAAAATTTATATTACTTTCATTATTCTTTTATATTAAAGTCTACACTTAGACACTTGGTTTCTTCTCTTGTTTTTTTTTGCGCTCTGTTTGTGAGTTGCAATAGATCCAGAATAGTCGCTATATAACCTAACATTTAACACACACTTGTATAGGGGGTGGCAGATCCCCTTTAGAGAGACTTGGTGTTGATTTATCTCTTAACTAATGAAATTAAGAAGGGGATGAAGGCAGGGCAGGTAACAGGTGTAGCTCCACTATAAGCAGCATTAAGCTGTTAGCTGGAAGGAGATACTGCAGATAAAACTGCGCACTGAATGCTGTAAATATTCCCTAGTATTCCACTGACTCACATCTACCTCCACCCCTCAAGCTGTTGAACTCCTGCATATAATTGTTCGCCACGAATAACCTTAAATAATTGAAGAATGTTTGCAAACCTGGGCAGCCTCTCGGCTGAATTAAGAGGCCAGTGATGATTCTGCTTCCAGCTGCTCTTTGATGGATTTTCTGAGACATACTTCTCTCTTGTTTCATATAGATTTCCTCTGATGTACATCCATGCATTTCTGCACATCTGTCTGAACGTGTGGGTTATACTTCAAAACTACTACTTAAAGGAGCAGTACACGTTATAAAGCTTTTCTTGCTGAGTAAACCAAAGGTGCTTCCACTTCTGTTCGTTGTTTTATACAAAAGTTATAATAGGTCAGATTATCAGGAAGTGGATTACAGCGTGGTTACTTCCTGAAAGATCATCCTTACAGCATGACTCAGCAGTTGCTATCGCATTCTATGTCAGTGACTCGCCACTCCTACAAAATGCAACAGAACAGCTAATTAGAATCTGAGCACTAGAGGGCACTGTTAATGTAAATAAACAAGAGTTTAAACTGTAATAACACTAGAATAAATATGCATCCCTCAGCAATGGGAGTACCCTCGTTATTCTCAACTGGAAAGGTCCTAAGATTTATAGATAGATAGATATGAGATGAATAGATAGATAGATAGATAGATAGATAGATAGATAGATATGAGATAGATAGATAGATAGATAGATAGATAGATAGATAGATAGATATAGAGATAACTAGATATGTGCATATATTTTGTCCCATTGAAAAGTTTACTGCTCCTTTAAAGAAGAACTAATAGCTCCTAATAATAACCCACCACTTTACTTTATTAAATCAAGAAAAACCTAAAGACCCACCGTGGAGGAACAAGAGGCTCAGTGTCTGTGGTAATGGTCACCTCTAGGAATCAGAGGGTTGCGCGGTGCATTACTTGGTACTATAAGGTGCACCCCTCTAGTCTGTAAAGGCTTAAGTTAGTTCAAGCACTCTGCCTGCTTCAGTTTGAAAAACAACTAATAGCTGTGTCTAGATAGTACAATAACTTTAATAAACCAAATATTATGTATGTGAGATAGATAGATAGATAGATAGATAGATAGATAGATAGATAGATAGATATGAGATAGATAGATATTAGATAGATAGATAGATAGATAGATAGATAGATAGATAGATAGATAGATATGAGATAGATAGATACATAGATAGATAGATATGG
>CM074727.1:174791724-174944224 GCA_037306005.1 Rhinophrynus dorsalis | reverse complement strand
CTATTTTGTGCTGTACAAGTCTGTGCACTGATGTTTATAAACATTCTGTTTTACTATGGTATATGTTTTATTTTCTTTTATTTTTCATTCCATTGTTTATTTGTTGGTTCTTTCCTTAACCCCTTAAGGACCCGTGACGTACCAGGACCGTCACGGTCCTTGGTATACTCAAGGACCGTTGATGGTCATAGTACGTCACATACTTTTTACTTACAGCGCTCTACCAGGAGCGCTGTAAGTAAAAATAGGGCATGAAATACACCGCTCCAAGATCGGAGCAATCTCTTTCAAGCCCCATAGTGAAGCGCCGATACACGTGACAGGTCACGTGTACCGGCGCGTCAACGTGCCGCTATGCGGTCGTTATGGGACGGAAACGTCCCATAACCTCCGGTCCTTAAGGGGTTAAAATCATTAAATAATTTGTAATACTTAACTGTCTTGCCTTAATATAAGAACTGTTTGAGATAGATAGATAGATAGATAGATAGATAGATAGACAGACAGACAGACAGACTATATATGATATATAAATAGCTAGATAGATAGATATGAGATAGATAAGATAGATAGATAGATAGATAGATAGATAGATAGATAGATATGAGATAGATATATAGATATTAGATAGATAGATAAATAGATAGACATGAGATAGATAGATATGAGATAGAGTGATAGATAGATAGATAGATAGATAGATAGATAGATAGATAGATAAATATGAGATAGATACATAGATAGATATATAGATATTAGATAGATAGATGGATAGATAGATAGATATAAGATAGATAGATATTAGATAGATAGATAGATAGATAGATAGATAGATAGATAGATAGATAGGAGATAGAGTGATAGATTGATAGATAGATATGAGATAGAGTGATATATTGATAGAAAGATAGATATTAGATAGATAGATAGATAGATAGATAGATAGATAGATAGATATGAGATAGAGTGATAGATAGATAGATATGAGATAGATAGATATGATAGATATGAGATAGATAGATATGAGATTGATATATTGATAGATAGATAGATAGATAGATAGATAGATAGATATTAGATAGATAGATAGATAGATAGATAGATATGAGATAGAGAGATAGAGAGATAGATCGATAGATAGATAGATAGATAGATAGATAGATAGATAGATATGAGATAGATACATAGATAGATAGATAGATAGATAGATAGATAGATAGATATGATAGATATGAGATAGATAGATAGATAGATAGATAGATAGATAGATAGATAGATATGAGATAGATACATAGATAGATATGATAGATATGAGATAGATAGATAGATAGATAGATAGATAGATAGATAGATAGATAGATATGAGATAGATAGCTAGATAGATAGATATGAGATAGATACATAGATAGATAGATATGATAGATATGAGATAAATAGATATGAGATAGAGTGATGTATTGATAGATAGATAGATAGATAGATAGATAGATAGATAGATAGATAGATATGAGATAGATACATAGATAGATATGATAGATATGAGATAGATAGATAGATAGATAGATAGATATGAGATAGATAGATAGATAGATAGATAGATATGAGATAGATAGATAGATAGATATGGGATAGATATGAGATAGATAGATAGATAGATAGATAGATAGATAGATAGATAGATATGAGATAGATACATAGATAGATGCACATCGGTGTGATTGTGATGCCCATCGGTGTGATTGTGATGCCCCATCAGAGTGATTACAGGGGCTGTGTGTGAGTAGAATCATCGTAGGGAAAACGTAGCAGTGCCATTCTATCAATTAACCCTCTGAGCGCCTCATCACAGCCCCTGCAATCAGGTTGACGGGGCATTACAGTCACGCTTTCTCCTCTGCTTATTCGGCTTAGCTTGGTAGACTTTTTCCCCGCTTTCTTAGGCATTGCGCCCTTGTCATGCGGCGAGATTCTTATGTCGCCATCTTCACCCTGGCGACATATTTAATGTGCCCCTGGGTAGGTCGCCAAATTGAGGGGTGACATTTTGATAGGAAACCGCTCCTTCCCACCCTGTTCTTCCCACATCCCGCCCATTTCTCCTCCTTCCCCACCTAGTCCCTCCCACTTCCCGACCACTTTTGTGATGCACCAGTAAGCCCTGCCCCCACTCATGAGTTAGCCCCACCCTTTTCTTGCTGCAATTTGCATCAATTATATAGATAGAGCAAGTTCCCATCCAGGTCTTTAAACCCCACCACCTTCCATGAAATCAAATACAATTCCCCAACACTTTTTACCTCAAGATATTAACCCCTTAGTGACCGGCCATGCCAAAGTAATCCGTTGTCCCTGAACGGCATGCAGCCGCGCGGGGCCCCGGCCTTCCGGGACATACATGTACATCCTCTGTCACTAAGTGACAGTTTCTGCGGGACATACATGTACGTCCATTGTCGGGAAGGGGTTAATTCTGAGAGCTCTCAGTTCCTTAAGGCCACTTCCAGCCCCATTTTACACACATCTGAGGATCAGATACAGGGCATTATGGATCAGATACAGGGCATTATGGATCAGATACAGGTCATTATGGATCAGATACAGGGCATTATGGATCAGATACAGGTCATTATGGATCAGATACAGGTCATTATGGATCAGATACAGGGCATTATGGATCATATACAGGTCATTATGGATCAGATACAGGTCATTATGGATCAGATACAGGGCATTATGGATCAGATACAGGGCATTATGGATCATATACAGGTCATTATGGATCAGATACAGGTCATTATGGATCAGATACAGGGCATTATGGATCAGATACAGGGCATTATGGATCAGATACAGGGCATTATGGATCAGATACAGGGCATTATGGATCATATACAGGTCATTATGGACATCTCAGTAAATAAATCAGTGACTCAGTCTATATCTATCTGTATAAATACCAGTATTATTAATGGGAAACAGCTCTTCAATACTGGACAATTAACAGACTTGTAGCAATATCCTATGTAATAATTTGCTAAAACGTGTGTAACGACGAAGTCATGTGCAGTAGAGACTGCCCGCGCTGCAGCTGAGACAGAGCTGGATGCTCCAAAGGAACATCCAGCTCTGTATCAGCCGCGGCACGGGAAGTCTGTACTGCGCATGACTGCCCCACGACCAGCTGGCAGTGGCACTGAGGCCTGTGTAACGGGCTCTTCAACTAGTTATCAATATATTGTTGATGTAAATATATGGTTAATATAAATATATCCAGACTCCAGTCTTTGAATAATATGTTCTTATTACGAAAAGTCCTCCAATGTTTCAAAATAACAGTTACTATATACATTGAATAATTACTGGGGAACGTATCGATCTCTGCAACGTGCTTGATGAATCAGTCTATGGTGCAAAATTGAGATTTATTAGTTAATTCATAACAATAGTGTATCAGGAAATATCAGTGTGTTTGGAAATAACAGTATAACCTATACCGTCTCCTGCTTGTATCCGCGGGCAGAGTGTATTACCTGGGATGTTCTTTCTGTCAGAGTGTCACCTCTCCCGTATCCTACTCAGGTCCACGGGCAGAGTGTATTAACCTGGGGTATTCGTTCCCTCCTTCCTCTAATATTACTCTTCTTGGGTATCGTCCAAAACGTACACACTATGTCCTGAATTAAAGATGTGACTGGATATATCACGTCCTCTCCCGTCTATTAGCCCTTAACTGCGGGCAGAGTAGATCTGATTAAAGTGTCCACATGCAGTCAAGATCTCCGGATCTTGTGTTCCCAAAACTGTTAGAGTATAATAAGAGCTGTATCTTGGCTGTTCCTACACGTTTCATACTACGTGGAATACTTCTTCACGGATATCTATCCGTATGTCTAAAATGTCAGATATCTTGGTAAAATAACTTTTCTGTCAATAAAATACCATCTGGCCCCCAGAATATTGATATAAATAAAAATCTTGAAACTCAATCTAACTCCTCCCGAGAAACAGAAATCATCAGGGGGAAAAGGGACATGCAAAAGGAAGCATACCCGCTCAGAGGAACCTGAACAACATAGAGGTAAGAAATTAATTTATAACAATAGAGATGAAGATAGATCTCACATTGAATTGATCTCTGGACCAGATGATTTATGTGGATTACCACCGCTCTCAAGACCTTCTACTCATGAGAAAGACCAATCAAGGTAGAAGCTGAGCCATAGGCAAAAACTTGACTCCTTTTGCCTCTACTGGGGATGACCTGTTTCACAAGAATGATGATGACACCTCTCTATCCCCTGAAGAGGAAAATTACTTTGTATCATAATCAGAACATTACTGAGGCCATTAAAAATAAATTGCGTAATGACTATACCAATAAGGTTATACTTGATGATCAAGGAATTCCCCTCGTTGACCCTGACAATCTTAAAAATCCTAGGTTGGGCGAATAGGCCCCTATTGATCATGTTTCCAATACTGGATCAAATAAAGTGGCCAAGAACAAATTACTGGTGGAATTCCCAAAAATGAATGCAAAATAATTCCTGTCAGAAACCAGATTTGGATCCCAGTATGGTACAATACCTGACCAAATCGGTAAAGACCCTAGGAAAAGGATAGACAGGTCTTTAAAGGCCTGTCAAGATAAGTTATTGGATGTGATGGGTCCCTTAACTAAGATCTTCGATTTAACTGAGGTAACTGTAACCAATAATACCCTACTGACATTAACATTCTTAGGGGATGGATCCAAAGGGCAATCTGTTTTATAAGTAATGTTAATGCAGTCATCTCTACAGAGAGACGCAGATCTATTCTGCTAAAGATCGACCCCAAGTTAACAGAAATGGCCTCCTCAGAAGCAGAGAGATTAAAGTTTACTGTCCTTAAATTGTTTGCAGTTTGATTTATTTCAAGATTCGGGTTATCAAAGGAAGAGGGCGAGAAGACACACGGCTTATAGGGGATACTGTAACCTGATTGGTGGGTGGGGCTGCTGAGGGAGAGTAAAGAGATTTGTAAAGTATAATATTCGCCTCAGTGTAACATAGCAACATAGTAATTTAGGTTGAAAAAAGACTTGCGTCCATCTAGTTCAACCCTTTTCACATTCCTGTTTACCATCATTGATCCAAAAGAAGGCAAAAAAAAAAACCCTCAATACAACAATTTAAAATTCTGCCTTGAATGGGGGGAAAACATTCTTCTTGATTCCAAATAGCAATCAGATTTCTCCCTGGGTCAACAAGCACTAACTGAATATTAATCCCAATACTAACGTACATAGTCCTCTATGTTCTGCTCTTTTAAAAAAGTATTCAGGCCCTTTTTAAAGGCATCTAATGTATTCGATAGCACCACTTCCACAGGCAATGAATTCCATACCTTTATTGTCCTTACCGTAAAGAATCCCTTCCACTGTTCCGCTGTGGATTTAATAAAATCCAGACATTCCTTCACAAAGTTAAGGAAACTCTATTAATTTTCTAACCATAGTTTTATAATTATACATGTGTGTGTGTGTGGGGGGGGGGTTAATATTTGGAGGCATTTGCTCTCCCTTAATAAATGAAATATTCAAGGCCGGATTTACATCTCAGGCGCCCCTAGGCACAACACCCTTCGGCGCCCCTAGCCCCGCCTTTTCCCCACCCTAACCACATCCTTACTTAGCCACACCCCTTCACTCAACCACACACCCCTTTGTAGCCAAACCCATTTTTAGATTTATTCTTCAAAGTACTGTAGCAATTTTCCAGAGGTAGATGAAAATGCTATAAATATGAATGGGATATATAGAGCACATATGCATAAATGACCTTTACTAGATATGTAGCCTGCTCTTTCCCTGTGTTTAAGACCCAAGTAATGGTAAGGTACGAGTACCAAAGAAAAATCAAGCAGTGAGCTAGGAGCACCCCTCTTTATGTCTTTTGCGGTGGTAAAGGCTGCCTCATCTGAACACAAGAGACTCTGTCAGAAGTTCAGTCATTCTGAAGAATCTGAATTAGGATATGCTGAAATCATGCACTGTTGGGGGGGCTGAGAACAGGTTTGAGTGCCCCTGTTATAGATTAGGAATGGGCAACCTGAGGCTGTTACCATGCATTGCTTACCCCTCTGGCACTCAAAGAGTTAATATTTATCAGATAACAATTCCCATGAAGATGTATCAGAATAGTTTTCTTGTAACTTTATTACAACCAAGAAATAGAAAGATTTTGACATCAGGTATAAACTATTCGGACAACCAATACTGTACGCATCCACGGGTAGTCACAGAGTAAAGCATGCACTGATGGTCACCTCAGCCTTGTTCCACTGTCCAGTCACAGAGCCACATATAAACTCACGTTGACTGGTAGTCAATAGTGTTGAGCGAGCATGCTCGGCCGATGCTCGGATCGGCTCGAGCATCGCTCTGCTCGGCACATGGCGGTACTCGTCCGAGTACCGCATGTGCTCGCCCGCCATGTTCGGGTCTCCTCCCCGCACGTTTTGCGGCTGCTGCGCAGCCAATAAACGTGCAGGGAGGCTCTGACATCGGTGTAATGCCAGCAGCCATGTTGGCTGCTGGCATTACACTGATTGGCTGGCCAGAACCCGTGGTCGGGTGCTGTATAGCACCTGACCATCGAGTTCGGCTCAGTCTGAGCCAGGGAGAGCTGAGGATAGGAAGGGAAAGGCAGTGTAGGGAGGAAAAAAAAAAAATTGTGAAAAAAAAGAACCAAAAGTCCTTTTTAGGACTACTGTGTGTGGGGGCAGCAGGTTATTTTGTGTGTGGGGAAAAAAAAAAAAAAAAAAAAAAATATTCTGTTTAGTGTGAAAAGTTGCAGATTAGAGCACATTCTGTTTAGTGTGCACAGTTGCAGATTAGAGCACATTCTGTTTAGTGTGCAAAGTTGCAGATTAGAGCACATTCTGTTTAGTGTGCAAAGTTGCAGATTAGAGCACATTCTGTTTAGTGTGCAAAGTTGCAGATTAGAGCACATTCTGTTAAGTCTTCAAACTAAAATATCAAAGTCACATATTCCATTCAGTGTGCGTCGCCGCAGTTTAGCAGCACATTCTGTGTACTGTGCAGAGTTGCAGAATAGGAAGAAATACTGTTAAGTCTTCAAACTAAAATATCAAAGTCACATATTCCATTCAGTGTGCTTCGCCGCAGTTTAGCAGCACATTCTGTGTACTGTGCAGAGTTGCAGAATAGGAAGAAATACTGTTAAGTCTTCAAACTAAAATATCAAAGTCACATATTCCATTCAGTGTGCTTCGCCGCAGTTTAGCAGCACATTCTTGTACTGTGCAGAGTTGCAGAATAGGAAGAAATACTGTTAAGTCTTCAAACTAAAATATCAAAGTCACATATTCCATTCAGTGTGCTTCGCCGCAGTTTAGCAGCACATTCTTGTACTGTGCAGAGTTGCAGAATAGGAAGAAATACTGTTAAGTCTTCAAACTAAAATATCAAAGTCACATATTCCATTCAGTGTGCTTCGCCGCAGTTTAGCAGCACATTCTGTGTACTGTGCAGAGTTGCAGAATAGTAAGAAATACTGTTAAGTTTTCAAACTCAAATATTAAAGTCACATATTCCATTCAGTGTGTTTCACCGCCGTTTAGCAGCCTATTCTGTGTACTCTGCACAGTTGCAGACTAGGAAGAAATACTGTTAAGTTTTCAAACTCAAATATTAAAGTCACATATTCCATTCAGTGTGTTTCACCGCCGTTTAGCAGCCTATTCTGTGTACTCTGCACAGTTGCAGAATAGTAAGAAATACTGTTAAGTTTTCAAACTCAAATATTAAAGTCACATATTCCATTCAGTGTGTATCACCACCGTTTAGCAGCCTATTCTGTGTACTCTGCACAGTTGCAGAATAGTAAGAAATACTGTTAAGTTTTCAAACTCAAATATTAAAGTCACATATTCCATTCAGTGTGCTTCACCGCCGTTTAGCAGCCTATTCTGTGTACTCTGCACAGTTGCAGACTAGGAAGAAATACTGTTAAGTTTTCAAACTCAAATATTAAAGTCACATATTCCATTCAGTGTGTTTCACCGCCGTTTAGCAGCCTATTCTGTGTACTCTGCACAGTTGCAGAATAGTAAGAAATACTGTTAAGTTTTCAAACTCAAATATTAAAGTCACATATTCTGTGTAAGATGAAGAAGGCGGGTAAAAAGGGACGGGGAAGTGGACGTGATCCTGAAAGTTCAGGGCGCGGGTCAGGACGCGGAGAAACTGTGCCTGGTGCCAGAGCACAAGAAAGAAAGACATCCACCATACCTAGCTTCATGTGTAATTTTACAGGGCGTCGCAGGACATCACTCTCGAGGTCCGACCACTGCGAACAGGTGGTCGGTTGGATGACAGCTGATACTGCTTCCAGTCGGTTAAGCACCACCCTGTCTTCCACCAAGTCCACTCTCAGTAGCCAAGAGTCTGGTCAAAATAATCCTCACTCTGATCATCCTTCCTCCCACCATACACGGTCTGGTCAAAGAAGTGATCCCACACTGGGATATAGTGAGGAGCTCGTCTCATCACCAGTCCTTCATTTGACCCTCTCTCCAAGCACGCTTGCAGAGGAACATGACATCTTGTGCCCTGATTCACAACCTCTAGAGGCTACCCAATCACAAGAAGATGACAGATGTGAACGGCATTTAAGGTCAAAGGAAGTAGTGGATGATGATGATGATGATGATGAGACACAGTTGCCATTAAATCAACCACTATTTCCGTCTCAAGACCTTGTTGAGGAGAATGTTATACAGTTGTCAATGACTGAGTATGTGGTGGGATCAAGACTTGAGGAGGATGATCAGAGTGAGGAAGTGGAGGAGGACTTGGTGGACGATGAGGTGACTGACCCCACCTGGGAAGGTGTAGAGCCGAGCGATGTCAGCAGTCCTGAGGGTGAGCCATCTGCAGCACCGCAACAGGCTGGAAGAGGCAGTGGTGTGGCTACAGAAAGAAGGCGGACCGCACCAAACCGGCCCGCAAATGTTCCACGGAGCACCCCCTTGCGTAAATCTACCTTGCCAAAGGGTAGGTGTTCCGCGGTATGGCGTTTTTTTAAGGAAAGTGCGGACGACAAAAGAATTGTAGTTTGCAACCTGTGCCACACCAGAATGAGCCGAGGCATGAACACTAGAAACCTCACCACCACCAGCATGATCCGACACATGGCATCCAAGCACCGTAGTAAGTGGGAGGAACGCCTGGATCGTCCATCTGTGTCTGCAGGCCACACCACTGCCTCCTCTTCCCCTGTTTTCGGTGCCGGCCAATCGCCTGTCGAAGGCGCAGGCCCGCATACCTCCCGCCCTGCACCTGTACCATCTGAAGCACCATCAGCGACCACATCCACTTCCCTGTCCCAGCACAGCGTCCAAATGTCGTTACCCCAGGCATTTGAGCGCAAGAGAAAGTACCCAGCCACCCACCCACAGGCCATAGCACTAACCTCACACCTTTCCAAATTACTGGCCATCGAAATGCTGCCATTTAGGCTTGTGGACACTGAGTCCTTCCGCAGCCTGATGGCAGCAGCTGTCCCTCGGTACGCGGTCCCCAGCCGCCACTACTTTTCCCGGTGTGCCATCCCCGCATTACACCACCATGTGTCCCGTAACATCACCCGTGCCCTGACCAACGCAGTTACTGGGAAGGTCCACTTAACGACTGACACATGGACAAGTGCTTGTGGCCAGGGACGCTACATTTCCCTGACGGCACACTGGGTGAATGTCGTGGAGGCTGGGAGCGACTCGGACCCTGGGATGGCACGGGTGCTACCCACGCCGAGGATTGCGGGCCCTACCTCCATCAGGGTTTCCACCAGCACCTACGTTATTGGCTCCTCCTCCTCCGTTTCCACCTCCGAATTCTCCACACGCAGCGCCACTCCCCCATCAGCCAGTAGCTGGAAGCAGTGTAGCACTGCAGTGGGGAAGCGTCAACAGGCCGTGCTGAAGCTGATCTGCCTTGGGGACAAACAGCACACGGCCTCAGAGCTGTTGCAGGGGATTAGTCACCAGACCGAGCAGTGGCTCTCGCCACTCAACCTGCAACCAGGCATGGTTGTGTGTGATAATGGGCGTAACTTGGTGGCGGCTTTGGAGCTCGGCAAGCTCACACACGTACCATGCCTAGCGCATGTATTTAATTTAGTGGTGCAGCGATTTCTAAAAACCTACCCCAATGTGCATGATCTCTTGACCAAGGTGCGCCGCGTGTGTGCACATTTCCGTAAGTCATCTACAGCTTCGGCCGGCCTGTTGAAGCTGCAGCAGCGCTTACAATTGCCAGCTCACCGGCTGCTGTGTGACGTGAGCACGCGCTGGAACTCCACCTTCCACATGTTGGCCCGGCTTTGTGAGCAGCAGAGGGCAGTAGTGGAGTACCAGCTGTTACACGGTCGTCGCCTCTCCGTTCAACTTCCTGTAATCAGAAGTGAGGAGTGGGAATGGATGTCAGACCTCTGCGAGGTTTTACGCAATTTTGAGGAATCGACACAGATGGTGAGCGGCGATAACGCTATTATCAGTGTAACCATCCCACTTCTGTGTCTACTGAAACGCTCGCTGCTCACAATTAAAACCGACGCTTTGCATGTGGAAGAGGTGGAAATGGGGGAGGAAGAGCTTACACAAGGTGATAGCCAGAGCACCCTCACTTCGTCTTCTCAGCGACAATTGGAGGAGGCGGAGGAGGAGGAGGAGGAGGAGGAGGAAGACATGGTTGCCTCCGCTACAGAGGGTAGCCATGGAACTTTAGTTCCATCTCTTCAGCGTGGGTGGGCAGAAGAGGAGGAAGAGGATGAGGATATTGAGAGTCATCCTCCTGGTGAGGACAGCGAAATCTTGACTGTTGGTACTCTGGCACACATGGCTGACTTTATGTTAGGCTGCCTTTCCCGTGACCCACGCGTTGTACGCATTTTAAACAACACGGATTACTGGGTGTTCACCCTTCTGGACCCCCGCTACAAAGAGAATTTCTCATCTCTCATTCCTCCGGTGGAGAGGACAAGCAAAATGGTGCAATACCAGAAGGTTCTTGTCGAAAAATTGCTCCAAAATTTTCCATCTGACAACGCTGGCGGCAGAGTACGTGCTACCTTGGCCAGCCGAGAAGGGGAGAAAAGGGGAGCACACAGCAGTTCCGAGAAAGGCAGGGCAACACTCTCCAAGGCGTGGGACACCTTCATGACACCCCGCCAGCACCCTCACCCTGATGCGCAGCCTAGTGTCACAAGGAGGGAAAAGTTTTGGAAGATGGTGAAGGAGTACGTAGCAGACCGTGTCAGCGTCCTCAATGATCCCTCTGTGCCTTACAACTACTGGGTGTCCAAGCTGGACACGTGGTATGAACTGGCACTCTACGCCTTGGAGGTGCTGGCCTGCCCTGCCGCCAGCGTTCTGTCTGAGCGGGTATTTAGTGCTGCTGGTGGCATCATAACAGATAAGCGTATCCGCCTTTCCACCGACAATGCTGATAGGTTGACACTTATAAAAATGAACAAGGCCTGGATTTCCCCTGACTTCTCCACTCCACTGGAGGAAAGCCGCGGGGGAACATAAACTCACTTTATATATGTTATTTACAATGATGTGAATACTCTGTATTCCCATTCACCCCTTCCACCCAAAAAACGGGTATATGGTTGACTCTTAATCTTCTCATCCTCCTCCTCCTCTTCCATATGCCCTGTGCTATAATTTTTATATAGGGCCAGCTCACCAGCGGGCCCTGTGATATAATTTTTATATAGGGCCAGCTCACCAGCGGGCCCTGTGATATAATTTTTATATAGGGTCAGCTCACCAGCGGGCCCTGTTTGCCAATTTTTATATAGGTCAGCTCACCAGCGGGCCTTCTCATATAATGTTTTATTGGGTCAGCTCTCTAGCGGGCCCTCTCATATAATGTTTTATAGCGTCAGCTCACTAGCGGGCCTTCGCATATAATGTTTAGGATGGTCAGCTCTGCAGCAGACCCTCACCCATAATGTTTTAGATGGTCAGCTCAGCGCACGTTTCCCTCTTAATCATGGCCTCAGTTCTGAAAATCAAGGAAATTTTTGGGAGAATTTGCCTCTGCGCACGTTTCCCTCTTAATCATGGCCTCAGTTCTGAAAATCAAGGAAATTTTTGGGAGAATTTGCAGATGATATACAAGTAAATATACAGCAAATATTGTTTGGTAACAATTTTTCGCCTAAAGTCGTTTTTATTTTCCTTTTTGTGTGTTTTATGGTCAGTCTGTAAAAATGGCGTACTACGGGCGAAAGATCGTTCCCAGCAGCGATGTTGGAGTCCAAGGTGCATCCAGACATCCTCCCTATGCTGTCCCTGAACCATTTCTGTAGTGTTTCCATCTTTTTCTGCCCTTTTCCTATGGACCAGGCACCCTCCCCTCATCAGAGCAGGGGGTGCCTGGTGTAATGCTCGAGTCCTCCCATTGACTTCAATGGGGCTCGGGTGCTCGGCCGAGCACTCGAGCCTCAAGGGGTGCTCGGTCAGAGCACCCGAACACCCGAGCATTGGGGTGCTCGCTCATCACTAGTAGTCAAAGAACCACAAATAAACTAATGGCAATCCCAGCCATTTTCCACTGTCTGCCATTACTTACATTGGTTATGCTAAACCCCTCATTGGTCCCATCAATTCCCTAATGTTCAGCAGTACAGATCAGTGGATCAACCATAGTTACAGACATTCAGCTGAAATATTTAAAGTGATTTTATTGTAAAAAAAAAAAAAATTTATATATATATATATATATATATATATATATATATATATATATATATCCTAACATTGTTTATGTCAAATATCAAACACAATATTAAGTTATTAATTGCAAGTGAGTCCACCCTACAGACTACAGTTTCTTAGTATGGTGGTTTTAGCATATTTGATTGTATGTACTGTATATATACACACAAGCATATGAATGTGTATGTATGTTTTAGTATACATGTGTCCATCTTTAGTTGTGAGTGTGTGTGTGTGTGTGTGTGTGTGTTAGCATATAGAAACATAGAAACATAGAATTTGACGGCAGATAAGAACCATTCGGCCCATCTAGTCTGCCCAATTTCCTACTGTGTAAAAAAAAAAAAAAAAAAAAAAAAAAAAAAACAACCCACACACAACCTCAAACCTTTTTTGGTCCTTGGTCTTTTCTTATGTTAAGGACCGCCTTATGCCTATCCCATGCATGCTTAAATTCTGTCACTGTATTGACATCTATCACTTCTGCTGGTAGGCTATTCCACTTGTCTACTACCCTCTCAGTGAAGTAAAACTTTCTTACATTACATCTAAACATGTGTCCCTCTAGTTTTAGACTATGGCCTCTTGTCCTAACGTTTTTACTCTTTTGAAATATACTTCCATCCTGTACTTTGTTGAATCCCTTCATGTATTTGAATGTTTCTATCATATCCCCTCTCTCTCTTCTCTCCTCCAAGCTATATATATTCAGATACTTTAGTCTATCCTGATATTTCTTTTCCTGTAGACCAGTCACCATTTTAGTAGCCCTTCTTTGAATTTTCTCTAGAGTATCAATATCCTTCTGGAGATGGGGTCTCCAGTACTGTACACAATATTCTAGGTGAGGTCTAACTAGAGATCTGTACAGTGGCATGACTACTTCCCTTTTTCTGCTACTAATGCCCCTAGCTATACAACCCAGTGCCCTGCTTGCATTCCCCATCGCTTTATTACATTGCCTGCTTACCTTTAAGTCATTAGAAATAATTACTCCCAAATCCCTTTCCTCTGTTGTCTCTGACAGCACAGTACCCTTAATGGTATATTTTTCCTTTGGATTTTTATGTCCCAAGTGCATTATTTTACATTTATCAATGTTAAAGTGCATCTGCCACACTCTTGACCATTCTTCTAATTTACCTAAATCATTCGCCATTTGGCTTTTTCCCCCTGGAATGTCTACCCTATTGCAGATCTTTGCATCATCTGCAAAAAGGCATACCTTTCCTTGAAGACCTTTTGCAATATCACTAATAAAAATATTAAAAAGAATGGGCCCCAGTACAGATCCCTGAGGTACTCCACTAGTAACACTCCTTTCGTCCGAATATTCTCCATTGACTACCACTTTCTGTCTCCTGTCACTCAGCCATTGCCTTATCCATTTCACTATTTTTACATCTAGACCCAAACACTGCAATTTATTTATGAGTCTTCTATGAGGGACAGTGTCAAATGCTTTACTGAAATCTAGATAAGCTATATCTACTGCTCCCCCCTGATCTATTATTTTAGTTACCCAGTCAAAAAAATCTATGAGGTTAGTTTGACAAGATCTCCCTGCTGTAAACCCATGCTGTTTGGTATCTTGCAAGCTATTCATATTCAGATATTCAACAATTCTTTCCTTTAACATAGTCTCCATTAATTTTCCCACTACTGATGTAAGACTTACTGGTCTGTAGTTACCAGACTCTTCCCTGCTACCTTTTTTGTGAAGCGGTACTACATTTGCTACCTTCCAATCTTCTGGAACTATTCCTGTTGCTAGTGACTGATTGAATAATTCTGTTAAAGGTTTTGCCAGAACACACTTAAGTTCTTTTAATAACTTTGGGTGTATCCCATCTGGACCCATTGATTTATCGGTTTTTACCTTAGAAAGTTGAATTAGAACTTCTTCTTCTGTAAACATGCATGTTTCCCGTGTCTTGCCATTTCTTTTTTCTAACAGAGGTCCCTTCCCTTCATCTTCCTGTGTAAAAACTGAACAGAAATATTCATTGAGACAGTCAGCTAGCCCTTTATTCTCATTTACATAGTTTCCATCTTTTGTTTTTAGTCTAACTATTCCTTGTTTCGTTTTCCTCCTTTCACTTATATATCTAAGTGTGTTCTGTCTAATCTGTGTTCTGTGTGTGTGTCTTGGTATGTTGCCTGTGTTTAGGTGTGTGTGTGTACGTTTTAGTAGTTCTGTGTATGTGTTGTAGAAAAATTTGAATGTGTTTAGCTGAGAGTCTGTACGTGTGTATTTGTTATGAATGCATATGTCTGTGTAATATCTGATTGTTATACATATTTAAACTACTTAATAGCTGTGCTGTTGCATTCAGTCTTATTTTGCAATTAAAAAACTCTAATAACCGAGTGTCCCCATGATAAAAAAAAAAAAGTGAGAAATTTAAACGGGACATTCTCAGTTGTAGACAATTTTGTGGCACAACAGAGACCATCATTGTCAGAATGCGGACTTTAACCCGTTGGTGACCGGAAGAGAGAGCAAACTCTTTGAGAGGTATTGGGTTGCACCCCCCCCCCATCTGACCGTTAAAGGGTTAAATAGCAATCTGTCGTTTTTGTATTGCAGCTGCGCAAACTATAACGTAGTGCTTGGCTGCATTTGATTACATTCATGATGTGATGACGGTCACATCACAGGAGGTACCAGCCGGCGGTGGCGAGGACTCAGCCAATGATGCGCAGAGAGCAGTGCAGACACGCAGGCGCAGGAGGGAGTCAAATGGGGCAGCCCAAGTAGCGAACTGGAAGTAGACATAGTTACTTGCTGCTAGTACTTTTGCAATTAAGTGCCCTCGCAGGCGCAAGGCATGCAAGCTGCGAGCACTTATTATTTACATCCGGGACAGAGCTATCCCATTATAAAGTGGGCATGACGAGGCCATCGCCAGGCGCCCCTGAAAATCGGGCGCCCTAGGCAAGTGCCTCGTGTGCCTATTGACAAATCCGGCCCTGGAAATATTAAATAAGTGAGATTGATAAACAGTGGTGCAGACTAGTGTTGAGCGAGCACCCCGATGCTCGGGTGCTCGGGTGCTCTGACCGAGCACCCCCTGAGGCTCGAGTGCTCGGCCGAGCACCCGAGCCCCATTGAAATGAATGGGGCGACACGAGCATTACACCAGGCACCCCCTGCTCTGATGAGGGGAGGGTGCCTGGTCAATGCCCCCCTTCATCTCCGCTATGCCCCCTTCATCTCCGAATGCCCCCTTCATCTCCGCAATGTCCCCCTTCATCTCCGCTATGCCCCTCTTCCACAATGTCCCCCTTCATCTCCGCTATGCCCCTCTTCCACAATGTCCCCCTTCATCTCCGCTATGCCCCTCTTCCACAATGTCCCCCTTCATCTCCTCTATGCCATAGAGGAGATGAAGGGGGACATTGTGGAAGAGGGGCATAGCGGAGATGAAGGGGGACATTGTGGAAGAGGGGCATAGAGGAGATGAAGGGGGACATTGTGGAAGAGGGGCATAGCGGAGATGAAGGGGGACATTGTGGAAGAGGGGCATAGCGGAGATGAAGGGGGACATTGTGGAAGAGGGGCATAGACTCTATGCCCCTCTTCCACAATGTCCCCCTTCATCTCCGCTATGCCCCTCTTCCACAATGTCCCCCTTCATCTCCGCAATGCCCCCTTCATCTCCGCAATGCCCCCGTACCTCCAGTCCCTGGTGGTCCAGCGGAGCGTCTTCAGATCTGTGCCTCTTCCGGCACAGATCCCCGCCACCCGAACATGGCGGGCGAGCACATGGCGGTACTCGACGAGTACCGCCATGTGCCGAGCAGAGCGATGCTCGAGCCGATCCGAGCATCGGCCGAGCACGCTCGCTCAACACTAGTGCAGACCTTATAAGAGCAGGCCTGTGTTCATATTGGAAAAAAAAACCTGTATATAAAGTACTTGCATTCACCAGATATCTGTAGATATTGTGGGCTTGATTTAATGGAATGTGGTAAAACATGCCGTAGGTCCAAATTGAGTACTGACCGAAAAAATAAAATGTCTAAGTCGGTATTTAAAGACCGTTCCAGCTGAAAGCACAACGGACGTTAGGCCTCAAAAACAGGTCTTGTGGCCAAATGTCCATTTTGTGCGTTAAGTTCCCAAATGCTGCTAAATAGCAGCAATATTGGGAACTTCAAAGGAAAAAAATTAAGTATCAGTGCGAGATGCTGCCAAGCACCGATCGTTAACTTATCTGTGTTAAACGTACCTGTCATCCACTGCCCGTCTCCTTCTATCTTCATTCCGTACTCTCTTCTTTCTCTCTCTCTCGTATCTTCTTTCTTCTTGTCTTGTAGCTTTAAAAATAAAACAAGTGTAAATACATGTTTGCATCAAATAACCTGCACACGTATACGTGTTTTAACTTCTTGAGTGCCAGAGGGGTACATGTTGCGCACCTCTCTGGGGCTCAGAGGTTTAAAACATGTATTAGTGTGCAGGTTAACATCATCTAACAGGCCTCCAGTTATGAAAATTGTTGCCACTTTGGTTAAAATAAATATTCAGATATTAGTAAAAAAATAAACTTATCTTCTCCAATTTCTCAGCCGCCGTATGAGGCTGAGGAGGTGGGCAAACTGATGTGCAGCATAGACCCATTTTCATGACCTCATGGACTGATTCCTGTTCCACACTGAGGGAATTGGAACAGAGACTGTCTTTATATATAGGCAGTCTCTGTTCCAATTCCCTCACAGCCATTGGCTGGGATGTGCTTACACACTTCCCAGCCAGTCAGTGCTGAAGTGTTACTTTGCAGGGGATGTTAGTTTGTTATTTAATTGGGTTAACCCTATGTGTGCCAGTGGGGTAATTATACCCAGCTGGCACTCATAAGGTTAATTCTACTGACATAGTACACTTTTTTTTAGATACTTTGGATGTATTGATATGGGGCTTAGGGCCCCTACATCCATTGGGTAGCTGCTTCGGCTGACTAAAGATCCAATAAGGGACTTAAAGGGATAGTAATATTTTATTATTACTATAATACCAGGTTCATCTCTCAAACCTTTATGGTTTGAGAGATAACCGAAGGCAAAGTTCCCCCCTCCCTCCCCCTTCCCTGAAGTCAGCACTGTGCTGACTGCAGGGGAAGTCTGTCGTATGACAGGGTTGCGGCTCTGCAGCTGAGCCGAGATCTCGTTAGTGAAAAAGAATTATTTCACTGAAACGGTCTTCTACATGTGCTTGGTTTGTGCTTGGTTTGCAAGCACATGTAGAAGATCGTTTCAGTGAAATAATTATTTTTCAGTAACGTGATCGTGGCTCTGCTGCAGAGCCGCATGATGAATGTCAGACTGGATATCCCTGCAGTCAGCACAACACTCACTTCAGGGAAGGGGGAGGGGGGAACTTTGCCTTCGGATATCTCTCAAATCATAAAGGTTTGAGAGATGAACCTGGAGCAATTCAATTCTTTTACAAATATCTACAATATGGGGGACAGTAATAATAAAGTATTACTATCCCTTATAGGATCTATAGGGCTAACGCAGTCTATTGAATGGCAAGTTGTAGTGGGTTTTTTTTTTTTTTTTTAATGGGCCACAATGTCTCTTCTTTTGCCGGCATCTTTTCGTAGCACAGGTAATTGAATCACTTACTGTGCTTGAAAAAATGCCGTCACCTGTTTCCCATCTGAATGCAACCTTTTTTACTTTCTGAATGGAGGGTCAATGTGGCAAGTGATTTTACTCAACCTACAGGCACAATATTATGAGTGCATAACACAGTATATACAGGGGGTTTTATTACCAATACAAACTCAGGCCACTAATGCACAGAAGGGCAGCAATTCCAAAATAGACAGTCCATGTGAACATAAGTGAACCCCTTCCTCCCAAATATATAGTTCTTCATCATTGGGAGAGCGAACCTGAGCCGGACTTTATAGATTTACAGCTGATACCTCCAATACATCTTTGTGGTTGGCATTTGGAAAAGGAAAGGGTTTTTTTTTTACTTGTCTTAATAAAAACTAGCCTTGTTTCAATTGTTCGGATATATCCTTGTGAATACGGTATTGTTCTAATATTTTCTATATTGTAAAGTATTTTCAAAATATTTACAGTGTATCGTAAACTATCATTACGTACAATTATTTCTCAGTTTCAAGCTCTTTGGTATTAACTGTTTTTAAGAATTTTTAAGAGCCCTGGCTCCCAGTCTCCTGAAATTTGTCCATCTCTGGTTTTTTTGCTGCTCTGCTGATTTCCTGCAATTGCATGTTGGACTGTGAGACTCACATAATGGCAAGTGGTGCTGCTGGATTCCTGTGTTGGTGTGTTGCCCTATTGGTCTCTTGGAATAGTATATTGCAATGATGGTTTCCTTTAATGGTGTGTTGTGCAGTTAATCCTCTGTAACACTTCCTTGCACTGCTCATCTGTAAAGTTATATTGCCCTGCTGATCACCTTTAATTGTATGTTACATTTCCGGTCTCCTATAATCGTATGTTGTGCTGCTGATTTCCTGTAATTGTATTTTGCCCTGCTCATCTCCTGTAATGCTATGTTGTGCTGCTGACCTAGGGCCAGATTTAAAGGCAGCTGATAACCAAAAAAAAAGGTGACGGCATTTTTTTCAAGCACTTTAAGTGATTGAAAAATCAGTGCTATGAAAAAATTCCTGCAAAAAAAAAAAAAAAAAAACAACCGCCCACAAAATTTAGATGTGTTTTGGCCCGCTGAAAATAAAAAAATAACGCTAGAAGTTGTCCTTTACTGCGTTAGCTGTTAAGATCCGATAAGGGACTCACTGTTGCACATAAAATTTAAGACTCGTTTTTTTTTTTTTACTGAAGTCCCTTATCAGATCTTTATTCAGCCGACGCAGCTATTAAAAGGCAAAAAAACTAAGTCCCCAGTGGATGTATTGATATGGGGCCCATCAATACATCCAAAGTGCCTAAAATGTGTTTAATGTTAGTAGAATTAAGCCTATGAGTGCCAGTGCAGTATAATTACCCTGCCGGCACTCATAGGGTTAACCCGACTAAGCAACATCCCGTTAGAAGTAAAACCATTAATCCTGATGTCCATCCAAGTCCTCAGCATGCTGGTCATCTTCTGTCCAACTTTCTTCTCTTCTTTCTTGTATCTTCTCATCTGTCTTCTTTCTTCCAGCTGCAAAAGAAAAAATATTACGTTTTTTAGACACATAGCAGACAATAATACATCGTTTAACCCCTTGAGTGCCAGAGGGGTACACAACTCTCTGGGGCTCAAAAGGTTAAACCCTATATTATTTCCATAAATGCTGTATTAGTTCCATAAAATTCTGTCAGATAAGACAAGGGAAATTTAAGCCATCATAGTAGTCAAAGTTGCGCGGTATTACATGTCCAAAATTAATTCTTAAAAAACTTAGCTTAATAAACTGTCTCCGCTGCTGTGTGCGGCCACAGAGTCAGCGCTTTGTTCCGCAGGCCCCCGTCTTCTTCCTCCTGGGGAGATGCACGTTTCACACTGAGGGAATTTGAACAGAGACTGCCTTTATATATGGGCAGTCTCTGATCAAATTCCCTTACAGCCATTGGCTGAGATGTGTTTACACATATCACAGCCAATCAGTTTTAAGCACAGCCAATCGAATCTGATAGGCTGGGATGTGTGTAAGCACATCTCAGCCAATGGCTGTGAGGGAATTTGATCAGAGACTCCCCCTATAAAGGCAGTCTCTGTTCAAATTCCCTCAGTGTAGAACTGGCATTGGCCAGTGCACACAGTGGCGAAGACAGTTTATTAAGCTAGGTTTTTTAAGAATTAATTTTTGGACATGTTATACTGCACAACTTTGGCTACTATAATGGCTTAAATTTCACTTGGCTTATTTGGGATTCCTTTACGGAACTAATACAGCGTTTATGGAACTAATACAGAGTTCAACCCTTTGAGCCCCAGAGAGGTTTGTAATGCATTGCTTTGCAATGCATTGCATACACCTCTGGCACTCAAGGGGTTAAACAATGTATTATTGTCTGCTATGTTTCTAAAAACTTATATTAATATTTTTTCTTTTACAGCTAGAAGAAAGAAGACAGACGAGACCATACAAAGAAGAAGAGAATTCAGAATGCAGACAGAAGGTGACAGACAGTGGATAACAGGTACGTGTAACACATATAAGTTAACGATCGGTGCTTGACAGTATGTCAGGCATCAATAGTTAACTTTTTTACTGTGAAGTTCCCAATATCGCTGCTTTTTAGCGGCGTTTTGGGAACTTAACACACAAAACGGATGTTTAGCCACTGTTACAGCTTACCTTGGTTTCAGTGTCATCTACAGGCGCGAGGCTTCAAGCATGCAGCAGGCCTCTGTTTTATGTGTTTGCTTCCTGTAGTCTCCTCCTACCTACTTCCTCCCTCTGAGCTGCTCCTCCTACCTACTTCCTGTGGAGAAATTTAAAAGGCAGACTGAGTTGTTCATAGCAGTTCTATTACCTTGGGCTCTGTGTATGACCTGGCTAGTCTTCCATCCAACCTGGTGCTGACCTGTGGCTTTGTCTGACTATTCTTTTGCTTATCCCTATAGTGGACACCCAACCTGGTGCAGACCTGTGGCTCTGGCTGACTACATGAACTGTGTATGACCTGGCTTGTCTGACTACACCCTCTGGTGCTGACTCGTGGCTCTGCCTGACTACTCTTACGTTTGTTGCTTGTACCCAGCAGGCACCCAACCTAGTGCGGACCTGGGGCTCTGGTAGACCAGCTTTGATACTGACCGCAGGTGAGTCAGCTATCTATTTCCCATTCTGACTACAGGCGTGAGTCAGAGTTTGCTCCATTCTGACTGCAGGCGTGAGTCAGATATCGCACCCTACTGACTGGAGGCTTGAGTCGGTATACATGCTACGTCGGATCAAGATCCTGTGTTCCTGTTCCTGCTCCTGTTCATGCTCCTGACTCCAGCAGATACTACCAGTGGCTTAGGCCTAGTCTCCAGCAGCTTGGTCAGGCTCAGCAGCCTACTATTCCTGATAGCAGAGCTCGCTGGCCTGTAACCATCTGCTTGTTCCTGCTGTATATATTGTATATATTTTGCTTACCTTTTGGTTGTCTATAAATTGCATTTAACTATACCGTGCTGACTCTTGAACTTCTCTGGGAACTGTGACAGCCACGAGACCATTTCTATGGACCAACGTCCGTTGTGCTTTTAGCTGGTAGGGCCTTTAAATGCCGACATTTTATTATGTTGGTCGGTACTCACTTCTGCCCTGCCGCTGTTTTACCACAAACCTTTAAATCTGGCCCCTCCTTATATTCTACTGGTGTCCTGCTGATGGTCTTCTGTAATGGAATGCTGCACTACCAATCTCCTAAAATGTCACATTGCACTGCTGATCTACTGTAATAGTATATTGAAATGCTGATGTCCTGTAATGATATTACAGGATATTACACATCTTTTTTCAGCCTCGTCAACTACGTTACTATGATATGTTTTGCTCCTGATCTAATGTTATATTCCACTGGTTTCCTGTAATAGTGAATTGTGCTGCCGATCTCATATGTATAATGTTGTGTAGCTTTCATGTATAGCTTGTGTGACCAGTTTACAGCAACTGTCTTATGTCAGTTCCTCCCACTGGTCCGTCTATCTCTATCTTGTATTTCTCCTGTGTGTTTTATACCCTAGCATGGGTACTGGCATTTTTTTGGGACCTCCAGCTCTCAAGAACTACAGCTCCCATCATCCTCCACCACCCAGTGGCTGGTTGTGGTGACAGGAGCTGCAGTCGACTCTCTAGCAGATGGAAAGCCAACGCTTGCCTTCTGTTGTTCTATCACACTTCACACAGACACACTCATTTGGAGAGTAATTAAATGTGTTCAAGAAATTGCAAAGTTCCAGATTCTGACAGCCAAGAACGAGGTCACGTGATGCCTCCTTCTTAATCAACAGTGAAATGGAAAAAGGGTGAACTTGATGCATGTCTTATTTCAACCTCATCAACAATGTTACCGTTTTAGAAAATGATAGATGGAGAGATAGACAGACAGATAGATAGATAGATAGATAGATAGATAGATAGATAGATAGATAGATAGATAGATAGATAGATAGATATGAGATAGATAGATTAGATAGATAGAGAGATAGAGAGATAGATAGATAGATAGATAGATAGATAGATAGATAGATAGATAGATATGAGATAGATAGATAGATAGATAGATAGATAGATAGATATGAGATAGATATGAGATAGATATGAGATAGATAGATAGATAGATAGATAGATAGATAGATAGATAGATAGATATGAGATAGATAGATAGATAGATAGATAGATAGATAGATAGATAGATAGATATGAGATGATAGATATGAGATGATAGATAGATAGATAGATAGATAGATAGATAGATAGATAGATAGATAGATATGAGATAGATAGATAGATATGAGATAGATAGATAGATAGATAGATAGATAGATAGATATGAGATAGATAGACAGATAGATAGATAGATAGATAGATAGATAGATAGATAGATAGGTATGAGATAGATAGATAGATAGATAGATATGAGATAGATAGATAGATAGATAGATAGATACATAGATAGATATGAGATGGATAGATAGACAGATAGATAGATAGATAGATAGATAGATAGATATGAGATAGATAGATAGATAGATAGATAGATAGATAGATATGAGATAGATATATAGATAGATATGAGATAAATAGATAGATAGATAGATAGATAGATAGATAGATAGATAGATAGACAGAGAGGGAGGGAGACATTTAATGTATATGTTCCTCTCATTCTTCATTTACCAGAGCCAGCTGCTTGGAGCACGTACCAGTTCATTGCTGTCCCTGTCTGATTAGCAGGTCCATGTTGTGTTTCTGGACATGTGATCACCTTCTTTCTTCTGTTCATACCAGTCTCACTCCACCACAGAGACCCAAAGTGCATATTTATATGGAAGCAGGAATTTGGCATTCGCAAATAGCCTTGCTTCCTTTTATCACTAATGTTCCCACTTCTAGGTGGCAGAATCATTTTGACTCGTTTTCTACACTTAAGGCTAATGAGCCATTAATTACCATTGAACTTAATAATTATATTTCCTTCCCGGCAATGTATAATTAACGACTCTCAAGAATACTCTTTAATGTAAGAGAGTGTTCAAACTTTAGTCACGAATCACTTCATTTGTTTTACAAAGAATTAAAATCCGCCTGTAAATCCTATTAGCTATTTTTTCTGTAAAGCAAATAGTTTTTGTGAAATTAACCGTTATGTGTTGGTGTAGTGTGGTCCTCCAAGCTAGTTAGCTGCTGTTAGCTTTGTATGAGACCAAACTTAATGCTCGCTTTGGTATCAGACTCACCCCCCGTGTGTGGACTCTGCCTAGATTCATTCACAGAACAGCGTTTGGTAACACTGGCCCAGATTGTGCCGCAAATAGTTTATTTTCTTGAAAACTATTTATATTGCAAATGGCTAGGACATCATTTAGGCAGTTTTTAATACTTTTAATACTTTTTAACCCCTTAACCATGACTACCAGTGATGATCCTGGCACATCGTGACTTTTTTCAGTCTCAGCGTGCCGACACAAAACATGGTCCTCCAGTGCACCCTGGCCCCCATGGTCTATAAGGGGTTAAAATTAACTAAACATGCCCGTTCTTACAATCTAACTTGAAGATAATCCGTTAGACTGCTCAATTAAAGCGGAACTAACACCGCTAACAAACATTGTCTGTAATAATTCCCTATCTGGTGACTAGCTGCTTAGTAGCGCTAGTCGCCAGAATTATTACCTCTTCATGAAGAAATATGAAGTGATCCTCCGCTGACAGGCAGGACGGAGAGCAGACATCTTGCCCTAGTGACGTCCGCGCACCTGCGCTGTCAGTCCCAGAAGGCTGTAGGAGGCATTGCTAGGAGCCATTCAGCTCCGGAAGGGACTGACAGCGCAGGCGCGCAGACATCACTAGGGCAAGATGTCCGCGCTCCTTCCTACCTGTCAGCCGAGGATCACTTCAAAGTTCTCCATGAAGAGGTAATAATTTTGGCGACTAGCGCTACTAAGCAGCTAGTCATCAGATAGGAAATTATTACAAAGTTTGTTAGCGGTGTTAGTTCCGCTTTAATAAAACCCCTAATGCTTCGTTCAAAACTTCTCATATCTATAGATCCCTTTTTACAATGGCCTGCACAGGCAGAGAACCGATGGAGTCCAGTGGCTTGCTGGCAGATATACCCAGCTTGGCAGTGGACATGCTCGAGTCCTGCTTTGCTCGTCGGCTACGCTGCTCCCCCTCGATTTATTTTCATGAACTTCCTTAAAGACTTCTGCACAGAAACTATGTCACTCCACTTGTTGCCCATCACATAGGTCTCTCTACCTCCCCACTGGACTCATAAACTGCTTCACTTTATGACACTCCACTGGACACTGTCCCTTTCTGATAAGGAGATGCTGGGTGACAGCTTCATATCACTGTGGGAACCTTTCATCCTTACCCTACCCACTTCTCGTCAGGTGGAATTCTACAGCTTTTTTTCGTTAAACCTAGTGGATAGGGGAGAGGATGCTAGGCGATGAAGCTGAAAGATTGCGACATAACAGTCTCACAATCTTCCGGGACAAGTTCGGTGGCGATCAGTACGTTGCCTTAGATTGATCCTATAACCTTAATGGAGACATGTGGATGTTGATGTGCCTTCTCTCCCAGACCATAGAGTTGTGTTATATTGTAATTTTTTGTAGTTTTTTTTTTAATTTTATTTTTATGTGCACACTTTTTGAGTTCTGTGTCTATGGGCCAGTCTTATGATGGGCAGGTGGCGTCCATGATTGAGTCATTGACATATATAGCCTTGCCAGTTATGCCTCTTTGGCAACGTGTGTTTTCTCTCCAAGGCCAATGTAGGCGATACAACCCCAGCACTGACAGGCATGTCTCAATCTTGCAGGACCCGGCACACTGGTGTGGGTCTATTTGATCTCTAAATGTCGATGTCACTGTTGTTGTGGTCAATATGTGTACATGTTGTTTACTATATAAAATTCCTAATAAAAAGTTATTTAAAAAAATTAACTAAACATCTATGAAAAGAGTAGGAAACACTAATTATAAAAATATTTAAATTGTATGGCTGTGTCTTCTGAGTAAAACAACAATCTACTGCTGGGACATGCCATTATTATAGAGAAAACTTGCATTCTTTCAGCTTTTGAGTTTAAAATGATTTTTGCAGGCAGATGGGGTTGTTGGTATTACTGCTTATGCAAAGCTGAGTGTCCCAGATGCACGTTTTCCATTGCTGGGCGTAACAAAAGCGCCACCTAGCAGCAAAACATTTTGAACTCAAACAGAAATATTCCATTTCATCAATTGTCTCTAGGCATTGAGAATAAGTTTGATTTACCCTACAGGAAAAGACCTGCAACAGATATTTTTCATAAATAGGGTTTATTGTCTCTTCAAGGTGTCAGATCCAATTTAACACTTTGAGAGAGGAATGCCCACCCTTCTGGCACCCAAAGTGTTAAAGGGGATCTATCATGTCATACAATACCCCACCCCGTATTGCTTTGCCACTCCAAGGCATACTTTATGGATAACACATAATAAAATATTACCAACTCCTGAAATGAGCAAGATCTTTGTTGTTTGATTGGCAAGGCCCCCCTCCTAGCGTCAATGTTGCCACGAGAGGGCCCGCCCCAATCCTCTAACTTTATCGCCATGACCTGTGGATGAGAGACAGAAGAGTCCAAACATAGGGAGGGATTGGAGACCAAATGAGAGGTAATTACAAGCCTTGCGGTACAGTTTGTGATGTAAGGAAGGACTCAGCTAAGTCAACAGGAAGTATCTTAAAGGGATAGTAATACTTCGTTTTAACTTTATTTTATTTTGTAGGCGTTAAAAAAACATGAAGAACGATATAAGTCTTATCTCTCAAACCTTTATGGTGTGAGAGATATTCACAAGCAAAGTTTCCCCTTCCGCCCCTTTTACCTAGTGTAAGCCATCTCTTCTCAGATGTGGAATCCAGTCCATAGACCAGACAGATAACAGCAGGGGACAATCTTCTTCCTATGAGAACAATGAAAGCCCTGCCCCCCTTGACAAGTTTTTCAGGTTTTTCCTTTATCTTAATTGAAGATTGTCCCTCTCTGCAGTCTACCTGGGCACCTCCCTTCTGCTCTGGCTGAACGGGGGGGGGACTTTGCTTGTGAATATCTCTCAAACCATAAAGGTTTGAGAGATAAGACTTATATCGTTCTTCATTTTTTTTAATGCCTACAAAATAAAATAAAGATAAAACGAAGTATTACTATCCCTTTAAAGTGTAAGTGACGTGCTATGACATCACCGGTCTCTAAGGCAAAAACCGTGTGATGGTCATAGCATGTCACGTGGTCCTTAAGGGGTTAAATCACTAAGATGGTAAGTTTGAGAACAAAAACATTTACAGATTTATGCTAATCTCTAGATATATATTTAGCTCAACAATACAAGAGGTGAAAGTTCCACTTCAAGTTCGGATTTACGATTTCAAGTTCCAAAACTTTCCATGTACTTTGCTCACACAAGAGCCGTTTATACGCCAATGCCAGGTGGATTAAATTAATAGACCAGAGGGGAGAAGTAGATATAGCTTATGTAGATTTCAGTAAGGCATTTGACACTGTTCATCATAGAAGACTCATTAATAAACTGCAGTGTTTGGGTCTGGGTGTAAAATAGTTGGGTGGATAAGGTAATGGCTGAGTGACAGGAGACAGAGGGTGGTAGTCAATGGAGAATATTCATAGGAAGGGAGTGTTACTAGTGGGGTACCTCAGGGATCTGTACTGGGATCCATTCTTTTTAATATTTGTATTAGTGATATTGCAAAAGGTCTTCAAGGTAAGATATGCCTTTTTGCACATGACACAAAGGTCTGCAATAGGGTAGACATTCCAGAGGGAATAAGCCAAATGACATATGATGTAGGTAAACTGGAAGAATGGACAAGAGTGTGGTACCTGCAGTTTATTGTTGATAAATGTAAAATAATGTACTTGGGACATAAAATTCCAGAGGAAAAATATACTTTTAAGGGTGCTGTGCTGTCAGGGACTTGGGAGTAATAATTTCTGATGACTTAAAGGTAGGCAAGTAATGTAATAAAGCAGTGGGAAATGCAAGCAGGGGGCTGGGTTGTATAGCTAGGGGCATTAGTAGAAAAAAGGAAGTGGTCATGTCACTCTACAGATCTCTATTTAGACCTCACCTAGAGTATTGTGTACAGTACTGGAGACCTCATCTCCAGAAGGATATAGATACTCTAGAGAAAATTCAGAGAAGGGCTACTAAAATGGTGACTGGTTTACAGGAAAAGAAATATCAGGATAGACTAAAGGATCTGATCATGTGTAGCTTGGAGGAGAGAAGAGAGAGAGGGGATATGATGGAAACATTAAAATACATACATACATACAAAGGTCAGGATGGAAGTATATTTCAAAGGAGTAAAAATGTCAGGACAAGAGGCCATAGTCTAAAACTAGAGGGACACAGGTTTAGACGTAATGTAAGAAAGTTTTACTTCACTGAGAGGATGGTAGATAAGTGGAATAGCCTACCAGCAGAAGTGGTACAAGTTAATACAATGAGGGAAGTAAGCATGCATGGGATAAGCATAAAGCTGTCCATAACATAAGACAATGCAACAGACAGGATTAGTAGCTCGAACTTCAGAGTAGAAAGATATATACAGTACATTCACAGCCACTATAATGAACAAACAGCTGAGGGATCATGAGTAAGAGTCTTAGACGCGAAACGCGTGGATCTGTTCTATGAGGTGCCTCTTGGATCTTGCTGATTGTACAGTGTCATGAGTCTCTCCAACTGTAATTTGGCCAGAAGATTTTAAGGTGTTTCAGATCTGTTGAAATAAAGAATTGTTTTTAATATCAGTCTTTGTTAGATCCATTCAGTGGGAGCGCGTGGATTTCTTTGCTTCCTTAAAGGGATAGCAATGGTTAATTTTAAGTTGATTTAATATTGTAGACATTAAAAAAATATTAACATCAATGTAAGTCTTATCTCTCAAATCTTTATGGTTTGAGAGATATAACTTGCTAAAGTTAACTTTTCCTGGCTGTTTTACTCAAGTCTGCCATCTAGCTGACAGCTGCAGATTCCAGTCGTTTTACCAGACAGATGCTCTTCAGCAGAGCTGAAATCACGCTATTTAGAAATAAATACTTAATTGGAATGGTGTGATTACAAGCCAGGCACACTTTGTAGACCATTCCAAATTAAGTATTTATCTTTAGATATTGTTATATCGGCGCTGCTGAAGAGCCACATCTGGTCAAGCGACCAGAATCTGCTTCTGACAGCTTTACAGCTGGTCAAGCAGAAAGGGGAGGGACCAGAGAACTTTATTTTCCTAAATCTCTCAAACCATAACGGTTTGAGAGATACTAATAAGTGCAAGTACTCTCTTTTAATTGTATATACCATATAGTTAATACTTTTTTTCTGACATTACTATCCCTTTAACAGTAGTAGAGTGGAGATTGTAGCCGTATTAGTCCAGTGATGCAGACGTAAAATAACAAACAAAATAAGTATCTTGTAATACCTTTTTTATTGGACTAACAGAATTTTGGATTGACAAGTTTTCAGGAGAACCTCCCTTTCTCAAGTCTAATGCTTTAGACTTGAGAAAGGGAGTTTATCCCGAAAGCTTGTCAATCCAAAATTATGTTAGTCCAATAAAAAAGGTATTACAAGATACTTATTTTGTTTGTTATTTTACATATCCCTTTAACATAAGACAAGACCAAGGACCAAACAGGGTTTGGGGTTTTTACAGTAGGAAAACTGGCAGACTATCTGCCTTCAAAATCTATGTTTCTATGGATTAAAGTCAAACAAATATCCCTTCAGATTGAATTTCTTTCTTCTTTTTTCTTGAGTTAAATTTTTCTATACTCACCCATCTCTTTTACTTCTTGAACTTTTTTTTTTCTTCCATGTTCAGTCTGGTTTTAAAGCACTGCCGGCAGTATGCAAAAATAAAATAATCACAGATATTAAATCCTTTCTCCTGCATCAGTGGGAAGTAGGAGAACAACCCACCTGCATACGCTTCATTTAGCAGAGATTAAAATCATTCTGTTTTCTTGTGAATACATAGCAGTGGGAGATGTCATATCAGGGCTGATTAATAGACGAAAGGGGAACATGCTACACTTCATTAAACTCAACCTTTTCTTTTGGGGGATCATCTGCTGAAATTAAACAAAGCAGAAGAAAAAGCAAAATAACTAAATAAAGATCTCGGCATCATGTTTGGGAAGCTAAAGTGGGCCGGTTTTATCCCCTAAAATGATCCGGCGTTATACGTAATTAAAGTCCCTGTACTCCATGTTAAAGGGATAGCAATGCTTCAAAATAAATGCAGCGCCTATTATTCTATATCATTTTTGGGCCATATAGATCGTTATTATCATTCTGCGATGTGTAGTTCCAAAGTAATTGAATCCTAAAGTGTCCCCCCCTCCCTTTTTAGAGTGACCACACGTCCTGGATTGCCAGGGACTGTCCCTTATTGGGGGTCTGTGTCCCGCGTCCCGGGTCACCCCCCACCGGGACAACAAAGAGTCCCGGAATGGAGCAACACGTACCAGACCATCCAGCCAATGAAATGTATTTGCTATATGGTCCTCATTGGCTGGCTCAGCCAGCCAATGAGGACCATATAGCAAATACATTTCATTGGCTGGCTGGACTGATGCGTGCGAGAAAGCTTGGCTGGAGTAGGTATGCTGGCGCTGTAAGAAAGACCCGCGGCTGTGGCTCCCGCTGGCGCTGACCATCTTTCTGAGGCTGACACAGACTTAGAGTTCCCACTGGGAACTCTTACTCTGTGTCATCCTCAGAAAGATGGTCAGCACCGGCAGAGCCTAAGCCGCGGAACTAGGGTGACCACATGTCCTGGAATGGCAGAATATAAATGTGGTCACCCTACTTTTACCTATGTAAAGCTGCACAATAAGACTGTCCAGATGGATCGCAGCGAGGGACAATCTTCTGTTTGCATACGGAAAAACCTGGCCTCCTCTTTCAAGAGGGCAGGGTTTTCCTTATGGTCACAGTAAGAAGATTGTCCCTTGCTGTGATCTGTCTGGTCAAGAGACCAGATTCCATATCTGAGGGGAGGCGGCTTACACTAGGTAAAAGGGGCGGGAGGAGGACAATTTATAGTTCAATTACTCTGGAACTACGCATTATAGAGTATAATAATACCTCTCTGTATGACCCAAAAACTATAAAGAATTGGAGCTGCATTTATTTTGAAGCATTACTATCTCTTTAACATATGTAATAATGTTGTGAGGCCTAAAATCTAGTCTTGTACGGCTAAATCCCAATTAAAATCCCCATATGTAATGAATAAAGTTCATCCCACACTCTCCAGATTGGTAAAAACAGTGCCAATTTATTAAATCAAAAAGTAAAAAGCATACATTGCAATACTGATGAGTGAAAACGTTCATTTTAGCTTTAAAATAAATAAATAAATAAGACACTGTGAACTTCTCTGATATCCAAATGGTTAGAACAGCAGACTGGGGTCTTGTTGGGGTCTTGTGTTGGAGGCATTAGGATTGCAGTGGAACAGACACAAGCAATTATTTTTGCTCAAAGACCACATTTCTGTTTAAAAAAAAAAAAAAATCAAAGAGTCATAGTTGTACTGTGTCTCCAAACAGAACAAAGCACACCATGTTCATGGGTATCACATTCTACCTTAGAGGTTAAGTTTTCCTGTGCTTCCTACCTCTGTAGGTGCACAAATCTATGAATTACAGCCATAATCCTTCACATCCAGCACTGCTCCAGACTCTCTGCATGCAGACTGACAGAGCGGAGCACGCAGAGAAAGGGAGATAGAGGCCGGTCATGGTTAAGCAAAGTGTAGCTGTTTGGCTGCTGGGACTACAGCTCCCATAACAGGTTCAGCCCCCTGCTCCTCCAGCTTGCGGATTACAGCAACCAGTGTTAGGTTGGCGCTGCGCAGGTCCGGATCTCCAAGCACCATCCTGGAGCTCAGGCCAGGTGGGAGAGCAGGGCGATGCAGGGCAGAGGGGTGCTGATGGGGCTGATGCAAATGTTGATGAGCGCTGCTCCGGAGCATAGCTGGATGTGACAGACACTCTCGCTCTGTCATTTATTGACACTACATTGCAACGTTTGATAGCACGACCTGAGAATCTAGCACTTTCATGCTGTGTGAGATTCTCAGGTCTCCATTGTTATCCTTGCGACATAGTTCGTGTGAGATCTGGTTGCACTGTCTTTTGAGTGCGACCTTTTAAAAGGATATCCTTTGTATGGGCCCTGAACATACTTATATAATGTTATCATATCCCCTCTAAGACTTTCTCTAGTGTGTACAAATTTAACTTTTCTAACCTTTCTTCATAACTAAATAACTAACAGAACTAACTGATGACATCACTCACCTGGAAAGAAATGCATTAAATGGATTGGCCAAGGTAGAAACATAGAATTTGATGGCAGGTAAGAACCAATCAGCCCATTTAGTCTGCCCATAACCTATCCAGCTCAGACAAATTTTTTTTCTTACGACCACATGTAAAATTGATTCTGGGGCAAACCGACTGCAGTCTGTATTCTAGATCAAACTAAATATTCCCAAAATTCACATTGATGGTGAGGGATTCAACCCTTGAATGCTCGAGAGGTCTCCAGCGCATCACGAAGCAATAAATTAGAGGTCACTCTAGAATTCAAGAGGATAAAAGTGCCAGTTAAATCAACTGGAATATTCATTTCTTCCTTATGTTGCAGCTGGTTCACTCCAGATTTACTACAGTTTTTTTCTGAACATACGACCCTTATAGTAGCCAAATATATCACAAGAGTTCTTAAATTCATTAGCTTACCACATCTGCTGGGAGGCTATTCCATGCCTTCATCACCCTTTCCATAAAGTAGATTTTTTTCATGCATTTCTTCTTATTTTTCAACTCTCTGGATGGTGAACACTTACAAAGAATGGAAATTCTTCATTAACCCTTTGAGTGCCAGACGGGTATGCAACGCATTGCAAAGCAATGTGTTGCGTTCCTCTCTGGCACTCAAAGGGTTAAAGGGATAGTAATGTTTAAATTAAAGGGATATTAATGTTTAAATTTAAAGGGATAGTAATACTTCGTTTTATCTTCATTTTATTTTGTAGGCATTAAAAAAATATGAAGAACGATATAAGTCTTATCTCTCAGACCTTTATGGTTTGAGAGATATTCACAAGCAAAGTTTCCCCTCCCGCCCCTTTTACCTAGTGTAAGCCATCTCTTCTCAGATGTGGAATCCAGTCCGTAGACCAGACAGATAACAGCAGAGGACAATCTTCTTCCTATGAGAACAATGAAAGCCCTGCCCCCCTTGACAAGTTTTTCAGGTTTTTCCCTTATCTTAATTGAAGATTGTGCCTCTCTGCAATCTACCTGGGCACCTCCCTTCTGCTGTGGCTGAACAGTGTTACATCAGTAAAAGGGGTGGGAGGGGGATACTTTGTCTTTGAATTACTCTTGAACTACGACTCTGACAGTATTGAAATAACACTCTCCAAAGTCCAAATACTATGATGAGTAATTAGAGCTGCTTTTATTATGAAACTTTACTATCACTTTAAGTTTATTTAAAGGGATAGCAATACTTAAATATTACAAATCCCTATATTAAAGCCCTAGTAAAAAAAACATATTGCCCCCTGTGTCATCTCTCAAAGCTTTATGGTTTGAGAGATGATCGCTTCTAAAGTTGCCCTCTCCCTCCCCCTTCCCTGTAGTCAGCATTTTAGCTGACTGCAGGGAACAGAGTCGTACGACTTTCAGGCGGCTCTCCAGCACAGCCGGATCGCGTTAACTAAAAAAAAAACTTTCACTGAAATGGTCATCTACGTGTGCTTGATTTGCAAGCACACGTAGAATACCGTTTTAGTGAAAGTTTTTTTTTTAGTTAACGCGATCGCGGCTCTGCTGCAGAGCCGCCTGATGATCTCTGACCGGATTTCCCTGAGTCAGCTAGAAAGCTGACTACGGCGAAGGGGGAGGGAGAGGGCAACTTTAGAAGCGTTCATCTCTCAAACCATAAAGGTTTGAGAGATGACACTGTGGGCAATACGTTTTTTTTTTTTAATAGGGCTTTAATATAGGGATTTGTAATACTTAAGTATTACTATCCCTTTAATATTGTAGGCATTAAAAAAAGGTACAACGATGTAAGTCTTATCTCTCCAACCTTTATGGTTGGAGAGATATAATTTGCTAAAGTTCCCCCCTCCAGGCTGTTTCAGACAAGTCTGCCATCTAGTGGACAGCAGGAGATTCTGGTTCCTGGATCAGCCTGTCGCTCTTCAGCAGAGCCGAAATCGAGCTATTTAGAAATAAATACTTAATTGGAATGGTCTACAAAGTGTGCTTTCAAACCAGGTACACTTTGTACACCTTTCCAATTAAGTATTTCTTTCTAAATAGCGCAATTTGGGCTCTGCTGAAGAACCGCCATCTGGTCGAATGACCGGAATCTGCTGCTGTCCCATAGAGTGCTGAAACAGCCTGGAGGGGGGAACTTTAGCCAGTTATATCTCACAAACCGGAATTTTAGCCAGTTATATCTCTCGAACCATAAAGGTTTGAGAGATAAGACTTACATCGTTGTCCTTTTTTTTTTAATGCCTACAATATTAAATAAAGTTAAATTTAAACATTACTATCCCTTTAAACACAATAACATGACCACTCAGATACTAGAGGTTGCCACTGCGTTATTTTGCAATGCACTAGTGATGTTGCTAGCACCCAAGAAGGTTAACAGATAAGTAAACCTTTTTTTTTAATGAAAAATGTATGTTATAGGGCTGAAAGACTTTTCATTCAAAATCATCACTCAAACGTACCTATATGAAAATGTTTTAGCAGCCCTGTAACGGATCCTACCCGTTACTGAGCCCTTGTCTGGACCTCAAACTATTTATTCAAAGACTATGGACATTTATTACTGTTTGGACTCTGTGCTGTGCCTTGGCGTACAAACTGGCCAGCTAGTCGTTAAGAGACTTAAATTCATAGACTTTGGATCACATAATATGTTTAATGTATGGCGAACGTTTTAGTTATTGTATGTAGTATGTTGAGTGTTTACTCCAAGGGAATAGGCAGTGAGGGGTTAATTATTTCATTATGTATTGCAGACTTCCAAGTCTTTTGCTTAATTATTCAACCCCTGGCCATTGTTAAGGAAATGAATATTCTGTCCACTCAAGTCCTTGGAGTGAGAACTGTCCTGAGACCCCCCTGCTGTGTGTGTTAATCCATTCACACCCCTCAGTCTGTGAGTCACCTATTGTATAGCCTGAAACTCTGTGTCAGCCCTTGCCTTTTGTCTGATGTGTTTGATTTAATCAAGTTCCCTATTGTATCAGGTTCCCCATGTGATCCAATGTACTGTACTGTATATAAATATCTGTGGTTTGTGACAATAAAAAGAGTTCTGTTTTGGAGTGAACAAGGAGTCCTGGAGTCTTGTATTGCTTATGGTCTAAAGTATCCACTCTGATACCCATCTGCGCCAAGTATCCTGAATCGCTGACCGCCTGCTGCCAGTTTCCTGCGTCCTAACTTCGTGGACTGTCAGGCGGTGACGTGGACTCTTCCCTGCTTCCCTGCTTCCAGTGATCCTGTGGCTGTTTCCAGTGACCGTCCATACTGCAACTGGTGCATCCGACGGCGCTTATCTGCGTCGAGAAGGAGAGACCCAGGAACGACGGCGGAAGGCGACGCGGTCCCTTCTCAGCTTCCGTTACAAGCCCCAACTAGTGTTTTTTCATAAAGCACTCTATGGGAGTACTTGAGTCAAAGACTACGGGTTCGATTCAATAACCTCTAACGGCTAAAAAAAACAGCCATTTTTTCAAGCATGGGAAGCGATTCAATTGCCTGTGCTGGCCACTAAAGTTAAAGGTGTTTCAGCCCATTAAAAATAAGAATGCAACAAGTTGTAATGAAATTGACTGCGTTAGCCATTAAAATCCGATAAGGAACTCATTTTATCACAGGAATTTAAAGGGATAGTAATGTCCATATTAACCCCTTCCCGACAATTGACTTACCAGGTACGTCCTGCAAAAACCGTCACTTAGTGACAGAGGACGTACCTGGTAAGTCCCAGAAGTCTGGGTCGCCGTTTTGGGACTCCGGAATCGTTTGGTAAGAAAAAAAAATATGTTAGCCGGGCATTAAGGTGACAGCCACGTACGCACACGGTTGTCACTAAGGGGTTAAAGTGCAGAGCCAAGTCTTCGCTTCTGGCCGCCTTCTCTTAGATCGTGGGACCGAACGGATGCAGTCAGGGGCAAACTTCATTCAATAAGTATAAGAAAAACCCTGCACTGCCTTGAGGAAGGAGGGCAGGATTTTCCTTTTGCTTACTGAAGATTGTCCCTTGCCGTGCACCATCCAGACCAGACTGAGAGGCTGAGTGACACAGAGAAAGGGGCGGGAGGGGGATCCTTTCAGCTTCAATATCTTTTAAACTCCAGAACTGTAAGTAATTAAACATATCACTACTTGTTATAAAAAACTTATGTAAGACTTCCAGCTGTACTTTAATAGAGACATTACTATCCCTTTAAGACCAAGTTTTTTTTCTGTTTCCCAACATCCATTGTGCTTTTAGCTGATAGGGCAATTGAATACCGACTTAGACATTTCATTTTGCTTACTGAAGATTGTCCCTCGCTGCTCTCCATCCGGCCCATACTGAGAGGCAATGTGATTCAGGGAAAGGTGTGGGAGGGGGATCCTTTCAGCTTGAATATCTTTTAAACTACAGAACTGTAAGTAATTAAACATAATGCTACCTGTTATAAAAACATATATAAGACTCAGAACTGCACTTTAATATAAACATTACTGTCCCTTTAAGACCCAGTTTTTCTTCTGTGGCCTGATGTTTGTTGTGCTTTTAGCTGGTAGGGCAATTAAAGGTATAGTAATGTTTCATAATAAAACCAGCTCTTATTAATCATCATAGTATTTGGACTTTGGAGAGTGTTACTTAAATTCTGTCAGTTGTAGTTCAAGAGTAATTCAATGACAAAGTATCCCCCTCCCGCCCCTTTTACTGATGTAACACCGCTCATCCAGATCAGAAGGGAGGTGCCCAGGTAGACTGCAGAGAGGGACAATCTTCAATTAAGATAAGGGAAAAACCTGAAAAACTTGTCATGGAGGGCAGGGCTTTCATTGTTCTCATAGGAAGAAGATTGTCCCCTGCTGTTATCTGTCTGGTCTATGGACTGGATTCCACATCTGAGAATTGATGGCTTACACTAGGTAAAAGGGGCAGGAGGGGAAACTTTGCTTGTGAATATCTCTCAAACCATAAAGGTTTGAGAGATAAGACTTATATCGTTCTTCATGTTTTTTTAATGTCTACAAAATAAAATAAAGATAAAACAAAGTATTACTATCCCTTTAAATAATGACTTAGACATTTTCTTTTGTCATTCGGTATTGAACCCTATGAGAAGTTTAATGTAAAAAGACAAGTGTGAGCTGTAATATATTTAGACTAACCCATCTCCCAGCAGTGAAAGCAGCTTTGTTTTCCTCAACAGGAAAAGTCCTGTAACATTTACTCTTTCATTAAGAAAAACAAGTTTGTAGTTTTTAAGCACTACTGCTTTAACCATTTACTGAATCTTTAAAGAGCATGTGTAAGAGGGCAAATACTTTACGGAGGTCACCATAAATGACACTGAGATCCTACATGCCGTCTTCCTGTCATCTGATTAGATGGGCCCCTTGATGCAGTCAAAGACAGAAATCGAAGATGTTAACCTTTCCATCTTGGTCATCTAATTATATTCCTCATTAAAACTTGACACTGAGCAGCAATAGGCAGTAAAAAAGAATGAAACATTAATTAATAAGAGGAAGTCTCATTGTTAAGCAGGAAAGATAACTGCGGGCATTCTAACATTAATAGGAACGTAGAAATGTGCCAGCACACTGTCCAGTGGAAGCTCCTGTACTTTGGCCGTGTACAAAAGCAGAGGATCGCATTAGTGCAGGAGGAGACGATTTTCAGACCTCAAGCTGTTGGGAGCTGTAGTCCACGAACAGCTGGATGTCTGACAATTGACTACTCCTGTGTATACCATACATGCAATCCAACGTTGTTAAAGGGATAGTAATGTTCCACAATAAAAGCAGCTCCAATTAATCTTCATAGTATCTGGGCTGTGGTCAGGGCCGAATTTACATCTCAGGCGCCTGTAGGCACAGAAATCTGAAGCACCCCCCCCCCCCCATTGGCCATCTCCACTGGACACCTACACAACGCTCCAAATCTCCACATTACCTCCCACATAACCATATTGCCCTCATATTGCCCCCCATCAGCTCCATATTGCCCCCATCAGCTCCAACTTGCCCCATCAGCTCCAACTTGCCTCCACATGGCTCCCATCATCTCCAACTTGCCCCCATCAGCTCCATTGCCCCAATCAGCTCCAACTTGCCCTCACATTGCCCCATCATCTCCAACTTGCCCCCATCAGCTCCAACTTGCCCCCTCATTGCCCCCATGAGCTCCAACTTGCCCCCATGAGCTCCAACTTGCCCCATCAGCTCCAACTTGCCCTCACATTACCCCCATCATCTCCACACTGCCCCATCATCTTCACATTGCCCCCTGTATCCATTTCCTACCTTCCTGGTGGTCCAGCGGCAGGAAAAGTCTGTGCCGCCTTCTGCACAGACCTGTATGCTTTTGCTCCTGCGCGGTCTTCTCTTCAATAATGCAGAACGCTGGGAGATGATGTCATGATGATGTCATCTCCCAGTGCTCTGCATTACTAAAGAGCTGACGAGGGAGCAACAGCATACAGGTCTGTGCCAAAGAAGGCACAAATCTTACTATGAGGCTGGTTACTGCTGCCACTGTGCGCAATGTGAGCGCTGTGAATAAAATTATTAAAAAAAAAAATTGTCCGTGGTTCAAAGCACTCCTAGCTGTAGGATACAGCGTCTACCTTTCGTGAGTACCACATATCTAGCGTGGAATTACTGTGTGCTCCAAATACTACACTTAGAGGTGGATTGCGCTCTCTTGTTTTTTGTTTCTGTGTCAGTTCCTGCAATATTGCACTATGTGCATCCCCTGGTATTATTTTTCATTTATATCAATCACATTTTTATTTTTCCCTTATGTGGCAGTTGTTCCATTTGCTCTCAGTAGATCTTCAGATTTTTGTAAGGGATTTGGCAATACGGCTCATGAATCTAAGGGATGGATTCCCCATACGATGGGAAGTTAAAGGGATAGTAATGTTTCAAAATAAAAGCAGCTCCAATTAATCTTCATAGTATTTGAACCATAGAGAGTGTTATTTCAATATTGTCAGAATTGTAGTTCAAGAGTAACTGAATGATAAAGTTTCCCCTCCCGCCCCTTTTACCTAGTGTAAGCCATCTCTTCTCAGATGTGGAATGCAGTCCATAGACCAGACAGATAACAGCAGGGGACAATCTTCTTCCTATGAGAACAAAGAAAGCCCTGCCCCCCTTGACAAGTTTTTCAGGTTTTTCCTTATGATAATTGACAATTGTCCCTCTCTGCAAGCCATCTGGACACCACCTTTCTGTTCTGAGGTGAGCAGTGTTACATCAGTAAAAGGGGCGGGTGAATATTTTATAATTCAATTACTCTTGTACTACAACTCTGACAGTACTGAAATAACACTCTCCATGGACCAAATACTATGATGATTAATTGGAGCTGCTTTTATTTTGAAACATTACTAACCCTTTAAGTCAGTAGGGTCAGATGAACCATTTAAAAAATATTAGGAATTCAATAAAACCTGCAAACAAGTAATTAGACTAGCTGAAATTGAACATAAGAAAATTATTGCAAAACAGAGCAAGAAAAATCCTAAACAATTCTACAAGTATATAAATTGCAAAAAAAGTTTTAGATTGATATTGGTCTCCTTAAATCTGACACAGGTGAATTGATTGGTAAGGATAAAGCACTGCCTGACAGCTTAAACAAAACATGTTCTTCTGTATATCCAGAGGAAGCAACGATGGCAGGCTATGGGCAAACAGGGAGAATCACAGAATGTCCTCCATCATGTTTGTGACTTGCTGAGGACTGTGATGGTACCAGGATTTATCAGACCCTTTTTGGGGGTCATTGTCCACAACTGGCTGGAGCCCTGCTTCTTAATGGTGGTCTGGAAGTCCTTAAGTCTCCCAGTAATTCTAGTTCTTTTGCAATGTGGAGGGAGTCTATCACAGTGCCCGTGCTCTGGTCTGTCACTCTCTGTGTGGGGCGCTCCCATTGGCTGAGATTAGTTTGGCCCGCCCAGTATGGCCTTCTTATACCAGGCCTCTGGCACCTGTCAGGTGCCCTTTCTTGGTGTTCCTGTACCAGTGCTACTGTGTTCCTGCGTTCCTGTGTACGGACTTGGCCGGTTTGACTACTCTTGCTGATTCCTGATCCGTGATTCGATCCAGCCTGGCTGACGTTCCTGCTCCGTGACCTGACCCGGCTTGTCTGACGTTCCTGCTCCGTGATTCAACCCGGCCTGGCTGACGTTCCTGCTCCGTGACCTGACCCGGCTTGTCTGACGTTCATGCGATGTGATTCGACCAGCGATCCTCATCCTGTTCTTCGTGTTGCTTGGGCGACATTCCTGCTTCCGCAAGTGCTGGTCTAGCAGACTGAGTATTGTGGCCTCCAACCCACTGATCCCTCCGTTAACTCTTGCAGAGCACTGTTGCCTCCGTTACACTGAGACTTCCATTACACTTGAAGAGCCCTTTTGCCTCCGTTACACTGAGCCTCCGTTAACACTTGCAGAGCACGTTGCCTCCGTTAACACTGAGCCATCCATTAACCATTACGGAGCACTGTTGTGTTCGTTACTGCACCGGTCGGGTGCTATTGGCTCTAAGTCCATCAGCTCTTGCAGTGTACAGTATTTCCGTTACCGCACCGGTAGGGTGCTATTGGCGCTAAGTCCATCAGCTCTTGCAGTGTACAGTGAACCCATTGCTGCACCAGTCGGGTGCTTGTGACTCACGGTAGTGCTAGCTCTAGCAGAGTATTGTGGTCTCCGTTTCTGCTCAGCTCAGGGTATAGTCTCAGTCCTGCTTTACTAACTAGGTGCTTCCACTTTGCACCGCAGTCTCTTGCTACATTTACCATCATACTGGGCGTTGTCTAACACACTATCACGGTGCCCGTGATTGCTGCAGTTCCTTGTCTGTCACCAGTAGGGGGCTGCTATTGGTTGTCTGCAGATAGCCCGCCTTTCATTGCCTATTTAAACCTGGATTGGGCACCCTTTGGGTGCCCTTTCGTGTTGTTTCTGACCTTCTTGCTATCACTATGCCAGTGATAGCTGGGCCTCTGTTCCAGTGTTCCTGAGTTCCTGATCTCATGTGTTCCTGAGTTCCTGATCTCTGCTGTTCCAGTGTTTCCTGCATGCTGAGTACTTCCAGTCCTGGTTCCCGCCTAGTCTCTGGTGTTGCAGTTCCTGCTGAACTTCTTCTCTGCTGTTTCCTGACCTGACTGATCGTTGCTGGTTCCTGTGTTCTCATCGCCTGTCTCCTGTATCCTGGCGACCTCCTGCCTGGTCGCGTCGGCGACATTGCTTGTTACACCAGCGTGCGGACGCTGGTTTGCTCCTAAGCCTTGCGGCTATACAAACTTGCTTGTTACACCAGTGTGCGGTCACTGGTTTGCTCCAAAGCCTATCGGCTATACAATCATGTGTTGGTCCCAGCGTGCGGACGCTGGTTTGCTCCTAAGCCTTGCGGCTATACAAACTTGCTTGTTACACCAGTGTGCGGTCACTGGTTTGCTCCAAAGCCTATCGGCTATACAATCCTGTGTTGGTCCCAGCGTGTGGACGCTGGTTTGCTCCTAAGCCTTGCGGCTATACAAACTTGCTTGTTACACCAGTGTGCGGTCACTGGTTTGCTCCAAAGCCTTGCGGCTATACAAACTCGCTTGTCACACCAGTGTGTGGTCACTGGTTTGCTCCAAAGCCTATCAGCTATACAATTCTGTGTTTGTCCCAGCGTGTGGACGCTGGTTTGCTCCAAAGTATTGCGACTTTACGATTCCCCAGTTGGTCTCAGTGTGTGTACACTGGGTTGCTTACGATCCTGTCAATTTGCCATTACCATCTGACTGCTGCTACTATCTCTGGGCTGCCCTGCCCGGTATTGGTAAGGCCGGTAGAACCTTTTGCCACATTCCATCTGAGGTTGCCTTACCCGGTATTGGCAGGGCCGGTAGAGCCTACATTGTAAATCTATTGAGGCTGCCTTGCCCGGTAATTTGGTAAGGCCGGTAGAACCGTTATGCGATTCCATCTGCAGGTTGCCTTACCCGGTATTGGCAAGGCCGGTAGAGCCTAACTTTCTATTACTTCAGACTGTCCTGTCCGGTATATTGACAGGACCGGTAGAGTCTGCCTTCTGTCTTTGTTATATTCTGTATATATCTGTATGTATGTGATTGCCATCCTACATTATCAATTTATTATTTTAATAAAATTGATTTTTACCTAAAACTTGTGTCTGAGAGTCATAATAAACCGTGACACACACCACATCAGAGAATGATTACTTTCTATGAACTTTAACCCATGTTGTACTGTAATAGCCTGGATATGCCTGTCCTGTGACAGTATTTACTCTCTACATATGTATACTGGGCCTGAGAAGGCACATGTACATGATTGATAATTTCCTGTGATATTCCATAGCCCTGGTGGGCACTCTGTTGTGTCTTTTTTAATAAAACTGTGTTTTATTCTAACCTACTGTGTCTGAGTGTCGTACAAACCGTTACAGAGTCCTTCTCCAGAACTGGACTACTCCATTGGGTCTTGTCCTTCATATTCAGGAAGGAGGCATGAACTAATGGATTCTGTTCACTGGCAGACCGGAGGAGCTAGTGAATTTAGCTGCAGAACCCCCCTGGTGGGGTTTCCAGGGGCCACATGCCAAAACACAGGCGAGGCAAGTGAATTTATTTTTGCAGTTGCTGGGGTTAGAATTCCCAGCCCAAGTCATCTTCAGAAACACAGCCGAGATGTGTATTAAAGGGATAGTAATACTTCGTTTTATCTTTATTTTATTTTGTAGGCATTAAAAAAACATGAAGAACGATATAAGTCTTATCTCTCAAACCCTTATGGTTTGAGAGATATTCACAAGCAAAGTTTCCCCTCCCGCCCCTTTTACCTAGTGTAAGCCATCTCTTCTCAGATGTGGAATGCAGTCCACAGACCAGACAGATAACAGCAGGGGACAATCTTCTTCCTATGAGAACAATGAAAGCCCTGCCCCCATTGACAAGTTTTTCAGCTTTTTCCCTTATCTTAATTGAAGATTGTCCCTCTCTGCAGTCTACCTGGGCACCTCCCTTCTGATCTGGCTGAGCAGTGTTACATCAGTAAAAGGGGCGGGAGGGGGATACTTTGTCATTCAATTACTCTTGAACTACAACTCTGACAGAATTGAAATAACACTCTCCAAAGTCCAAATACTATGATGATTAATTGGAGCTGCTTTTATTATGAAATATTACTATCCCTTTAAGGAGGGTAGAACAGAATAGGCTTTATTGATGAAACACACTGCTTATATACACTTCCAGATACTCTAAACAAGATCAGAATCTAAATGAAGGCTAGGAACAGTGTTGTTACAGTTGACCAATCAGGGAAAGCTCCTACATTTCCAGACACTCTTATCAAAATAAGAATCAAAATTAGGGCTTGGAACAGTGATGTCACTGTTGACCAATTAGGGGAAGATACTTAAAGGGATAGTAATACTTGCAAATTACTAATCCCCATATTGTAGCTTTGTTCAAAAGAAACTTATTGCCCCCAGTGTCACCTCTCAAACCCTTATGGTGTGAGTGATGATAGCGCTCAAAGTTCCCCCCTCCCTCCCCCTTCCCTGACTGAACACTGACTGCAGGGATATCCGGTATTACTTGCATCAGGCGGCTCTGCAGCATTGCCGAGATCGCGTTTATAAAAAAGTCTTCTACGTGTGCTTGCAAACCAAGCGCAAACCAAGCACACGTAGAAGACCATTTCAGTGAAAGAATTATTTTTTATAAACGCGATCTCAGCTCAGCTGCAGAGCCGCCTGATGCACATAAGACTGTGGTACGACAGCTTCCCCTGCAGTCAGCATTCAGTCAGGGAAGGGGGGAGGGAGGGGGGAACTTTGAGCGCTATCATCTCTCACACCATAAGGGTTTGAGAGATGACACTGGGGGCAATAAGTTTCTTTTTAACAAAGCTACAATATGGGGATTAGTAATTTGCAAGTATTACTATCCCTTTAATATCCACTCAGAGTGCCTCTTTTCAAGTCAATCAATATTCCAACCGTGTATTTCTTGTTTCAACAAAACTGTTAGCTGAGAAGAGGGGAACACTGATAATATACCACATTATAACACAGGCTCGCTTAAACACAGGGTACATAGTGAGAGGGACATTGGCACCCTGCTTCATTGCTTCCAACAGAGCTTATACTACTACCATGCATCAGGATTACAAATGCTGTACCTGCCAGGATTGAGGGATGGGAACTGGGCTACGCAATATGTTTAATCTTTTATAGTCCTTGGCGAATGTCACCACACTGCCCTGTGCTGATTCCCGTGCATGTCCACTAATTCACCTCTTCTGGTCACAAGGACAAAAAAAATACTGGAAAATGTTATGGTGCATAAAGCACCTGGACTTGATGGCATACACCCAATGTACTTAAGACCATTAAACTTTATATGTATTGATTCACAATTATTATTATTCTTTATTTATATAGCGTATATAGCGGCAACTAATTCCGCCGCTCTGTACAATTCAGAATAGATGTACAGAGGCATTAAATAATGCAGTCAAATGTGGAGAGCAGAAGGGTTAGAGGGCCCCCTGCTGGTGAAAGCTTACAGTCTAGAGGAAGGAAGGTTGGACACAGAAGGAATAAGTGCTATTGGGTGTAAGTGCCTCCTGCCACATGAACTGCCAGTCAGTGGGTGGGAGTGAGAAGTGCTGGTGAGTGCAGTGGTCCGGGCAAGGGGTGATTCTTGGTGATAATGTTTATCGAGGTGGTTGATAGGCTTCCCTGGAGAGGTGAGTCTTCAGGGAGCATCTGAAGATTTGAAGGCTAGGGGAGAGTCTGATGGGACAGGGAGGGAATTCCAGAGCTCTGGTGCAGTAGGGAGAAGTCCTGTAGGCGGGAGTGGGAGGAGTCCTGTAGGCGGGAGTGGGAGGAGTCCTGAAGGCGGGAGTGGGAGGCTGTAATAAGAGCTGTTGAGAGGAGAAGGTCGTGTGCAGAGGGAATGGTGATTGGAGGAAAGCATATGTAGTATCATAATTCAAAAAGGAGTCAAGATCAAAACCGTGTGTGGTTCAGATATTAGTAGGGTTAATGATCAAAAGTATTCAGAATAATCTGAAAAACGACAGCATGGTTTTATGAAGGACTTGGGCACTGTGGTTAGAGCAGTTGACATTTCAAAACAGGCCACATGTCCTCCACACCTTTGCCTGCTTCACCACTCTTAGAGATGAATCTCTCAGCTTGTGAGTCAATTATGAACACCGCTAGCTACTGGAGTTACTATATATTTCAGGACACATTCATCACTGACACTTTGAATGCATCCGCCGGTCTTCCCCAGGAGATCCAGCCTGGGAGGCACCTCAGTCTGCTGCCTTTGTCCTCCCAGGGTCAGAACCCCTGCCACCCCAGAGGAACGTCTATAACAGAAAGCCTGGACACCGTGCTGTCCTGGGCCATCGTGCAGGGTCTCTCTCTCCAAAGGTCAGCCACGAGTTGTTTATCGGTCCAGTAGCAGAACAAGCAATCTGGGAAACTGGAACATAGTTTTCCTGAATGGGGGTCAAAGAGGACCCTTTAAACCCTTCAGGAATAAAAACACAGGATGCAATTCTAGTCCAAAATGACTAACACTTTATTTCTCAAACAGGGGATACTTTATACAAAACTCTAATACAATAGTACAATGTACATAACTGGTACAAGCGAACAATGGGTAGGTGGTGACATGATACAATGGATACAATAGTGTAGGGACACATCATACAGTGAATACAATGGAAGGGTAAACATGAACACAAAAGAGCTCTTTCACAGAAAGCACTTTTATATGATTTAATCTTGCCACTCCGATTCCTATTGGACAAGATACATCGGCCAATCCAGGCTGAGAATGTCACGCTGGTGTCCGAGCCTATGAGAGGAGGAGCGACACCAGATGCCTGGACAAGGATGACAAATCCGCCAGACTCCTACCTGTCCCCTGCAAAACCTATGTAACCTTTGTGCATACATTATGTGGCCGTGACCAATCAGCGACCTGCCTCCTTTTCAAAAGGAAAGTGGCCTTTACCCTGGTGCAGCTGCGAGTCCCTTCATTGGTGAAATTCAGTCATGTTTTTTACATTCCTAGGCCTGAACAGGCCTCCACGTAAGAGCCTAGCTGGCTGTCTATGGAAATATGGCTGCCTGTGGTGGGTGTAAACAGAGAAGTTTGGGCGGCATGCCCCTCCCCAAGGTGGGGAACCCTCTTCTCCTCTTTTGTTTTCTGTTTTTTTGGACTCAGGCCTCAGATTGGATGTAATGTCCTGCTGAATTTGAGCTTATTACTAAGTGGAAGAAAAAAACAGATCATGTCAAAAAAATTTGCTTGTATTCTATGAAATGGTTAGTAGTAACTTGGACAAGGGTATTGTTATTGATTTAGTAAACTTGGATTCTTGAAAAGCCTCTGTTACTGTTGCCTCAAAACAGGTTAGTTTATAAATTAAAGGTTTCAGCTCGGGAGGTGATATTTATGCGAGAACTGGTTAAATTATACATTTCATACAGTTGTTGTAAACTGAATATTTTCAAGTTAATCTGAAGTTGTAAGTAGGGTGCCACAGGATTCAGTCCTGGGCCCAATGCTTTTTAGTTTGTTTATTAATGCTCTTGTAGTTTGTATTGAAACTATTGTGTGTCTGTGTAAGGAAATATATAAGAGCTAGATGTTTTTTGTCTCCAGAAAGATTTTCAATAAACTGAGTGAACAGGTGGAAAAGTGGCAGATGAGATATAATATAGATAACTGCAAGGTTATGCATTTGGGGCGCATAGTAAATTAGGTTGAAAATAGTCCATCAAGTTCCAATTTAAATGATCGTAATATTGTAAATTAGGTTGATAAAAAGATACACATCCATAAAGTTCAACCTCTGCATCATAACTCAGGTGTCATGCCTACCGTCCCTATCGTTCCCTCGGCGGCTTCTGTGCGCTTCCGGGTTGACGTCATCCGTCACCCGCACTTCCGGGTTCGGGCTCATTATATCCGCGTGCTGCTTCTCTGCGGTGCGCGATTATAGCGTTCCTGAACCTGTGTTAGGGATCCTCACAGCAGTCCAGTGTTCCTGTATCCTGTGTGTACCTGGTTTGGAGCCTCAGTTCAGCCCTGCCTTATCTTGTTCTCTGTGTCCTGCAGCCTTGGTTTTTGTGCCTTCCAGTCTTCCTTGTTCCAGTATTCCTGGGTCCTAGTGCCTTCCTGTCTCCATTGCTTCCAGTGCTCCTGGGTCCTAGTGCCTTCCAGTCTTCCTTGTTTCCAGTATTCCTGGGTCCTAGTGCCTTCCAGTCTCCATTGCTTCCAGTGCTCCTGGGTCCTAGTGCCTTCCAGTCTTCCTTGTTTCCAGTATTCCTGGGTCCTAGTGCCTTCCAGTCTCCATTGCTTCCAGTGCTCCTGGGTCCTAGTGCCTTCCAGTCTTCCTTGTTTCCAGTATTCCTGGGTCCTAGTGCCTTCCAGTCTCCATTGCTTCCAGTGCTCCTGGGTCCTAGTGTTTTCCAGTCTCCCTTACCTCCAGTGTTCCTGGGTTCTAGTGCCTTCCAGTCTCCCTTGTTTCCAGTGTTCCTTGGTCCTGGTGCCTTCCAGCCACCCTTGCTTCCAGTGTTCCCCAGCCTGTCTCCTAGGCTCCCTTCCTACTTCCCCGTTGCTCTCCTCTCTCCCTAGAGGGTATCTTGCCCCTGCTTGCTTCCCGCCTCTCCTGCCTGGGCCCTGCTCCTGGTTCCCAGGTCTCCCACTCTTGTAAACCCTCCTCTGCCTGTGCTCTACCAACACCCTGCCTTACTAGCCACTGTACTTCCTTGGGCTAGTCCTCCTTGTCCTAGCAGTTGGAAACTGACCTTCCCTGGGGTTGGTGGTGGGTGTCCTCACTGTACTGCGTTATCCTGGGCCTTCTTCGGCTCAACCGAAGGGGGTCATCTGGCTTCGCGGCCAGCACCTTTACACGGCCTCAGCCGCAGCACAACGCACTACAGGGGGCCTGCGCACACCAGCTACGCTCTCCAGTGTCGCACTCAAGCCTTCACTCCACCAACCCTTGTTGGAGGAGTCGCTTATCCCTGATAGCCTATATTACTGTTGGCAGTGTATATTTCTTGTAGAGTTTGAGCCAGGGGTGTCTGACATCAGGGAAATTAGTATTATACATAACTCTGCCTCACCGCTACCCCTGGAAGCATTTGCAAGTGCATGCGTACTTATGTGTGGATTTCATACTGTGGGTGTCCCTGACAGATGTTTCATCAGGCACCAGTAGTTTATTAAAACTTTTTTTTTTTATAAGTAAATACCTGTAAGCTGTCTGAATACTCTCTCTGAGCTACAAAGCGCAAAGAATAGCAAACAGCTAGAATAATATGAAAATAGAAGATAAAGGGAAGACCCGCGCAAAAATCAGGACTAGGACCGAAAACGCAGTACCGACAAGGAATAAGACAGAGAATAAACCGAGGACTAGCAGAGGTCAAAGGGCAGGCGGCAGACAGCAAAGCGTTAAACCGGAGCAAAGGTCAAAGGGCAGGCGGCAGACAAGGCAAAAACCGGTGACAAGCCAAAAGTCAGGGGCAGGCTGAGAGCAGGGGCAAAAATCAGTATCCAGGCCAAGGGGTCAAAACTAGGATAAGAGGCAATAGAGGCAGAGCTAGGTACACTGCTGAAGTGGACCGAGCTAGGGGACCCGACAAGTGAGCGAGGAAGTGAGCGTGTGCACTTCCTTTATAGACCCAGCAACGTCTGACGTCATGACGGCCGACGCCGCAAACCCGGAAGTAACCGGGACCCGCTTCTGCGCATGCGCGAGCCGACCGCCGAGACCGGAGCAAGGTAGGCGGAACGGAGCAGCGCCATGACAGCTACCCCCCCCCCCGAACGGGCGCCCTCCGGGCGGACATAGGCGCAGGTTTCTCAGGGTGAGCGCTATGGAAGTCCCGGACACACGACGGTGCATGAACGTTGGAGCTCGGTTCCCAGGAGCGGTCCTCCGGGCCATAACCTTTCCAATGGACCAGATATTCCAGTCGTCCTCTCCTGATCCTGGAATCTAGGATGTGCTGTACTTCATACTCAGCGGAACCATCCACGATGAGAGGAGGAGGATGGAAAGGCTGACGATCCGGAAATGGGCTATCCTTCCACGGCTTCAGTTGAGAGGTGTGGAAAGTAGGGTGCACTTTATAGGACTCCGGCAAGGCAAGGCGGTAGGCAACTGGATTGACCACCTCGGTGACGGTAAAAGGACCCAAGAAACGGGGGCCAAGTTTCCTTGAAGGACATGACAAGCGGATGTGGGCAGATGATAGCCATACTTTGTCACCGACTTGGTAAGAAGGACTAGCCTGGCGCCGTTTGTCGGCTTGTAGTTTGAAGGTGGCTTGTGCTTGGCAAAGAAGAGTATGTAGTTCTTGGTGTAGTTGCTGTAGAGCCAAGACGTGTTGGTTAGCGTCTGGGACGGCCGAAGCAGGTGGCATATCAGGGATGGCTACCGGGTGGTAGCCATAAGAGGCATAGAAGGGAGAAGACTGTATGGATTGATGGTGGTGGTTGTTATAGGCAAATTCCGCTTGTGGGAGGAGCTGGAACCAATTGTCCTGTAAATGGGTGGAGAAGCATCGTAGGTATTGTTCCAATGTTTGGTTAGTTCTTTCAGTTTGCCCGTTGGTTTGTGGGTGATAACCTGAAGAAAGATTGATCTTAATACATAGATTAGAGCAAAGAGCCTTCCAAAACTTAGATGTAAACTGTGATCCGCGATCAGATGTGATAGAGCATGGAAGTCCATGTAAACGAAATACTTCTTTAAGGTACATGTCAGCAGTCTGAGTTGCAGATGGCAGGCCTTTAGTGGGTAGGAAGTGTGCCATCTTTGTAAAACGATCCACCACTACCAGTATGGTATTATGTGAACAAGACTTGGGTAGATCGACAATAAAATCCAAGGAGATTTCTATCCAAGGGCCCGAAGGCACTGGTAGGGGACGTAACAGACCATAAGGTTTGGTGCGACTACATTTAGATCTGCAACAAACGTCACAAGTCGACACGTAAAGTGTTACATCAGAGCACATGGTAGGCCACCAGAAATGTCTTTGCAGACTCTTGAGTGTTTGGGTCATACCCCCGTGTCCGGCCAAGGGAAGGTCATGGAAGTAGTGGAGAACATCCTGTCGCACAGAGTCTGGAACGTAGATAAGATCCTGTTTATACAGGAGTCCGTTGTTGAATGTCAAAGCATATTGCTGCACCAATTTAGGTGAAGGGTTGGATGCCAGACGCAATTGATTCATCAGATCACTAGAGAGGACTAAAAAGTGATGTGGTTGAAGAACAGTGTCAGGTGAAGCAGAGACAACTGAGGTAGGGCTGTACATTCTGGATAAGGCATCGGCCTTCCTGTTCTTTGATCCGGGTCGATATGTGATATGGAGAGAGAATCTAGAGAAGAACAAGGCCCATCGGGCTTGTCTGGGCCGCAGTCTCTTGGCAGAACGTAGATATTCTAGGTTACGGTGGTCCGTAAAGACAGTGACAGGAGTAGAAGTGCCCTCTAAAAGGTGTCGCCATTCCTCCAAGGCTAATTTAATGGCCAATAATTCTTTATCTCCTATATCATAATTCATCTCAGTCGGGGAGAGGCGTCTGGAGAAGTAGGCTATAGGGTGGTATTCCCCTTTTGGTCCTCCCCGTTGGGATAGGATGGCACCCGTGGCGGTATTAGAGGAGTCAACCTCAAGAAAAAAAGGCAAGGTAGTATCCGGCTGATGCAGAACGGGAGCTTGTGTGAAAGCCGTCTTAAGAGAGTCAAAAGCTTCTTGGGCCTTTGGTGACCATGTAAACCGGGAATCTGATTTAGTCAGAGCAGTCAGGGGGGTTGCAAGCCGTGAAAAATTCTTAATAAATCTTCTGTAAAAATTGGCAAAGCCGAGAAAGCGTTGTACTGCCTTCTTGTCCTTGGGGATAGGCCACTCCAGTACTGCAGAAACCTTGCGGGGATTCATCCGTACTTGACCAGGAGAGATCAGGAATCCCAGAAAGTCTATCTCCCTAGTCTCAAAAACACATTTCTCTAGTTTAGCAAAAAGATTGTGGTCACGGAGGCGTTGCAAAACGGTTCTCACATGATCTCGATGGCTATGGAGAGTAGGAGAGTATATAAGGATGTCATCAAGATAAACGATGAGATACTGGTCTAGAAGATCCCGGAACACATCGTTGATAAAGTGTTGGAAGGTAGCCGGGGCGTTACAAAGCCCAAACGGCATAACCGTATACTCGTAGTGCCCGTAACGAGAACGGAAAGCTGTCTTCCATTCGTCCCCCTCTCTCACACGCACCAGATTGTAGGCTCCTCTAAGATCGATCTTCGTAAATACTTGAGCCGAGGAGACTTGTTCCAGAAGAGCCGGTATGAGCGGTAATGGGTAGCGATTTTTTACCGTAATCTTATTCAGTTCACGGTAATCGATACATGGACGAAGACCTCCATCCTTCTTGGGAACAAAGAAGATTCCTGCTCCGGCAGGTGACGTAGAAGGACGGATAAAACCGTGTTGCAGGCTCTCAGTAATGTACTCTTTGAGGTGTTGAGCTTCAGGACCGGACAAGGGGTATATGCGGCCATAGGGTATAACTGCTCCGGGAAGGAGGTCGATTGGGCAGTCGTAAGATCTATGAGGTGGTAGAGCGGCTGCTCTCTCCTTGTCAAAAACATCAGCATACTCTTTATAATGACTGGGTAAGAGAGGAGAACAAGGTAAAGGTAGCAATGGTGATCCTGTTGATAGGAGGCAATGTTCTTTGCAATAATTAGACCGGAAAGTGACAGTAGCGGAGGACCAGGTGATGGAAGGATCATGTTTGCGAAGCCAGGGGAGACCGAGTATCACTGGGTACAGTAGGGATGGCATCACGTCAAAACACACCTCTTCTCTGTGGAAGTCAGAAGTTACAAGAAGAATGGGTACGGTCTCTGTATTGATGGGTCCAGACTGAAGAGGGGTTTGGTCAGCCATATGTACCACAAGGGGGTGGTTCTTCGATCGGGTGGGAATCCCCAGTGTCCGGGCAAATTCTTGATTGATGAAGCAGCTGCTTGCTCCCGAGTCAATCATAGCGGCTACGCTGTTCCGTTGCTCGTTCCACTGCAAGGAAACGAGAATAGACATGTAAGAAGGGAAGATGGAAGAGCAGAAGTCAGGAACAGAGAATACGTATTTACTACCTGACTGAGGCCGCACAGGGCAAGTTCTCAACAGGTGTCCATCACCTCCACAGTACAGGCATAGGTTCAGGTTCCTACGGCGTTCTCTCTCTGCCCTGGAGAGAGGGCCATGGACAACTCCCAGCTGCATGGGTTCTTCAGCCTGTTGGGATGCTGCTGAGGCTGGAGGGTCTTGGGCTTGGGCTGGAACAGGACGACGAACCGTGGTTGGATAGGCCGCTTGACGTTCTCTACGTCTTTCCCTTAGGCGGCGGTCTATTTGAATGGAGAGACGGATAAGCTCTTCCAAACTAGAGGGGAGCGTTACCCGGGCTAACTCATCCTTCAGACTATCCGACAGTCCGTGACGGAATTGATCATATAACGCCGCCTCGTTCCATCGGGAATCGCAGGACAACCGGCGGAAATCCATCACATAATCTTCTACTTGTCTTCGGCCCTGGGTCAGAGAGCGCAACGTGCTTTGGGCGGTAGCAGCCCGGAACGGATCATCATATAGCGCTTCCATGGCTTGCTGGAAGGAGGACCATGATTCCAGTAAGGGGCTGTCAATATGCAGGAGGTGATGAGCCCAGGCTTGGGGTTCACCAGAAAGCAAAGTAATCGCAGTGCGAACCTTAACATACTCGGAGGCATAGGTGTAGGGATTCAGTGAAAAAAGCAATTCACAAGCGGTCACAAAGGACCGGTATTTGGAGCGGTCGCCATCAAACCGGTCTGGTAAAGGAATACGTGGCTCTACGGGATGACGAGCATCGCCGGCGGAAACCACAGGATTACTGGGCACAGGTGCGGCAGGAGGAGGAGAGGGACCGGGCTGTAGATCCTGTACCTGTTGTTGAAGGAGGGTTTGATTTGCTTGAAGATCTTGAACCGAGTGGGTCAGGGCAGAGAGGCGGCTACTTAAGGCATTTAGGGCATCAATCAAATTGGCGGGTTCCATCTTCTTGGTAGTGGCTCACTTGTTCTGTAAGCTGTCTGAATACTCTCTCTGAGCTACAAAGCGCAAAGAATAGCAAACAGCTAGAATAATATGAAAATAGAAGATAAAGGGAAGACCCGCGCAAAAATCAGGACTAGGACCGAAAACGCAGTACCGACAAGGAATAAGACAGAGAATAAACCGAGGACTAGCAGAGGTCAAAGGGCAGGCGGCAGACAGCAAAGCGTTAAACCGGAGCAAAGGTCAAAGGGCAGGCGGCAGACAAGGCAAAAACCGGTGACAAGCCAAAAGTCAGGGGCAGGCTGAGAGCAGGGGCAAAAATCAGTATCCAGGCCAAGGGGTCAAAACTAGGCTAAGAGGCAATAGAGGCAGAGCTAGGTACACTGCTGAAGTGGACCGAGCTAGGGGACCCGACAAGTGAGCGAGGAAGTGAGCGTGTGCACTTCCTTTATAGACCCAGCAACGTCTGACGTCATGACGGCCGACGCCGCAAACCCGGAAGTAACCGGGACCCGCTTCTGCGCATGCGCGAGCCGACCGCCGAGACCGGAGCAAGGTAGGCGGAACGGAGCAGCGCCATGACAATACCATATTATGCTCATAAGGTACAATCTTGTGTTTAAGAGGACTAACCATTTTCCCAATGAAACATACTTTGCACCATAATCACAGATACACAGAATGAGGAGACAGTTCCCCTCTCGCACAAGTACACTCTGCCGGACTCCCACACAGAAATATTCATACACACACAATTAAAGCGGAACGACCATGACACAAAATGTTTAGCTTAACTATGTCCCCTTCTGGCGACTAGCTGCTTAGTAGCGCTAGTCGCGCTGTCAGTAGTGTGGAGAGAGGACATCTTGCCAGAATGACGTCCGCGCGACTGCACTGTCAGTCCCAGTCTAGGAGGAGTTGCTAGGAGCTATTTGGGTCCGGCTGGGACTGACAGCGCAGGCACGCAGACATCATTCTGGCAAGATGTCCCCGCTCCGTGCTACTGACAGCTGGGGAATATATCTATTAAATCAGGTAGTAATTCTGGTGACTGGCGTTACTAAGCAGCTAGTCGCCAGAAGGGGACTTAGTTAAGCTAAACATTTTGTGACATGGTAGTTCCGCTTTAAATCAAAAGCTTCACCACTCATTTATACACAGCAATATACCAAAGCCCTCTGCAGGTGAGAAAAAACTCTGCAAAGCAAGAACGCCCACAAAACCCAGACATTTCAACTGCTCGCGTTCATCAATCAACAAAATGCATAGCGAGAAGAAAAATCCAAATCAAACCAACACCTGGCATCACCATGCCTGCCCCCAAACCAGTACCACCCCCAGGCACACCCACACAACGTCAGGGATTTTGTAGGCATAAAGTCAGGTGTATAATTAAACAAATATACCGAACAGGTGCTAATGATCACCAATTTAATATGTAGGTTGAAACGCAATCATGAATTGTACCTCATACCCATCAGCCTTCTTTCCTCCAAAATAGGTAATAATCTATGTACTAGAGCTTCCTGTTTTACCTACCAACACACAGTGTAACCCTGTATGTTCTGTATTGCTATCAATGCATCTGATCTTCTCTTAAAGGAACAGTAATGTCCCAGAACATTTTTTTCTTGCTTTATAGGTTTCAAAAACGTAAATTATGTGGCACAAAACCTATAAAGGTTTGAGAGATATTCACATCTAAAGTTCACCCTCTCCTGGTGTCAGCTGTAAAGCTGATAGAAGGAGATCCATGTCGGCCGACACGAGGCGGCTCTTCAGCAGAGCCGCAATAGTGATATTGGAAAACAACTACTTAATTGGAACGGTCTACAAAGTGTCCTTGCAAAACAGGCACACTTTGTAGACTGTTCCAATTAAGTGTTTCTTTTCCAGTATCGCTATTTTGGCTCTGCTACAGAGCCGTCGATTGGTCCCAGAGCTGCAATAGCGATATTGGAAAATAATTACTTAATTGGAACAGTCTGCAAAGTGTGCTTGCAAACCAGACACACATTGTAGACTGTTCCAGAGAAGTATTTATTTTCTTATATCGCTATTTCGCTGGTACTGTAGAGCCGCCAGCTGGTCCCAGGACCGGGTTCTCCTGCTATCAGCAGAGCGTTGATGTCAGGAGAAGGGGAGGGGGGTTGGGAACTTTAGATGCAAATATTTGAGAGATAGGATTTGTGTCACATCATTTATTTTTTTGAAACTCTACAAAACAAGAAACATTTTTTATGGGACGTTAGTGTCCCTTTAAATGTATGCATTGCATCTGCCATTACCACAACCTTGGGCAAAGTATTGTACAATTTAACAGACCTTCCGTTAAAGTGGAGCTTTCTTCAGATGAACATTGAGCCCCAAATCATAATTACATTAGCGATATGCATAGACATAGTTGTCTTTTCAATAATAATTGCTGTATTAAAGAAAGATATAACTTTTATGCAGACAGGCACCGGCTGGGATCTTGCTGTAAGCGCTCCCTGTGCCTGGGCTGTCAGTCCCTTCTGGTGCCTTAACCCTTTGAGTGCCAGAGGGGTACGGAACACATTGCTTTGCAATGTGTTCCGTACCCCTCTGGCACTCAAAGGGTCAAGGCACAAAGACTTCCAACTCACCAGCCGTGCAGTTGAAGGGGACGGACAGCGCAGGTCCAGAGATGCCGGCTCTGCAAGATGTCTGAGCTGTTCTCCGCTGCCTGCCTGCATAAAAGGTGCTATTTTTCTTTAATGCAGCAATTATTATTGAAAAGACAACTATGTCTAGGCATATCCCTAATTTAATTATGATTTAAGGTTCTATATTCATCTGATGAAAGTTCTTCTTTAAAAAAACCCTTTCTCTGCTGAAATTGAAACCTCCTTTCCTCTAATCTTAAGGGGTGACCCCCTAGTTACTTGATAAGGCCTTGGAATGAAAAGCTCAAACTCACGTATATTCCTGGTAGGATTGCCACCTTTTCTTCAAAAAAATACCGGCCATGGCATTCCCTCCATAGACTCAACATTGGACAGGAGCCAATTTTTTACCGGCCTGCCGGTAAAATACCGGCTTGGTGGCAACCCTAATTCCTGGAAATGGAAAGGCTTCTATGTAACCTTAAGATGAACTTAGATCTGAGCCGGCAAATGGTCAGATATTTCATTTTCTCCACTCCTGGTGACCACAGTAGAAAATGGAGGTTCACTTTGAAAATGTCGCACACAAAAGAGAATGTGACATAAGGGTGCAATAACCATGTCGTCGTGAAGAAAAGGGTGACATGAGAATCTTGCCCGCATCAAAAGTGCAAGATTCTCATATTGCCGCATTAAACGTCGATAAGAGAACCAAGTGCTCACACTGCTACCGCCATGCAAATTACCAGGCAAATCCTGCTTGTTATTACTGATATTGAGCCAAAGTGTATATCATATTACAAGTCCTAATTAGTTGCTGTGTCTCTTATTTGAGGGATAGTTTCTTTCATGCGCATGTAATTATTGGGCTTACGTAAGCTTTTATTATTTTATTCTATGTAGTATTTTTACATACTGGCTCGTGAGCTCGGATCCAGTATATTATTTATGTGTATTGTTTTATATATTGTATGGGGGTCTAGATAGGTGTCTACTAGTGTTGAGCGAGCATGCTCGGCCGATGCTCGGATCGGCTCGAGCATCGCTCTGCTCGGCACATGGCGGTACTCGTACGAGTACCGCATGTGCTCGCCCGCCATGTTCGGGTCTCCTCCCCGCACGTTTTGCGGCTGCTGCGCAGCCAATAAACGTGCAGGGAGGCTCTGACATCGGTGTAATGCCAGCAGCCATGTTGGCTGCTGGCATTACACTGATTGGCTGGCCAGAACCCGTGGTCAGGTGCTGTATAGCACCTGACCATCGAGTTCGGCTCAGTCTGAGCCAGGGAGAGCTGAGGATAGGAAGGGAAAGGCAGTGTAGGGAGGAAAAAAACAAAAATTGTGAAAAAAAAAGAACCAAAAGTCCTTTTTAGGACTACTGTGTGTGGGGGCAGCAGGTTATTTTGTGTGGGGGGAAAAAAACAAAAAAAAAAAAAAAAAAATATATATATTCTGTTTAGTGTGCAAAGTTGCAGATTAGAGCACATTCTGTTTAGTGTGCACAGTTGCAGATTAGAGCACATTCTGTTTAGTGTGCAAAGTTGCAGATTAGAGCACATTCTGTTTAGTGTGCAAAGTTGCAGATTAGAGCACATTCTGTTAAGTCTTCAAACTAAAATATCAAAGTCACGTATTCCATTCAGTGTGCGTCGCCGCAGTTTAGCAGCACATTCTGAGTACTGTGCAGAGTTGCAGAATAGGAAGAAATACTGTTAAGTCTTCAAACTAAAATATCAAAGTCACATATTCCATTCAGTGTGCTTCGCCGCAGTTTAGCAGCACATTCTGTGTACTGTGCAGAGTTGCAGAATAGGAAGAAATACTGTTAAGTCTTCAAACTCAAATATCAAAGTCACATATTCCATTCAGTGTGCTTCGCCGCAGTGTAGCAGCACATTCTGTGTACTGTGCAGAGTTGCAGAATAGGAAGAAATACTGTTAAGTCTTCAAACTAAAATATCAAAGTCACATATTCCATTCAGTGTGCTTCGCCGCAGTGTAGCAGCACATTCTGTGTACTGTGCAGAGTTGCAGAATAGGAAGAAATACTGTTAAGTCTTCAAACTCAAATATCAAAGTCACATATTCCATTCAGTGTGCTTCGCCGCAGTGTAGCAGCACATTCTGTGTACTGTGCAGAGTTGCAGAATAGGAAGAAATACTGTTAAGTCTTCAAACTAAAATATCAAAGTCACATATTCCATTCAGTGTGCTTCGCCGCAGTTTAGCAGCACATTCTGTGTACTGTGCAGAGTTGCAGAATAGGAAGAAATACTGTTAAGTCTTCAAACTAAAATATCAAAGTCACATATTCCATTCAGTGTGCTTCGCCGCAGTGTAGCAGCACATTCTGTGTACTGTGCAGAGTTGCAGAATAGGAAGAAATACTGTTAAGTCTTCAAACTAAAATATCAAAGTCACATATTCCATTCAGTGTCTTTCACCGCCGTTTAACAGCCTATTCTGTGTACTCTGCAGAGTTGCAGAATTATAAGAAATACTGTTAAGTTTTCAAACTCAAATATTAAAGTCACATATTCCATTCAGTGTCTTTCACCGCCGTTTAACAGCCTATTCTGTGTACTCTGTACAGTTGCAGAATTATAAGAAATACTGTTAAGTTTTCAAACTCAAATATTAAAGTCACATATTCCATTCAGTGTCTTTCACCGCCGTTTAACAGCCTATTCTGTGTACTCTGTACAGTTCCAGAATTATAAGAAATACTGTTAAGTTTTCAAACTCAAATATTAAAGTCACATATTCCATTCAGTGTCTTTCACCGCCGTTTAACAGCCTATTCTGTGTACTCTGTACAGTTCCAGAATTATAAGAAATACTGTTAATTTTTCAAACTCAAATATTAAAGTCACATATTCCATTCAGTGTCTTTCACCGCCGTTTAACAGCCTATTCTGTGTACTCTGTACAGTTCCAGAATTATAAGAAATACTGTTAAGTTTTCAAACTCAAATATTAAAGTCACATATTCCATTCAGTGTCTTTCACCGCCGTTTAACAGCCTATTCTGTGTACTCTGTACAGTTCCAGAATTATAAGAAATACTGTTAAGTTTTCAAACTCAAATATTAAAGTCACATATTCCATTCAGTGTCTTTCACCGCCGTTTAACAGCCTATTCTGTGTACTCTGTACAGTTCCAGAATTATAAGAAATACTGTTAATTTTTCAAACTCAAATATTAAAGTCACATATTCCATTCAGTGTCTTTCACCGCCGTTTAACAGCCTATTCTGTGTACTCTGTACAGTTCCAGAATTATAAGAAATACTGTTAAGTTTTCAAACTCAAATATTAAAGTCACATATTCCATTCAGTGTGTTTCAACGCCGTTTAACAGCCTATTCTGTGTACTCTGCAGAGTTGCAGAATTATAAGAAATACTGTTAAGTTTTCAAACTCAAATATTAAAGTCACATATTCCATTCAGTGTCTTTCACCGCCGTTTAACAGCCTATTCTGTGTACTCTGTACAGTTCCAGAATTATAAGAAATACTGTTAATTTTTCAAACTCAAATATTAAAGTCACATATTCCATTCAGTGTCTTTCACCGCCGTTTAACAGCCTATTCTGTGTACTCTGTACAGTTCCAGAATTATAAGAAATACTGTTAAGTTTTCAAACTCAAATATTAAAGTCACATATTCCATTCAGTGTGTTTCAACGCCGTTTAACAGCCTATTCTGTGTACTCTGCAGAGTTGCAGAATTATAAGAAATACTGTTAAGTTTTCAAACTCAAATATTAAAGTCACATATTCCATTCAGTGTCTTTCACCGCCGTTTAACAGCCTATTCTGTGTACTCTGTACAGTTCCAGAATTATAAGAAATACTGTTAAGTTTTCAAACTCAAATATTAAAGTCACATATTCCATTCAGTGTGTTTCAACGCGCCGTTTAACAGCCTATTCTGTGTACTCTGCAGAGTTGCAGAATAGTAAGAAATACTGTTAAGTTTTCAAACTCATATATATTAAAGTCATATATATCGTGTAAGATGAAGAAGGCGGGTAAAAAGGGACGGGGAAGTGGACGTGATCCTGAAAGTTCAGGGCGCGGGTCAGGACGCGGAGAAACTGTGCCTGGTGCCAGAGCACAAGAAAGAAAGACATCCACCATACCTAGCTTCATGTCTGATTTCACAGGGCGTCGCAGGACATCACTCTCGAGGTCCGACCAGTGCGAACAGGTGGTCGGTTGGATGACAGCTGATACTGCTTCCAGTCGGTTAAGCACCACCCTGTCTTCCACCAAGTCCACTCTCAGTAGCCAAGAGTCTGGTCAACATAATCCTCACTCTGATCATCCTTCCTCCCACCATACACGGTCTGGTCAAAGAAGTGATCCCACACTGGGATATAGTGATGAGCTCGTCTCATCACCAATCCTTCATTTGACCCTCTCTCCAAGCACGCTTGCAGAGGAACATGACATCTTGTGCCCTGATTCACAACCTCTAGAGGCTACCCAATCACAAGAAGATGACAGATGTGAACGGCATTTAAGGTCAAAGGAAGTAGTGGATGATGATGATGATGATGATGAGACACAGTTGCCATTAAATCAACCACTATTTCCGTCTCAAGACCTTGTTGAGGAGAATGTTATACAGTTGTCAATGACTGAGTATGTGGTGGGATCAAGACTTGAGGAGGATGATCAGAGTGAGGAAGTGGAGGAGGACTTGGTGGACGATGAGGTGACTGACCCCACCTGGGAAGGTGTAGAGCCGAGCGATGACAGCAGTCCTGAGGGTGAGCCATCTGCAGCACCGCAACAGGCTGGAAGAGGCAGTGGTGTGGCTACAGAAAGAAGGCGGACCGCACCAAACCGGCCCGCAAATGTTCCACGGAGCACCCCCTTGCGTAAATCTACCTTGCCAAGGGGTAGGTGTTCCGCGGTATGGCGTTTTTTTAAGGAAAGTGCGGACGACAAAAGAATTGTAGTTTGCAACCTGTGCCACACCAGAATGAGCCGAGGCATGAACACTAGAAACCTCACCACCACCAGCATGATCCGACACATGGCATCCAAGCACCGTAGTAAGTGGGAGGAACGCCTGGATCGCCCATCTGTGTCTGCAGGCCACACCACTGCCTCCTCTTCCCCTGTTTTCGGTGCCGGCCAATCGCCTGTCGAAGGCGCAGGCCCGCATACCTCCCGCCCTGCACCTGTACCATCTGAAGCACCATCAGCGACCACATCCACTTCCCTGTCCCAGCACAGCGTCCAAATGTCGTTACCCCAGGCATTTGAGCGCAAGAGAAAGTACCCAGCCACCCACCCACAGGCCATAGCACTAACCTCACACCTTTCAAAATTACTGGCCATCGAAATGCTGCCATTTAGGCTTGTGGACACTGAGTCCTTCCGCAGCCTGATGGCAGCAGCTGTCCCTCGGTACGCGGTCCCCAGCCGCCACTACTTTTCCCGGTGTGCCATCCCCGCATTACACCACCATGTGTCCCGTAACATCACCCGTGCCCTGACCAACGCAGTTACTGGGAAGGTCCACTTAACGACTGACACATGGACAAGTGCTTGTGGCCAGGGACGCTACATTTCCCTGACGGCACACTGGGTGAATGTCGTGGAGGCTGGGAGCGACTCGGACCCTGGGATGGCACGGGTGCTACCCACGCCGAGGATTGCGGGCCCTACCTCCATCAGGGTTTCCACCAGCACCTACGTTATTGGCTCCTCCTCCTCCGTTTCCACCTCCGAATTCTCTACACACACCGCCACTCCCCCATCAGCCAGTAGCTGGAAGCAGTGCAGCACTGCAGTGGGGAAGCGTCAACAGGCCGTGCTGAAGCTGATCTGCCTTGGGGACAAACAGCACACGGCCTCAGAGCTGTTGCAGGGGATTAGTCACCAGACCGAGCAGTGGCTCTCGCCACTCAACCTGCAACCAGGCATGGTTGTGTGTGATAATGGGCGTAACTTGGTGGCGGCTTTGGAGCTCGGCAAGCTCACACACGTACCATGCCTAGCGCATGTATTTAATTTAGTGGTGCAGCGATTTCTAAAAACCTACCCCAATGTGCATGATCTCTTGACCAAGGTGCGCCGCGTGTGTGCACATTTCCGTAAGTCATCTACAGCTTCGGCCGGCCTGTTGAAGCTGCAGCAGCGCTTACAATTGCCAGCTCACCGGCTGCTGTGTGACGTGAGCACGCGCTGGAACTCCACCTTCCACATGTTGGCCCGGCTTTGTGAGCAGCAGAGGGCAGTAGTGGAGTACCAGCTGTTACACGGTCGTCGCCTCTCCGTTCAACTTCCTGTAATCAGAAGTGAGGAGTGGGAATGGATGTCAGACCTCTGCGAGGTTTTACGCAATTTTGAGGAATCGACACAGATGGTGAGCGGCGATAACGCTATTATCAGTGTAACCATCCCACTTCTGTGTCTACTGAAACGCTCGCTGCTCACAATTAAAACCGACGCTTTGCATGTGGAAGAGGTGGAAATGGGGGAGGAAGAGCTTACACAAGGTGATAGCCAGAGCACCCTCACTTCGTCTTCTCAGCGACAATTGGAGGAGGCGGAGGAGGAGGAGGAGGAGGAGGAGGAGGAGGAAGACACGGTTGCCTCCGCTACAGAGGGTAGCCATGGAACTTTAGTTCCATCTCTTCAGCGTGGGTGGGCAGAAGAGGAGGAAGAGGATGAGGATATTGAGAGTCAGCCTCCTGGTGAGGACAGCGAAATCTTGACTGTTGGTACTCTGGCACACATGGCTGACTTTATGTTAGGCTGCCTTTCCCGTGACCCACGCGTTGTACGCATTTTAGACAACACGGATTACTGGGTGTTCACCCTTCTGGACCCCCGCTACAAAGAGAATTTCTCATCTCTCATTCCTCCGGTGGAGAGGACAAGCAAAATGGTGCAATACCAGAAGGTTCTTGTTGAAAAATTGCTCCAAAATTTTCCATCTGACAACGCTGGCGGCAGAGTACGTGCTACCTTGGCCAACCGAGAAGGGGAGAAAAGGGGAGCACACAGCAGTTCCGACAAAGGCAGGGCAACACTCTCCAAGGCGTGGGACACCTTCATGACACCCCGCCAGCACCCTCACCCTGATGCGCAGCCTAGTGTCACAAGGAGGGAAAAGTTTTGGAAGATGGTGAAGGAGTACGTAGCAGACCGTGTCAGCGTCCTCAATGATCCCTCTGTGCCTTACAACTACTGGGTGTCCAAGCTGGACACGTGGTATGAACTGGCACTCTACGCCTTGGAGGTGCTGGCCTGCCCTGCCGCCAGCGTTCTGTCTGAGCGGGTATTTAGTGCTGCTGGTGGCATCATAACAGATAAGCGTATCCGCCTTTCCACCGACAATGCTGATAGGTCGACACTTATAAAAATGAACAAGGCCTGGATTTCCCCTGACTTCTCCACTCCACTGGAGGAAAGCCCCGGGGGAACATAAACTCACTTTATATATGTTATTTACAATGATGGGAATACTCTGTATTCCCATTCACCCCTTCCACCCCAAAAACGGGTATATGGTTGACTCTTAATGTTCTCATCCTCCTCCTCCTCTTCCATATGCCCTGGGATATAATTTTTATATAGGGCCAGCTCACCAGCGGGCCCTGTGATATAATTTTTATATAGGGCCAGCTCACCAGCGGGCCCTGTTTGCCAATTTTTATATAGGTCAGCTCACCAGCGGGCCTTCTCATATAATGTTTTATTGGGTCAGCTCTCTAGCGGGCCCTCTCATATAATGTTTTATAGCGTCAGCTCACTAGCGGGCCTTCGCATATAATGTTTAGGATGGTCAGCTCTGCAGCAGACCCTCACCCATAATGTTTTAGATGGTCAGCTCAGCGCACGTTTCCCTCTTAATCATGGCCTCAGTTCTGAAAATCAAGGAAATTTTTGGGAGAATTTGCCTCTGCGCACGTTTCCCTCTTAATCATGGCCTCAGTTCTGAAAATCAAGGAAATTTTTGGGATAATTTGCCTCTGCGCACGTTTCCCTCTTAATCATGGCCTCAGTTCTGAAAATCAAGGAAATTTTTGGGAGAATTTGCCTCTGCGCACGTTTCCCTCTTAATCATGGCCTCAGTTCTGAAAATCAAGGAAATTTTTGGGATAATTTGCCTCTGCGCACGTTTCCCTCTTAATCATGGCCTCAGTTCTGAAAATCAAGGAAATTTTTGGGAGAATTTGCCTCTGCGCACGTTTCCCTCTTAATCATGGCCTCAGTTCTGAAAATCAAGGAAATTTTTGGGATAATTTGCCTCTGCGCACGTTTCCCTCTTAATCATGGCCTCAGTTCTGAAAATCAAGGAAATTTTTGGGATAATTTGCCTCTGCGCACGTTTCCCTCTTAATCATGGCCTCACTTCAGAAAATCGATGAAATTTTTGGGAGAATTTGCAGATGATATACAAGTAAATATACAGCAAATACTGTTTGGTAACAATTTTTCGCCTAAAGTCGTTTTTATTTTCCTTTTTGTGTGTTTTACGGTCAGTCTGTAAAAATGGCGTACTACGGGCGAAAGATCGTTCCCAGCAGCGATGTTGGAGTCCAAGGTGCATCCAGACATCCTCCCTATGCTGTCCCTGAACCATTTCTGTAGTGTTTCCATCTTTTTCTGCCCTTTTCCTATGGACCAGGCACCCTCCCCTCATCAGAGCAGGGGGTGCCTGGTGTAATGCTCGAGTCCTCCCATTGACTTCAATGGGGCTCGGGTGCTCGGCCGAGCACTCGAGCCTCAGGGGGTGCTCGGTCAGAGCACCCGAACATCCGAGCATTGGGGTGCTCGCTCATCACTAGTGTCTACTATAATAAATATTTGATATTTAAGTGTGTTTTATTATTATGGGAGGTATGGTTTAGCGCTCTCCTTACTTGTGTATCTTTTATTGTATTTTGCTTTGCCCTTAGCACTACAGGGCTATAGGATTGTAGCGATAACTATACCTCTGTTCGTTTAATATAGTATTATTTGGGTTTATTTTTTATTTTCATACGTAGCAGGATTGTAGAGGGCGCCATTTCCCAATATTGGGACCGATTTATTGATATAGTTTGTTTATAAATATATATATATATATATATATATATATATATATATATATATATAATGTATATATATATATATATATATATATATATATAAATAATATAAATAAACTAAAAATAAATAAATAAAACAAACCTGAGGTGTAATGACTTTTCAATTAAACATCTTCCATGAGTGTTACTCTGCAAGGAAAACACTTTATCGTATGCTTTTTTGTTAATGTTTATTGCTCTCGAAATAAAGCCAGGCTTGTGTGTTTTCAACAACGTCCTATTTCACTGGTCATTCGAGGGCTCCAACCCAGAGAGCCCATTAGTCTAATTGTAATGCGTTACTATAGAAACAGCCTTGCCATAAAAATGTTTGCTTGCTTTTAATTTTTAAATTATTTAGAAATATGTTTCATAGAAACCCGTGAATGGGAGAGTGTTTGTTAAACAAGTGCATCTGTGTCCTTATCAGACAGCCAAACTGTGGAGAAAGATAATGAGCCAGGAGATGGGGAGGGGGGGTAGGCCTTGGAAATATTTATTGAAACTGAAAGAGAAAACTGAAGTCAGTAATTCTAGGGTAAACCAGCTTCTCTGTAGCAGGCTAATAAAATCCCTGTTGATTTTAATTGGGCTTTTAACCCTTTGCGTCACATGGAGGTACACAACAAATTGCAAAGCAATTGGGGTTATTCACTAAGGCGTGATAAAGCGGTGATAAAGTGGAGATGACTTCTCCAATTCCTATGTTATTCTATGGAGCCTGTGCTCTAAGATCTCCAAAACTGGGGAAATCTCCTCTTTATCACCCCTGAGTGAATCTCCCCCAATGTGTTCCTCATCTAGGGTGACCACATGTCCCGGATTGCCCAGCACTAGGGGGACCACATTTCCATTCTGCCATTCCGGGACATGTGGTCACCATAGTCCCACAGCTGAGGCTCCCGCCGGCGCTGACCATCTTTCTGAGGCTTCCCAGTGAGAACTCTTACTCTGTGTCAGCCTCATAAAGATGGTTAGCACCGGTGGGCGCCTCAGCTGAGGGTCTCACTTGCAGTGCCAGCATACCTGCTGCATCCCAGCTGTCTCACACACACCAGTCCAGCCAGCCAATGAAATGTATTTGCCATATGGTCCTCATTGGCTGGCTGAGCCAGCCAATGAGGACCATATAGCAAATACATTTCATTGGCTGGCTGGACTGGTGCATGTTGTTCCATTCCAGGACTCTTTGTTGTCCCGGTGGGGGGTGACCCCGGGACGTGGGACACAGACCCCCAATAAGGGACAGTCCCGGGCATTCCGGGATGTGTGGTCACCCTACCCAGGACAGTCCTGTATTTTAAGAATATGACCCATGTCCCAGGCAGTCCCATACAAAGTTCCGGAATGAAGACTCCAGATCACAGAGTTCTAAACACTAGAAGGAGAACTAGCCATTGTCTACTGTGACAGGAAGTGATGTCTCTGTTGGGCTGCAAGAAAATGGTTTCCAGACAGGGCTCTAAACACTAGGGAACTGAACCTGGATCCAGATATCAATCGGGAGCTTCAGTGCATTTTGTGTTGTAGTGTAATGCCACTTTAAAGGAGCAGTAAACTTTTTTTTTATGAAAACAAATATTTTATAGAGCATTTCCTGCTGAATAAAACAAGGTCACTCCCATCGCTGTCAGAGGTTTTATTCAAAATTTATAGCAGTTTAAATAATCAGGAAGTGACTTTACTGTGTTTACTTCCTGATAGTTCTAACTGACAGGAAGTGAATTTACTGTGTTTACGTCCTGATAGTTCTGACAGGAAGTGAATTTACTGTGTTTACTTCCTGATAGTTCTAACTGACAGGAAGTGACAGGCAGTTTCTATCACATTCTATGGAGAACTGTATGTCTGCCTTTCCTGACTTTCCTCTCCATTAAAATCTAACAGGAAATCTAATTAGAATTTGACCACTAGAGGGCACTGCTAATGTAAAAAACATGGGTTTAAACTGTAATAACTCTGGAAATATAAATCTCTCCGCAGTGGGAGTACCTTTATTTTACTCAATAGGAAAATCCCTACAATATATATTTTTTCATAAAAAAGTTTACTGCTCCTTTAAGGCTTTGGGCTTGATGTACATTTTTTTCTAGTCCACCACAGGCATTGTTTTCTGTCACAGCAGTCAATGGGCAGTTCTCCCTCTAGTGGTTAGAACTCTGTGGTGCATTCTGCTCTCCAAAGTGTCTCTGAATGGCAGAACTGAAATGTGGTCATTCTATTCTCAGTTCCTACCGCTCTGGAGTTTCCATGGTCAAACAGTTCTATTTTTCCCTAATTTCTAACCTGTCCTCTATCCCCAGATAATTTCATCACTTCTGCTCCGATCCAGCCAACCTAACCCTATCGCTTCTCCTACATCCACACTTAAAGGGAACTCTCACCTCCATTGAACCCCATCTTAAATAAATCTTCCATGGTATTACATTTAGTATCCGGATTTATTTCTGTTTTTAAAATGCAGTATTTTTGGACACTTCGGCTTTTTTTTAATTCCGTCACATGATGTCAGTTCAGGACAGGCTGCTGTACAGCTGTGTACCGCAACCTGTCAATCTATGTCTCTTCCCCTCCCCAGTTGTCCCGGTTACCCCCTCCTCCTCTGATGGATTAATCCAACATGTGAGCTGGATCTCCCTCATTGGGAAGAGAGCGCTCTGACTCACATGCTGGATTCCTCCGTCTGAGGAGGAGGAGGTAACGGGGGACAACTGGGGAGGGGAAGAGATTAAGATTGACAGGTTGTGTTCACATCATTCAACCAAGAATTGGTGTCCCAAGCTATAGTGCTGTTTTTATTTACACTTGCCATAGTTTAGACTTGTGATTTAACTCCACTTACTCTCTTAACCCTTAAGTGTTTAGGGGTTTCTCAGTATCATAACTACTTGGGCATTTGTGAGATCACTGTCAATTGCCTTGTTAAAGCGGAACTAACACCCCTATAAGATGTAGCCTGAATTAAATCACTATAATCCATTATAACGTGCTGTGTATTTATTTTGTTTTGTAAACCTGTTATTAAAGAATAATCACTAATTGCAAAATGTACCTGGTGACGTCTTCCCCCCGGAAAAGCGCATTGCGCATGTCAGCACGTAGCCGATCGGCTCTCTTGTAACTCCCCCCGGCTACAAGAAAACACCTACGTCATCAGCTTTAGATTCTCCTGCTGGTCCGAGAATCTAAAGTGGATGACGTAGGTGTTTTTGTGTAGCTGTGGGGGAGTTACAAGAGAGCCGATCGGCTACGTGCTGACATGCACAGTGCACTTTTCCGGGGGGAAGACGTCACCAGGTACCTTTTGCAATTAGTGATTAATGTATTCTGTTGCATTCTATGGGAAGGATGAGTCACTGACAACAGTTCTGAACAGATAATAAGTGCTATGAGGCAGTCAGACAAAGCAACACCCATGGTTTGTGTACACAGAAGTCTGCTCCCTCCTGGATTCTGCCACCATCTGCTGTGGTGATGACTACAATTGCATTGATCAGTAATATTCAGATGAAGACAGATTATTAATTTAATATATATATTTAATGGACACCCTGCCTGTGCCCCTCAAAAAAAGCGCACAGTGATGTTGTACTTGCCACACTGCCATAGAAATGGACCTGCATTTAAAGGGATAGTAATGTTTCACAAAAACAGCAGCTCCAATTAATCTTCATAGTATTTGGGTCATTGAGAGTGTTATATCAATACTGTCAGAGTTGTGGTTCAAGAGTAATTGAAGGATAAAGTGTCCCCCTCCCGCCCCTTTTACCTAGTGTAAGCCATTTCTTCTCCGATGTGGGATCTGGTTGTAAGACCAGACAGATAACAGCAGGGGACAATCTTCTTCCTCTGAGAACAATGAAAACCCTGCCCCCCTTGACAAGTTTTTCAGGTTTTTCCCTTATCTTCATTGAAGATTGTCCCTCTCTGCAGTCTACCTGGGCACCTCCCTTCTGCTGTGGCTGAACAGTGTTACATCAGTAAAAGGGGCGGGAGGGGGATACTTTGTCATTGAATTACTCTTGAACTACAACTCTGACAGAATTGAAATAACACTCTCCAAAGTCCAAATACTATGATGATTAATTAGAGCTGCTTTTATTATGAAACATTACTATCCCTTTAATGCTAATTTCCCGCATAGTATTAGTTATGTTACGGGCGAAACTTACCACTTTGTGCTATCAGAAATGCCTAGATTCATTTGTAGCACAATCTGTGGTAATAATGGTCTAGCATGGAAATAGATTAACATAAAGTGCCAGACTTTGCCATCACCAAATAATTTATCTAAAACTATTTGTATTATAAACAAATAGCAAGCGCAACGTGTAGGCAATTTTAAAGTATCTTTACAATGAATTAAACGTGTCTTAAGGTGTCAAGTCCACTTTACCCCATTAAGACCAGTGGTCCATTGATATTACCTTCCCTTAAAGGGATAGTAATACTTCGTTTTATCTTTATTTTATTTGTAGGCATTAAAAAACATGAAGAACGATATAAGTCTTATCTCTCAAACCTTTATGGTTTGAGAGATATTCACAAGCAAAGTTTCCCCTCCCGCCCCTTTTACCTAGCGTAAGCTATCTCTTCTCAGATGTGGAATCCAGTCCATAGACCAGACAGATAACAGCAGGGGACAATCTTCTTCCTATGAGAACAATGAAAGCCCTGCCCCCCTTATCTTAATTGAAGATTGTCCCTCTCTGCAATCTACCTGGGCACCTCCCTTCTGATCTGGCTGAACAGTGTTACATCAGTAAAAGGGGCGGGAGGGGGGATACTTTGTCATTCAATTACTCTTGAACTACGACTCTGACAGAATTGAAATAACCCTCTCCAAAGTCCAGATACTATGATGATTAATTAGAGCTGCTTTTATTATGAAACATTACTATCCCTTTAAGGATGGTTTTTAACATTTTTGGTGTGCTGGCACACATGACTTGGAGCAGTCAATTTCAGACATCATTAGTGCTTACAGCACTCTCACAGAAGCACTGTAAGCACAAAATATGTGATGTCCCAGGACCATCATTGGTCTTTCAGGGGGAAAAAAACAGTGACTTTCCAGACACATCACCACTCGTTAAGGGGTTAAAGAACCAGTATGCGTTTGTTTCTATGAAAATGTTATAGGACTTCTCCTGCTGAGTAAAACAAGGGTACTCCCACCACTGTCAGTTGTTTACTCAAAATTCACAACAGTTCAAATTATCAGGAAGTGAATTACAGTGTGATTACTTCCTTCAAATTCAAACTGACAGGAAGTGACTCAGCAGATTCTATCACATTCTATAGAGAACTGTTTGTCAGTGACCCACCTCTCCCAGAAAAATGCAACAGAATAACTAATTGGAATCTGTCCATTAGAGGGCACTGTTAATAGAGTTTAAAATGTAATAACTCTTAGGAACATGAGACCCTTGTTATTATTATCAGGAATATCACTACAGTATATATTTTGTCATTAAAAAAAAAGTTTAGTGCTCCTCTAAGGATAGATTTTCCTGAACACATGTAGGTTACTTACATGGATTCTAGAGCAATGTCTTGATGACCATTCAAGGAAGCAAGTGTTTAATTAGTGTATCATTCGTTTAGATTAGCCCATCTGTGCTATGGAGAACATAATTAAATTCTGCACTGTTAGCAGTCCTTGAGGACTGGTTGAGAAGCCCTTTTAGAGTACATGCTACCCAGAGAAAACATGTGTATTATGGTTAATTCATCTTACAGTCACTATGTAACAAACAGCTGCTTTCTGACAGTTAAAAGTCTCAATAAATCTCCATCCTGAATGACTGAGTCTGATGAGGGAAATAGAATTTGATCAATTCTGTGGAAAGCCAACTGCGTCTTAAGGAACAAATTCCCCATTAATTACAATGGAGCGCTTAAAGGAGCAGTAAACTTTTTTTATGAAAAAATATATATTGTAGGGATTTTCCTATTGAGTAAAATAATGGTACTCCCACTGCCGAGAGATTTATATTTCCAGAATGATTACAGTTTAAACCCATGTTTTTTTACATTAGCAGTGCCCTCTAGTGGTCAAATTCTAATTAGATTTCCTGTTAGATTCTAATGGAGAGGAAAGTTAGAAAAGTCAGTGACTTACAGTTCTCCATAGAATGTGATAGAAACTGCTGAGTCACTTCCTGTCAGTTAGAACTATCAGGAAGTAAACACACAGTAAATTCACTTCCTGTCAGTTAGAAGAACCAGGAAATAAACACATTAAATTCACTTCCTGTCAGTTAGAACTATCAGGAAGTAAACACAGTAAATTCACTTCCTGATTATTTAAACTGCTATAAATTTTGAATAAAACATCTGACAGCGATGGGAGTGACATTGTTTTATTCAGCAGGAAATGTTCTGTAAAATATGTGTTTTCATAAAAAAAAGTTTACTGCGCCTTTAACTCCTTGAATGTTGGAGAAGCTGACAAAGCATTGCTTTGACCATATTTCAGTTCTGCCATTCAGGGACACTGCGGACAGAAGAGTGCACCACAGAGTTCTAACCACTAGAGGGAGAACTGCCCATTGACTGCCATGACAGAAAATGATGCCTGTGGTGGACTACAAGAAACTGTACATCTCACCCAATGACTCAGAGTGGCATTACACTACAACACGAAATGCACTGCAGCTGCTTATTGATGTCCAGATCAAGGCTCAGTTCTCTAGTGTTAAAGGGATAGCAATACTTAAAATGTAAAAAAAAATATGTTGTAGGGTTTATCCCCCTGAGTAAAACAAGAGTACTCCCACTGCTGAAAGGTGTTTCATTCAGAAGTTATTAATTTTCAAAGCTGAATTTTTTAGGTGCAATATCACAGTGGCCTGAAATTGTACAGTGGCGCTGTTGCTACACCATCCTATGGAGATTTATGGTCCCGGGACCAGAGCTGTCCATAAGATCATGTAGCAACAGCGCCACTGTACAATTTCAGGCCACTGTGATATTGCACGTAAAAAATTCAACTTTGAAAATTAATAACTTTTGAATTAAACACCTTTCAGCAGTGGGAGTACTCTTGTTTTACTCAGGGGGATAAACCCTACAACATATTTTTTTTTACATTTGAAGTATTACTATCCCTTTAAGAGCTCTGTCTGGAAGCCATTTTGTTATAGCCCAGCAGAGGCATCACTCCCTGTCACAGCAGACAATGGGCATTTCTGCTTCTAGTGATTAGAACTCTGTACTCTGGAGTCTTCATTCAGGGACTTTGTATTGTCTCAGAAGGGGTCTGCCTGGGACAAGGGACACTCACTAAATATATAGGACTGTCCTGGGCAATCCGGGACATGTGGTCACCCTTTGACTTGACTACGCCTGGTGTATAGGAGCTTCAATTTGATATTTGCACAGTGTTTGTTGGTACAGTTGCCTGCGTAGCTCAGCTCTTGGAGAAGACGTGGTAAGTTTTTGATCTTTCAGGGGTTGCATGGACTACAAATCCCATCCAATGCTGCTTTAAGATCTTCTGAAGCCCTCAGAGTAATTGTACAATGAGGCCCCCCATATATATATATAGGAATATATTAATTATTGTGTGTGTGAGTGCATCACTCAATGCCATTAGAGCTCTCACTAATAATAATGGAGCTCAGATTGCAGCCATCATCATGTCATTTTCTGTGCATCCTCTGTGCTACAGGAGATCATCACAGACCTCTCGTGTTTCCCATCTCCAATTCGCACCACTCCGTGGCCACTCTGTGTGTAAAACCTGATCTTGCTTCCAGTTGGAAGCAAGGAGTCATATGGGTGCTCACCTGATGTCACCACTAGATGGCAACATACTCTAGAAGAGGTCACCAGGTCCCACAGAAGGAGGTGAGCTAGAAACATGACGGATGCCCATCCCTCCCTCACAGACTAATGCAGCAGCAGAGTCTGATACTCTAGTAGGTAGAGCAGGAAACTTCTTAGAGCTCCACATTCCAAGGGGAGGACCCTCAGCCATGATGGCCACTCCTACATTCTGAATAAAGGGTGCTGCCAGAGAGCCATCGTATTCCCCCTACACCAGACATCATCTCTTGGTTTATGGTAGCTGGCAGTGGCATGACTATAGGAGTCGCACCTGCGACCGGGCCTGTGCACTCCAGGGGCCCAGCCTCCCCCTGCGACCCCTCCGCCTGGCACCCGCAATCTCCCGCCGGTGCTCTAGTAATGCAGAGCGCTGGGAGATGACATCATCTCCCAGCGCTTTGCATTACTAAGAGAACCGCGTGGGAGCTCCAGGTAGGAGTTGGGGGCATTGTGGAGGGGGTCAATGTGCTGATGGGGGGGCCCATGGCACTTCTTGTACCAGGGCTTCTAGTTACACCTCTGGTAGCTGGTTAAGTTACACCTTACTGGCTAATATTTAACCCCTTGGATGCTACATAGGTCTACAACACATTGCAAAGCAAATATGCAAATATCCCATAATACAAGAAAGAGATTTGGATAGCATGTATTCTGTTATATTCTGTTTGATTTGCTTTTGTGAATGGTCCTTAAAGGATTAAAATTATCACGTTCGGCGAGCTGCGTTTGTGTCCTGTCGTCTTAAAGAAACTGTCATGTCCGCCTCTACTGAGGTCATTTGGATGTTCTGGTAAAGTAAGTGGTAGGTTCTCATTAGGAAGGTTTAGCTCTTCTTTAATTAGGGGAGTCAGTAATCTGGCCCTGAGTCACAAAATACCTTGCTACCCTTACTTATGTCTCCAGAAGAAAATATTTTGGCCCAAACGGTTTCTGTATGTATCCAGCGGAAAGCAACATTCCCACTGACCGCTTTTTTCTCCATTAAAATAAATAGATTAATACTAAAGCTGTTTATGTGTAGTTTATAGGAATCTTTTAAGGTTTTGAAAACCAAAATCAATAGATGAATTGCCTGGCCATATCCGAGCTGCATTTAGAAGAGAAGTGTTTTTTTTTTTCCTTTCTCAAGTTATTTTGCCCAGACAACCCCATGAGAGAAGATATGTTCATCTTCTAAATGACTGTAATTAATTGAAAAAGAACATAACTGAACTGAGATTAGCGGGAAGCACAAGGGAGCTGTGATAGGCTATTAACTATGTTTTCAGAGAGAGGTAAGAAGAGCGTTACATCTCTCTTCAAATAAGTTTACTTAAAACCTTCTCGATCAATCTTCCCTTAACCAAGGCACAGCTTATCAGCGGACTGTGATAGACGGGCCTGGTGGGAAACTTGTTCAGAACAAATCATATCAGATGAGAGACGTAGATGAAAATGAGAAGTTCTTACTTTCAGTCACATTTTAAGCTCTATGAGTCGTATTCAATAAGCTGAAGACTTGGAGTTCTGTAACAAACCTACTGCAGCACAGATATTACAAATTCCGAACGACTGAAATCGGTATTTTAACGCCTTGAATGCTAGCGAGGTTTTTCCAACGCATTGATTTGCAACGCGTTGGAAACCTCGCTAGCATTTAAGGTATTAAAAGACACATTCAAACAACTGTACATTTTGGGAATGTTTATTTAGCCCCTTTGGGACAGTTAGCTTGTCACAGAATTGTACCCCAGATAACAAGACACGAGGCACCAGTAGTACCTTATCACTTAAGATTATGAGACAAATATAGTAACAATGAAGGTTACACTCACATTTAAAGGGATAGTAATGTTTCATAATAAAAGCAGCTCTAATTAATCATCATAGTATTTGGACTTTGGAAAGTGTTATTTCAATTCTGTCAGAGTTGTAGTTCAAGAGTAATTCAATGATAAAGTATCCCCCTCCCGCCCCTTTTACTGATGTAACACTGCTCAGCTTGATCAGAAGGGAGGGGTCCAGGTAGACTGCAGAGAGGGACAATCTTCAATTAAGATAAGGGAAAAACCTGAAAAACTTGTCAAGGGGGGCAGGGTTTTCATTGTTCTCATAAGAAGAAGATTGTCCCCTTCTGTTATCTGTCTGGTCTATGGACTTCATTCCACATCTGAGAAGAGATTGCTTACACTAGGTAAAATGGGCGGGAGGGGGAAACTTTGCTTGTGAATATCTCTCAAACCATAAGGGTTTGAGAGATAAGACTTATATCATTCTTCATGTTTTTTTAATGCCTACAAAATAAAATAAAGATAAAACGAAGTATTACTATCCCTTTAAACGTTGCTGTATGTATACTTATGCATGGATACAGCATATATAGCATGCAGGGAGTCTCTTACCGTCCCTACACGGTACTGGCCGGTATCCACACCAGTGTCCACTTAGGTGTAAATCCCGACTCTGTCAGGAAAGACGAAAAGGAAGAAAGTCACTCCAAAAAATGTGTCCAAAAAATGAATACATGTGCTAACAATAAAACAAGTAAAACAATGTAACTATTGTGAACCCACACTTTTATGTGTTTCACAGCAATCCACTCTGCTTTGTCGAGATATGTAGGGTATCGGGAACATTTTAATGTGAGTGTAACCTTCATTGGTGCTGTATTTGGCTCATAATTTAACCCCTTAACAACCCTTGACGGTCATAGTAAATCATGGGTCGATCTGACTTAACGACCCATGACGTACTATGACCGCCATGGAATTCCGGGCTCCCCCGCGGCTGCACACCGCTCGGGGAGTCCGGAACCGGAAATTAAAAAAAATGCTCCGTGGTCCTTAACTGACTGCGCCGCACTGATTGGCCGGTCATTAAGGGATTAAGTCCTAAGGCACTATTGACGCCTCTTGTGTCTTTTGTTTTTTGGGGTACATGTCTGGTCCTTGGTTGGTGAAGGTTTTCAGGAGAGCAGCCAATTGCTTTTAGGAAGCTGAAAGATAGCTGTTTGAGGGGCAGCTTTTAAAAAATCCCGGAGCTTGGTTTGCTGGCCTGCACATAAGTGTCTGTCCAGCATATCCTTTTGTGAGTATTGTCCAGTTGGTGGTGGTGAGGTGTTGTAAATAATTTGAAGAGATCGCACAAGGAAGGTCCTCATCTATCTTTTCTCTTGTGTAAAGTCATGCATTTGGGAGGAAAAAATCCCAAGGCTACTTATGAACATAATGGAATCATTTTAGGGGACTCATTGCTGGGTATCCTTGTCAACTACAAACTGGAAACAGTGACCAGTGTCAAACAGCAGTAGCAAAGGCAAACAAAATCCTGTCCTGCATAAAGAGGTATTGAAGCAAGAGTGGATAACATTATTTTGCCATTGTACAGATCGTTGGTAAGACCTCACCTTGAGTATGCAGTGCAGTTTTGGGCACCAGTTCTGAAAAAGGATATACTAGAACTAGAGAGGGTACAGCAAAGAGCAACAAAATTAATCAAGGGAATGGAGGACTTGACGTATGAGGAACGACTAGACAAACTTGGTTTATTTACTCTAGAGAAAAGACGACTAAGAGGAGACCTTATCACATTGTACAAGTATATGAGAGGTCCATACAAGTATCTCTGCGGTGAGCTATTCATTCCAAGGCCTGATCAGGTGACCAGGGGACACCCCTTGAGATTAGAGGAAAGGAGGTTTAGACTTCAGCAAAGGAAGGGTTTTTTTACAGTAAGGTCTGTTAAATTGTGGAATTCTTTGCCCAAGGAGGTGGTTATGGCAGATACAATGTATACATTCAAGAGAAGATTAGATACATTTCTTTCCAAAGGGAACATACAGAGTTATACTGTTTATTAGTAGGCAGATCAGGAAGGTCTGACAAAGACTAACTTAATTGGTAGCAGGAAAGCTATAAAATTACTGGGGTTTGAGGAGAAGGTTGAACTTGATGGACTTGTGTCTTTATTCAACCTAACTTACTATGTTACTATGTTACAGAATCCTTCAGTTTAATTTAGAACCCCAGGGGGTGATGCGCTAAGGGTCGATACTGGGCCAGTTCGGCGATATTGTGACATATTTGCTTCAATGGCATCTTGACATATGTACTACGATGTCTTTGACACGACATCCCTGGGAATACTCCACACATATGGCATCATGTCCATGAATCTGCTATGCCTTTGCCAAGTTTACAGTTTTGAAGTGGCTATTTGGACAATGGCTCATTTGCATATACAAATATAGCTTAAAGGGATAGTATTAAACTTGATGTCCGAGTCTTATTTATGTTTTTTTAACACATAGCGCTATATTTGAATACTTACAGTTTTGTAGTTCAAAAGCTATTCAATCCAAGAGGATCCCCCTCCGCCCCTTTCCCTGCATCACGTGCTTCTCATTCTGATCCGGATGGAGCACAGAGAGGGACAATCTTCAGTAAGCAAAAGGAAAATCCTGCGCTCCTTCATCAAGGAGCAGGGTTTTCCTTATACTCACTGAGTGAAGATTGTCCTTCACTGCATCCATCCGGTCCCAAGACTGGATTACAGGTCTAATGGGAGGTGATCAGAAGGGGGATCCTTTCTGAATGAATAGCACTTGAACTACAGAACTGTTAGTATTCAAATATATTGCTATGTGTTAAAAAGAACGCATTGCTTTGCAATCGAAGGGTTAAGTATGAGTTAGTTAATACAGTGAGAGTTTTAGTGCTGCTCTTTTCTTGTGATTTGTCAGGTGATGTGTGTTGAATTGTATTATACATTGTGCAGTTATACAAAATGGAGGCAGTGCAAGTCTCTGTGGAAAATATAAGTATGTAAAGGTGGGTGTGAGCTTATGCTATTGGAATTTACCAAAAAAGGAATTGCTTTACTTAAAGGAACAGTAAACTTTTTTTATGAAAAAATATATATTGTAGGGATTTTCCTATTGAGTGAAATAAGGGTACTCCCACTGCGGAGAGATTTATACTTCCAGAGTTATTACAGTTTAAACCCATGTTTTTTATATTAGCAGTGCCCTCTAGTGGTCAAATTCTAATTAGATTTCCTGTTAGATTCTAATGGGGAGGAAAGTCAGAAAAGTCAATGACATACAGTTCTCCATAGAATGTGATAGAAACTGCCTGTCAATTCCTGTCAGTAAGAACTATCAGGAAGTAAAACACAATAAATTCACTTCCTGTCAGAACTATCAGGAAGTAAACACAGTAAATTCACTTCCTGTCAGTTAGAACTATCAGGAAGTAAACTCAGTAAATTCACTTCCTGATTATTTAAACTGTTATAAATTTTGAATAAAACACCTGACAGCGATGGGAGTGACCTTGTTTTATTCAGCAGGAAATGCTCTATAAAATATGTGTTTTCATAAAAAAATGTTTACTGCTCCTTTAATGTATACACATCTATATATGGCCAGATGTGTAGATGGGAATGTCTAGCCTGACCAGATGTGTAGATAGGTGTGTCCAACAAGCAGTCCTTTTTTCAGAAAACAATATAACATTATGCATTATATTATGTACCTTGTATTCCTGAGTGCAAGTCTGCATGAATGATGATACATTGCTGCATATGATATGATAGACTGGAGGAGCTGTACTTACTTGAATGCCACAGATTAATAATACATTTCTCTATAAAATAGAAGTGGAACTGGAGTTTTTAGAAGAAAAAGGATTTCTTACAATGTGCCACATTAACACATCCACATAAATACAACAATGGCTCATTAAAGGGATAGAAATACTTGTACTAATCATGAGGTCCAAGTCTTCTTTATGTTTTTTGACACATAGCAATATATTTGAATACTAACATTTCTGCAGTTCAAGTGCTATTCATTCAGAAAGGATCCCCCTTCCTCCCACCAGATCTGTAATCTGGTCCTGGTACCGGACGGATGCAGCGAGGGACAATCTTCACTCAGTAAGTGAAGTGTACACCCCTGGCATTCAAAGGGTTAATGAATGAGCATCATCTACACTCACCACCTCAATAAGAGCTCCAACACCATGCAGACTGTGGAGATTCCCAGGATCTGTTAATCAAATGAAACAAAGTAGCAAGCTACACTCACTGTCAAGAGTCCATCCCATGGTATAAGAAAAAGCAACTTTATTTCACATGGAGTGCACTGACAATGAACAAAGGAACATCAGTAACATGCTTACTCATAGATCTCAATGGTCTATGACTAAACACATTGCGTGAGAAATGCTTGAGACTGTTATTTGCTTGTTCAGTGTCTTTGTCGGTATACGTTATATGAAATAAAGTTACTTTTATCTTAGAACTCTGAATTGACTCTTGGCATTGAGTGCAGTTTGCTACATTGTTTAAAATGGCGCATCACTACATGCACTAAGCTCCTATAGCTCCTATCAGAGGTCACAGTGCCAAAATTTCCATCCAAAGGCTGGCAAAGTTGGCGTCTCCCTATAGGTTTCCATGTAGTCACAGCCATAGTTACAGCCTTTCCTTAAAGGAGCAGTAAACTTTTTTTATGAAAACACTTATTTTACAGAGCTTTTCCTGTTGAATAAAACAAGGTCACTCCCATCACTGTCAGATGTTTTATTCAAAAATTATAGCAGTTTAAATAATCAGGAACTGAATTTACTGTGATTACTTCCTGATAGTTCTAACTGACAGGAAGTGACAGGCAGTTTCTATCACATTCTATGGAGAACTGTATGTCTCTGACTTTTCTGACTTTCCTCTCCATTAGAATCTAACAGGAAATCTAATTAGAATTTGACCACTAGAGGGCACTGCTAATGTAAAAAACACGGGTTTAAACTGTAATAACTCTGGAAATATAAATCTCTCGGCAGTGGGAGTACCCTTATTTTACTCAATAGGAAAATCCCTACAATATATATTTTTTCATAAAAAAGTTTACTGCTCCTTTAACCCCCTAAATGCCAGCAAATTGCAGAGAAATGCTTTACCCACTACTGTGGCACTCAAAGGTTAAGGTGTTCCCTGCCTGCTTATAACTACATGCTATAAATCCCTGTAACGGGTAGGGACCCGTTACTGGAACTATGCTGAAGAAACTGCTTGGGAAACCGGTTCAGGAAGGAGTGGAATTCACGGGGATACGGGACAGACAATGGGTAATGGGACTCTATGCGGCCGGCCAGCGTCCCATTGAGAAAAATGGAGTTAAAGGGACACCATAGGATTAACATGGCGAATGGTCGGCCGCCCTCTGATTGGTGGACTGCGGTTTAAAGGGACGCCATAGACTTAACATGGTGAATGGTCGGCCCCGTTCTCATTGGCTCTCGAACATTGAGCCCAAAAGAGGATTTTCCCATTGACTTAGAACGGGGCCGTCGCTCGCTCCCTGATTGGCTGTCGACATTCAGACTGAGTTAAAGGGATAGTAATACTTCATTTTAACTTTATTTTATTTTGTAGGCATTAAAAAAACATGAAGAATGATATAAGTCTTATCTCTGAAACCTTTATGGTTTAAGAGATATTCACAAACAAAGTATCCCCCCCCTGTTCAACCAAATCAGAAGGGAGATGCCCAGGTAGACTGCAGAGAGGGACAATCTTCAGTTAAGATAATGGAAAAAGCTGAAAAACTTGTCAAGGGGGGAAGGGCTTTCATTGTTTTCATACAAAGAAAATTGTCCCCTTCTGTTATCTGTACTGTCATACAACCAGACTCACATCTGAGAAGAGATTGTTTACACTAGGTAAAAGGGGCGGGGAGAGGAACTTTCCTTGTGAATATCTCATAAACCATAAAGGTTTGAGCGATAAGACTTATATCATTCTTCATGTTTTTTTAATGCCTACAAAATAAAATAAAGTTAAAACGAAGTGTTACTATCCCTTTAAAGGGACTTCATAGACTTAACATAGGAAAATGTCGGCGGCCCAGGGATTGGCTGTAAGGATTCCGCGGCACGGCCTCTGATTGGCTAAAACCTGGAAGCGGAGTTCGGACTTTGGCGTCCCCAAGTCTACTGCCCTTTGTCCCGGTCAATCACCCAGCCCCATTGTATGTGTCCCAGAACCATTGTGTCCCCAAAGTGTCCATGACCTTCTTTTGTGTGCATGTTAATAAGGTTACCTGTGTGCTATTGTTGGTGAATTCAGCCTTTTGTTACTGGGATATGATTGAATTAACATAACTTAGTTAACTGTACTTAAAAGTGCTGATTTCATGTGAATAAACTGTTCTTTCTGGTTGACTAAGAAGCGTGTCTTGTGTCTTCATTGAGAGGTGGTATCAAGGGTCTTCTTGCGACCCCCACCTCTGGCGGAGAAGCGATACGGGAGGCCAAGGGTTCTGTCCATCTCTAGCGGCTGCAGGAGCTCACCAGCCCGCTGCACGGTCCAAGATCATCCCGGGGAGGTACAAACCCGTTACAATCCCATTGATGAACCTCTTGAATGCCATCGTGATGTGCATTGATTTGCTCTGCTATACGTTGCACAGACCTTTGGAATTCAAAGGGTCATAAGATCTCCTCCACGATGTCCCCATCATTTGTTACAGTACACACCAAAGCCGTCCGCCAAACAGCTGACAAGACCAGCGGTGCTACTCGGTTTCATATTGCAGAGTAATGCATTACACGTCTTTATAGGGTTAAGTAACAGGATTTGTAGCATTAAGTTCAAAGCAAGCAGGAAGCACCTTAACCCTATAAGTGCATTGCTCTGCATTGTGTATCTTACTCCACTGGCACTCAAAGGGTGTAGTGAGGTCCACTTCTGTTCTTGGAGCTAAAGTCTGAGAATGCACCCCCCCATACTGTCTCCCTGGCCTCCTCAAACCATTGCCACCTTTACACCAGAACAGGCCCTGAGTGGGACAAAAAAATAGGCCCGGGCATTTAAGGCTGAGCAGCCCATGGGGGGGGGGGGGGCGGCGGCGACGGGTGTTCATTCGTTATTTTTTTTTAAATGCCCGGACCCAGAGCCAGTGCAAGATTTTTGGTATATACAGGCGAAGGTGCATTTTGATGCCCCCACCCCCCTCCGACCCGGACACAATCCTATGCCCCCTCTTTGCCACAATCCCCTGCCTCCGCCCACATAATCACCTCCACACTCTGCCCACCGCCACACTGCCCACCCCATCCTCCTCCCCACCTCCACATTGCCCACACTGTCCACCTCCACAATGCCTCTTCCACAATGCCCCTTTCATCTCCACATTGCCCCTTCATCAATGCCCCATAAAGCCCCTTCATCTCCACATTGCCCCTTCCACAATTCCCCTTCATCAATTCCACATAAAGCCCCTTAATCTCCACATTGCCCCTTGATCCCCTACCTTGATTCCCTGGTAGTCTAGCGGTGTGCTATAGAAGAGATCTGTGCCTCCTTCGGCACAGAGCTGAAGCTCTCGCGCGCGGTTCTCAGTAATACAGAGCGCTGGGAGATGATGTCTGTATTGCTTCAGAGCCTGGGTCGCCGGACCGGCCCACAGGGCAAATGCCAGGTATGCCCAATGGCCAGTCCGGGCCTGCACCGGAATCTCCTTGCATAGCTAATTCTTAGTGCATATGGCAAAGTATGTTATATTCTCCATGGTGAAGGGATCTCTGCACATTGCCTGGCAGACTTTGCCATAAGAATGACCCATAATGCATCTGATGGTTTCAAAACAGTACTAGCTTAGAACATTATTGAAATGCATGAGATTTTATTTCAATGCAAGTAGAATGTTGATCCAGCGAAATAACTGACTGTCTTTTGGCATTAGGAAGGGATTTTTTTTACAACCTTCAGGCCTAATAAAGTATTTGATGAATGTGAAAGAACTTTCAAAATCGCCTATATGTTGTATTAGCCATTTTTCTACACATTTACAGATCATGGTAATTGAGGCATGCAGTATGGGAACTTAGTCTTAGCCTTACATTGCCCCCCCACTCACTGACACTGCTCAGTAATGCACTGCCCACCTCCTCAAGCACTGACTTCCTGTCTTATCCTTAGTTACATTACCCCCCACCCACACTCACTGACACTGCTCAGCAATGCATTGCCCACCTCCTCTAGTACTGACTTCATGGTAATTGAGGGTGTACAGTATGGGAACTTAGTCTTAGCCTTACATTGCCCCCCCACTCACTGACAATGCTCAGCAATGCATTGCCCACCTCCCCTAGCACTGACTTCCTGTCTTATCCTTACATTACCATCCCCACTCGCTGACGCTGCTCACCAATGCATTGCCCACCTCCCCTAGCACTCACTTCCTGTCTTATCCCTACATTATCTCCCCCACTCACTGACACTACTCAGCAGTGCATTACTCACCTCCCTTAGCACTGACTTCCTGTCTTATCTCTAAATTACCCCTCCACTCACTGACACTGCTCAGTAATGCATTACCCACCTCCCCTAGCACTGACTTCCTATCTTATCCCTACATTACCTCCCCACTCACTGACACTGCTCAGTAATGCATTACCCACCTCCCCTAGCACTGACTTCGTGTCTTATCCCTACATTACCTCCCCACTCACCGACACTGCTCAGTAATGCATTACCCACCTCCCCTATCACTGACTTCCTGTCTTATCCCTACATTACCTCCTCCACTCACTGACACTGCTCAGCAATGCATACCTCCCAAGTGTCCCTCTTTAGGAGGGACAGTCCCTCTGTCCCTCTTTCCCACCCTGATGTCCCTCATTTTAGGAGATCAGACTGTTTGGTGTGTGTATATAAGTATCACATTGCTCCACAGCCATAAAAATCACATTAAAGTTTGTTTCAACTTCAGTATGTGTGTTTATAAATTAGTATGTGTACATACAATACTTTGGTGTTACTGTAGATCATTTATTCATTTACACAAAGAGATGTCAGTTGGTCATGAAATCACCTACAAATTCTTGGTAATGCTCCTCCCACCATCCACGCCCCCAGTAACATCCCCTAAAACAAAAGTGTCCCTCTTTGGCCTTTTGAAATGTTGGGAGGTGTGGCAATGCATTGCCCACCTCCCCTGACACTGACTTCCTGTCTTATCCCTAAATTACCTCCCCCACTCACTGACACTGCTCAGCAATGCATTACCCACCTCTCCTAGTACTGACTTCCTGTCTTATCCCTACATTACCTCCCCCACTCACTGACACTGCTCAGTAATGCATTACCCACCTCCCCTAGCACTGACTTCTTGTCTTAATTCTCTACATTACCTCCCCCACTCACTGACACTGCTCAGCAATGCATTACCCACCTCCCCTTGCACTGACTTCCTGTCTTATCCCTACATTACCTCCCCCACTCACTGACACTGCTCAACAATACATTACCCACCTCCCCTAGCACTGACTTCCTGTCTTATCCCTACATTACCTTCCCCACTCACTGACACTGCTCATCAATGCATTGCCCACCTCCCCTAGCACTGACTTCCTGTCTTATCCCTACATTACCTCCCCCACTCACTGACACTGCTCAGCAATGCATTGCCCACCTCCCCTAGCACTGACTTCCTGTCTTATCCTTACATTACCTCCCCCACTCACTGACACTGCTCAGTAATGCATTACCCACCTCCCCTAGCACTGACTTCCTGTCTTATCCCTACATTACCTCCCCCACTCACTGGCACTGCACAGAAAAGCACTGCCCATCTCCCCTAGCACTGAAAGGGTTACATGTCAATGAGTGTGTAAAGTAATGTAAGGCTGAGACAGGAAGTGCCTGCACAACATGTCTTAATCAACATCATCTATAATTCTAACTTAAAAACCAGTTTATTAAGGTAAAATGGCTAATACAATATATAGGTAATGTTGACTCTCCTTTCAAAATCGCCAAAGTTGTCTTTAAGGGGCAATGTCCCTTTAGTCAGAAATGAATTCAATAGGGATTTGTGTTGCTCTGCTCTGTATCAACAAAGATAATAAGTCAAAGGCTGCAATTGATGGACTCTTGTTTTCTTTTCAGCCTCATCAACTACCATGTTCCTGTGTTAGGAGCCTCAGAGATGAAAATGAAAGGTTCAGACTCTCTGTCACATTCTGAGCTCTGTGAGATCAATTCATGTCATGGGGTCTTTATCACACACAGGAATTTTCATCTGATCACTAGACGCTGATATTTTGTCTGCTTACTGACAAAATCTTACAGTATATTGACATTTTGGAGGAGTGGACTTGCAGTTAAACCGCTAACCATTGTACTGGCTCCTTGTGGTGAATAATTCATCTTCTCAGAGTCTAGGGAGGCCTTCATTGCATTGTCGTCCCTGGAGTCCAGCAACAAAGACATATGTCCCACCTTCTTTGATGTGATTTAACTCTTTGAGTGTCAGAGTGATGCACAATGCATTGCTTTGCTTTGTGTACCCCTCTGACCCTCAAAGGATTAATGTTTAATACTGAAGCACAGAGGCCTTTTGGAGTTCCTGCCCATACCTCCCAAGTGTCCCTCTTTAGGAGATACTAGAGTTCCATACTCCCATGTGTCCCTCTTATATCTCCTAGAGGGACACTTGGGAGGTATGGACCCCAATTATCTCCAAAAGAGGGACACTTGGGAGGAAATGACCCCTAATATCTACTAAAGAAGGACACTTGGGACGTATGGAGTCCTAATATCTCCTAAAGAGGGACACTTGGGAGGTATGGACCCCTAATATCTCCTAAAAAGGGACACTTGGGAGGTATGGACCCCAATTATCTCCAAAAGAGGGACACTTTGTAGGTATGGTGCCCTTATATCTCCTAAAGAGGGGCACTTGGGAGGAAATGACCCCTAATATTTACTAAACAAGGACACTTGGGAGGTATGGACCCCTAATATCTCCTAAAGAGGGACACTTGCGAGGTATGGACCCCTAATATCTCCTAAAGAGGGACATTTGGGAGGTAAATACTCCTAATATCTCCTAAAGAGGGACACTTGGTAGGTGCAGACCCCTAATATCTCCTAAAGAGGGACACTTGGGAGGTGCAGACCCCTAATTTCTCCTAAAGAGGGACACTTGCGAGGTATGGACCCCTAATATCTCCTAAAGAGGGACATTTGGGAGGTAAATACTCCTAATATCTCCTAAAGAGGGACACTTGGGAGGTATGGACCCCTAATATCTCCTAAAGAGGGAGACTTGGGAGGTACGGACTCCTAATATCTCCTAAATATGGACACTTTTCAGACTGAAGCAAGCAGATCGCATGAGCCTAATTAACCCTTTGCGGACCACAGGGGAGTGCAACACAGTGGCAAGCAAAGCATTGCTCTCCCTAGTCCTTACAGGGTTTAGATTACCCTGCGCTGTGAGAAGGGTTTGTGTCTTTTGGTCCTGCCCGCAACTGTCCGCCTCCGTGTACATAACATGCAGGACTAATTGAAGATCTTATCTCTTTAGCGAAAGCAAAGGCGCAAAATTCACATGGGCCATTGGGATTTTCATACCTTAGTAAAGTAAGTGTGTGGAGGGGTTGTTATTATTAGGAGGCATTAGTTTTCCTAATATAATGCATTACATGTTGGTCAAATGTAGAGATGCGCAAACACATTTGGAGCGAGAAGGATGTTTCTGCCCTATGGAGAAGCTCTTGGACTGATTGTGTGATGAGTGTATGTTCATACCTGGGAACTCTACAGATCTACTCTAGAGACTCCGAAGTTTGAAGTTAATCATGGGGTCTCCGGGGACAGAGGCTGATTCCCCAGTGGTGGTAAGTTTCCTGTGAAACTGCCTATTTCTTCTCCTTCTCTCCCTGCTCCTCTTACTTTCCACCCACATCTCCTCCTTCCCACCCTGTTCCTTCTACTACCCACCCACTTCTCCTCTTTCCCACCCTGTTCCTCCTACTTCCCACCCACTTCTCCTCCTTCCCAGCCTGTTCCTCCCACTTCTCCTCCTTCCCACCCTGTTCCTCCTACTTCCCACCCACTTCTCCTCCTTCCCACCCTGTTCCTCCCACTTCTCCTCCTTCCCACCCTGTTCCTCCTACTTCCCACCCACTTCTCCTCCTTCCCAGCCTGTTCCTTCTACTACCCACCCACTTCTCCTACTTCCCACCCTGTTCCTCCCACTTCTCCTCCTTCCTACCCTGTTCCTCCTACTTCCCTCCCACTTCTCCTCCTTCCCACCCTGTTCCTCCCACTTCACCTCCTTCCCACCCTGTTCCTCCCACTTCTCCTCCTTCCCACCCTGTTCCTCCTACTTCCCTCCCACTTCTCCTCCTTCCCACCCTGTTCCTCCCACTTCACCTCCTTCCCACCCTGTTCCTCCTACTTCCCACCAACTTCTCCTCATTCCCATCCTTTTCCACCTCATCCCTCACACATCTCCATTCCAGCCTGTTCCTCCCACTTCCCACCCACTTCTCCTCCTTCCCACCCTGCTTCTCCCACCCTGCTTCTCCCACTTCCCACCAACTTCTCCTCATTCCCATCCTGTTCCTCCTACTTCCCACCAACATCTCCTCCTTCTCAACCTGTTCTTCCCACTTTCCACCTACTTCTCCTCCTTCCCACCCTGTTCCTGTTCCTCCTCCTTCCCACCCACTTCTTCTCCTTCCCACCCTGTTCCTCCCACTTCTCCTCCTTCCCGCCCTGTTCCTCCTACTACCCATCCACTTCTCCTCCTTTCCATCCTTTTCTACCCCTTCCCTCCCACTTCTCTTTTCCAGCCTATTCCTCCCACCCACTTCTCCTCCTTCCCACCCTGTTCCTCCTACTTCTTCTCCTTCCCATCCAGATCCTCCCACTTCTCTTCCTTCCCACCCTGTTCCTCCCACTTCCCACCCACTTCTCCTCCTTTCCATCCTGTTCTACCCCCTTCCCTCCCACTTCTTGTTTCCAGCCTGTTCCTCTCACTTCCCACCCACTTCTCAAATTTCCCATATGTTTCGTCCCACTTCTCCTACTTCCCACCCTGTTGCTCCCACTTCCTACCCACTTCTCCTCATTCCTCCCCTGCTCCTCCCACTTCACATCCACTTTTCATCTTTTCACCATGTTCTCCTCCCACTTCCCGCCACTTCTCCTCCTTCCCACCATGTTCTTCCCACTTCTCCTCTGTTCCTCCCACTTCTCCTCCTTCCCACCCTGTTCCTCCCACTTCCTGCCCACTTCTCCTCCTTCTCACCCTATTCCTTGTATTCCACACTGCTCTCCTTCCCACCTGCTCCACCCTGCCAGCAAGACACTAGAATTCTGCACTGCTCTCCCTCCCAACTGTCACTCCCTGCCTGTCAGTATTCCCTAATTTGCAGAAGAAAAACAAAATATATAGCTAAATCTCTCATAAACTGTCTTTTGAAAAAAGAAGACAATTAACATAAATATAGCTGATTTTGAAAGCTCTTTAAAAATCCCAAATCTGTTAAGAAGTGACAGCTCCACTTTAGTCAGACACATAATCCAAAAATGAATGAAATGTTAGGCAAGCTTCTTTATTGCCTTGTAGATAAATATAGTTTTAGAAAACCAGTTTCCAACATCTTCTAAAAATATTCGCTACTGTAATTTCCCTAACACCCTCTCCTAGCTCTTCCCAATGACTCCCGTGTTGTGTCGTCCTTGGTGCAAGAGTCTGTTCATCTACAAACAAAATACCGCTACATCTGTCAAGCAATAAAACACGTTTAAAACGATGATTCTACAAACATGAAAATATCACAGCAATATACAGCACAGAGGTTTGGATAAGATATTATATTCTTGGAGATTCTGTTTGATTTGCTGTCGTGAATTTTTAAGTGATGCCTTCTGGTCTTCATTCCCAAATTTATTGCTGTAGCAATATTCAGATTTACTAGCTGGAGAATGATCGGATAGGAGAGGGAACGGAATTCAGTCCTTGATGTTTGAGTGAAGATCTTACAGAACTGAACAGAACTGTTATTCAGTTTTCACAGAGAATCAGATGATATTTGATGTTGTACTGGGGTGGTAATTCACAATGGTACATATACCCCCCTACGGGCAATTCAGCAGAATTTATGGAATTCGCACCTATTAACTTCCCATTCATTCAAGCAAATCTGTCACCTTAAACTAGTCAAGGTGGTTTCCAGAGATCATTAACCATTTGGATGCCAGAGGGGTATCCAACACATTGAAATGCGTTGGATACCTTTCTGGCATTCAAATGGTTAATTTGTAAAGCATTTGTTATATTAACCCCTTGGATTATAGAGGTATTTACGTGTTGGCGATATCTATAGTATTTAAAGGAATAGTAATGTTTGAAAATGAAAGCAGCTCCAATTAATCTTCGTAGTATTTGGGCCATGGAGAGTGTTATTTCAGTACTGTCAGAGTTGTAGTACAAGAGTAATTGAATGATAACGTACCCCCCTCCCGCCCCTTTTACTGATGTAACACTGCTCACCTCAGAGCAGCAAGACTGTCCTGATGGATCGCAGAGAGGGACAGTCTTCAGTGATTGTAGGATAAACCTGAAAAACCTGTCAAGGGGGGCAGGGTTTTCCTTATAATCACAGTAAGAAGATTGTCCCTTGCTGTGAGCTGTCCGGTCAAGACACCAGATTCCACATCTGAGGTGAGCAGTGTTACATTAGGTAAAAGGGGCGGGAGGGGGATACTTTATCATTCAATTACTCTTGAACTACAACTCTGACAGTACTGAAATAACACTCTGCATGGTCCAAATACTATGAAGATTAACTGGAGCTGCTTTTATTGTGAAACATTACTATCATTTTAAGGAGTTGGGTGCAGACATCAGTCACATTGTTGTCAATGAGAAATCTTTCTACAACTGAACATATTATCTGGGACAGATTTCCCGTGAAACAGAGTGGGACAACTTTTTTTTTTTGTTCAAAGTACCCCTAACACGCACTCTGGATTTTTTGGGGATACCCCTGACATAATTTATATAAGTTATCAAGGTCAAATGAAGAGTACAATACATAAATATACTGTTATTCCTAAGTCTCACAATCAAAAAAATGAAATGTAACATATTGTTCACGTTCCACACATTTGAAACTCAGCATTCCAATTTTTGTTAAAGACTTTGTAGAAATAAAGGGATACATTAAGTGGACGTCTGTGTAACATCAAAGTTCCATGGCACACTGATTGAGAACCACTAACCTAGAGGAACCTAAGTGCAGAGGGCACATCCTATATAATGGACATTTCCACTGTGCTAAGTTTATGTAATGCTGTAGCATCCAGTTTATACACTAATCTGTCCAGCTTATTTATCCGTTTATATATTACTGTAATGTTCATTGTAAGGGGCCTGCTGCTATTACAAACTATTTTGGTTACAAAATCCACTGAACTGGCCTATGAACACATAAAGTTCCCCTGCCTTTTCTCTGTGCAGGATGCCCGGCTGCAGCAAGAATTCCTGCTTCCCATTTTGAAAAGGAGGCTGCTCAGTGATTGGTCACCTCCAGCTCTGCACTGTATGTGCGGGGGAAGTTTGTTCGACAGGTAAGCAGCCTGTCGATTGGTCACTACTTCTTGAACATTATTATGTATGTCCTGACTTTGCTCTGACAGGTAGGCAGCCTGCTGAGTGGGAGCCTCTTGTCACATCTTGTCTCTCCGGTCCCCATTGGCTGGGGATCTGCACAACAAGACTGAATTCGGTTTCAAGTCCCGGGTGACAAAATCAAGCCATGTGATGTAATACCTGCGGCCACCTGATTGGTTGCCACACCGTTGTCCCTTGTCCCTCCAATCCGCATTGGCTGGAGACTGGAGAGGCAAAATTAATCTGAGTTTATTTTGTTCCTTTGTTTTCCTGTTTTATAAAAGTCCCCTGTGTCCCCAAATAAAGTGTTCTTGAATTTCAGTGACTTGTTTGGAGTGGTTTATTTCAGGAATGGGATAAAGAGTCCCCCTTGACTCCGTTCCCGTTTTTGTGTATTTCTGATTATACATAGTGATGTTTTTATGATAGTTTATTTGAGTAAGATAAATAAAAACTGATTTTATTTAAATTTCCTATTATTAGTATTGGTTACTAGTGGTGGAGTCAGCCACCCTAGCCATGGTACTCAAGCTTTATTAGAGTACCCTCCACAGTAACGTTTTCCCCACTCTAAAGGATTAGGCCTCTTGTCTAATATTTCAGTAAGGGAAATGAGTGGGGATTCTGTCTACTGCTAAGCCATCTGATGTAGGGTTAGTTACATCAATCAAGATGGAACTGTGAATTAAGTTTTAAGTGCTGTTTATCTATAAGGAGAACATTGTCCTGAGGTTTACTAATTTTAGTGCATGTGGTGTGACTGTAGAGGCTGAGGTAGCCTCTTTTAATTCCGAGCACTAGTCAAAGGGAGTGGGAAGACAGTGATCTCTTCTGGTGAAAATACTACAGTTAGGGATCGTCTGAATTGTCTCTTGTTTCTATATCTTTTTCAGCTGACTGTGCGGGCTCTCTGCCATGAGTCTATCTGAAGAGCAGCGACAAAGACAGGTAATCCGTGGGACTACATTATAGACTCCTATCAATAGAAGTGTTGAGTGCATTATTGCTTATAGTCCATTTTATCTAGCTCCCTCCCAGCACTGTCCTTGGTGCTGAAATTGGAGCTGTCAAGCCCACAGACCTGTGGAAGCGCATGCATAGGGTTTTACCATGTGTTAATACACAAAGCAAATAATAGTATATTAAATACTATGGCAACACAGAAACAATCTATGACCTGGTAACCTTAATCTTTATTGAAGAAGCAATCAGATTTACCCCCCATTAGCACAATATCACTCGGTACATCTCTCAAGCAGACCCTGGTTTGTACTACAAGTCTAGAGATATGGTCTGGGCTCCAGTTCATGGAAAAAAAACAAGTTATAATAATCCTTCTGAGGAGGTAGCAGACAATGCCCAGTCACAATATACCACCCCGTTTACTTATAGGTTAATATAGTCAAATGGCTTTATTTATAAAGGAAAGGAGAGCAATTGTAGATCAAACCAAGTATACCATACCGGATGAAAAAAAATTCCCAGAATCTCTATTGAATTGAATTTACCTTTAGTATCCAAAAGTTTAAAGTGCAGTTTTATTTAAAAAAAAAAAAAAAGATACGCGTGTACACTATAATAATATACTTACACCATTATAACTTATGAAAGAAGCACCACTCCCCAGGAAAGGGTACGCTACCCTCCACTACTTCCCCTTCAGGCTGTGAGTGGGTTGATATGATTCAAAGGGTCATTTATAAGCACGGGGAGAGATAAATGTTTCCCCCTTGAATTTGTTGCCCTGAGCTGCTGTGCTTGCACATTTGAAGTTCACAGATGCATGTTTTTTTTCTGTTGAAACCTGGCCACATCTCAATTTTAATTTATTATTTAAGACTAATGCTAGCAGGTGTTCAGCGTTGCTCTAAAACCTCGCTAACAACACAACATTGCCTTCTTGCAACGAACGAATTCCTTGGGGCCCAATTACAACCGTGCATGTCAGAAGGATACTGTTTTAAAAGGTTTAGTAGGGGAAAAAACACAAACAATGTGGACAGAAAGCAAGCTTGCAGGTCATGTTTATACCAATCACCGGTTTATATTTAGAAGCAGATGAATTTTGTAACGCTCAGTACGGTAATGGGCAGTTGTTTTTTTTTGCACTGAAAAAAAAGGATAAGTTGGCTGTCCCATTTCTTGCATATATAAAGATGTATTATTTCTCGCATATGCTGATTAGAACAGGAAAACATATCAATATGCTGGAGACACTTACTGGCTGAGTGGTAGGTTGTACGGGTTAGTTAACATGCTTAACCTGCCATATTAACCTCATTCTCATGGGTGAATGTATAGAACAGCTGATTTAAAGGGATAGTAATGTTTCACAATAAATGCAGCTCCAATTAATCTTCATAGTATTTGGCCATGGAGAGTGTTATTTCAATACTGTCAGAGTTGTAGTGCAAGAGTAATTGAATGATAAAGTATCCCCCTCCCGCCACTTTTACGGATGTAACACTGCTCACCTCAGAGCAGCAAGACTGTCAGGATGGATCACAGAGAGGGACAATCTTCAGTGATCATAAGGAAAAACCTGTAAAGGGGAGCAGGGTTTTCTTTATGATCACAGTAAGAAGATTGTCCCTTGCTGCGACCTGTCCGGTCAAGAACCCAGATTACACATCTGAGGGGAGATGACTTACACTAGGTAAAAGGGGGGATACTTTATCATTCAATTACTCTTTTACTACAACTCTGACAGTATTGATATAACACTCTCCATGACCCAAACACTATGAAGATTAATCGGAGCTGCTGTTATATGAAACATTACTATCCCTTTAAGAAGAATTGATCTTCAGCAGTTCTGGGGCAATCAGTTGTGTCATAGGGGTGGATTTAAATGGTGTTTGCAATTCATTGGAGAACTGCCTTCAATGGGTAAACGGTCCAATTTAAATCACTGGAATCTTAAAGAATTTTTATAACTACGCTGCAGTTGGTTTGTTCCAGAATTGCTGCGTTTATCTTCTTAACCCCTTAAGGACCCATGACCGTCCTGGACCATCATGGAATTCCGTGATCCCCCCGTGGCTGCACGCTGTTCGGGGAGTCTGAATCAGATTCGGAAAAAAAATGGTCCCTGGTCCTTAAGTGACGGCCGCATGCGTGCGCGACCGGTCTTTAAGGAGTTAAATCAACCTTTAGAATTGACAAGTTTAGTTGATTTTAAGATAAATAAAAACTCCCTATGTGTTGCACTGCCCATTTGTTTATATTGTAACCCTTTGAGTGCCAGAGTGGTGCGGAACGCAATGCATTCCGTACCACTCTGGCACCAAAAGGGATAAATTACTTTTATAAACTATTACCTGTTGGTGGCGCAGTTTGGCAATTTATGCTAATACGTTTTGCTCCAGCAAATATTAACCAAAACACCGCTAGAAATGAACCTAGGCAGAGTCCACACAGCCAGGGGTAAGTCTGACCTTGAACTCAACTAATTAGTATATTGTGCAGGCAATTAGCATAACATGCCACACTGTGCCACTACGGACGGCTGTAAGGGGGGAGATCTTGTCTGTGCCTTTAAAAGCTGTTTATATTTCATTACTTGCATCTTGGATAAGTATCCCATGTAGTTTCTTGAAAATATTCACTCCACACTTATTTGTATTTCTTTAGTTATTTATTGTTGCACTAGCACTTTATTGTATCAGTCATTTTTGTATGTTACTGTTTCTTTCTATCTACTGTATGTATCAGGGGAACGATTGATTGCAGTTTGTTAACCCCTTAGTGACCAGTGATGTGTCAAGACCATCACCGGTCTCCTTGCCTAAATGATCAATGACATGTAAAAACAAACAAAAACATGGGGGCGCCAATAGTGCCTATCATTCAAGGGATAGTAATAGTTAATTTTACATTTATTTACTATTGTAGGCATAAAAAAAAATATGAACAACGATGTAAGGCTTATCTCTCAAACCATTATGGTTTGAGAGATATGACTCGCTAAACTTACCTCTTCTTGGCTGTTTGAGAGAAGTCAGCGCTCTAGCTGACAGCTGCAGAATTGGGTCATTTGACCAGATAAAGGCTCTTCAGCAGAGCCAAAATCGCATGATCTAAACATAAATACTTCATTGGAACGGTCTACAAAGTATGCCTTGTTTGCAAGCACACTTTATAGACCTTTCCAATGAAGTATTAGTGTAGAGATCACATGATTTCAGCTCTGCTGAAGAGCCCCCATCTGGTCAAATGACCGGATTCTGCAGCTGTCAGCCAATGTGTGGACTTCGATCAAACAGCCAAGAAGAGGTAACTTTAGCGAGGTATATCTCTCAAACCATAAAGGTTTGAGAGATAAGACTTACATCGTTGTTCATATTTTTTTTTGCCTACAATATTAAAGTAAAATTAACTATTACTATCCCTTTAATAGTGTACAGATAATATATAGTTATAGCACACTCACATTTAAGCATGGCTACAAGACAGGCATATACCTCCAAATAGCAACTTAAAGATACAGAGATTATTAACCCGTTTCTGCTCGGGCTCACCGGTACTCTGGGCTCTCCAGTACTCCGATACTCTGCTCCAACTCAGTTCAGAAGAAAATCACTCTCCAAACGCTGCTCCTCCATATGAAAAAAATATTTATTTTAAAAACATATAAAAGTGGCCTTTGCAACGTGTTGCACGGCAACACGCTGCTTTATCAAGCAACTGGCCAAACAGAACTACTAACAATACAATAATTAATAACAAGTCATGTATTTTGTGCTCACAGCACACTACCAGGGTCTGAAATTGACTTCTCCAAGACCGGAGTGGTCACTATCAGACCCCCGTTCAGCGAGCTGGCACATGTGATCAATCACTTTTGCTGGCTCGTCGAATAAGATCAAAGTGGTACTTAAAGGAGCAGTAAACTGTTTTTATGAAAATATATATATTGTAGGGATTTTCCTATTGAGTAAAATAAAAGTACTCCCACTGCCAAGAGATTTATATTTCCAGAGTTATTACAGTTTAAACCCATATTTTTTTACATTAGCAGTGCCCTCTAGTGGTCAAATTCTAATTAGATTTCCTGTTAGATTCTAATGGAGAGGAAAGTCAGAAAAGTCAGAGACATACAGTTCTCCATAGAATGTGATAGAAACTGCTGAGTCACTTCCTGTCAGTTAGAACTATCAGGAAGTAACACAGTAAATTCACTTCCTGTCAGTTAGAACTATGAGGAAGTAAACACACAGTAAATTCACTTCCTGTCAGTTAGAACTATCAGGAAGTAAACAGTAAATTCACTTCCTGATTATTTAAACTGCTATAATATTTGAATAAAACATCTGACAGCGATGGGAGTGACCTTGTTTTATTCAGCAGGAAATGATCTACAAAATATGTGTTTTCATAAAAAAAAGTTTACTGCTCCTTTAAGCAGCATAGCATTTGATGGCAACCTATATATTTAGTTATTTCTTATTTAAAGGGATAGTAATACTTCGTTTTAACTTTATTTTATTTTGTAGGCATTAAAAAAACATGAAGAATGATATAAGTCTTATCTCTCAAACCTTTATGGTTTATGAGATATTCACAAGCAAAGTTCCCCTCCCCGCCCCTTTTACCTAGTGTAAGCCATCTCTTCTCAAATGTGAGTCTGGTTGTATGACAGGACAGATAACAGAAGGGGACAATTTTCTTTGTATGAAAACAATGAAAGCCCTTCCCCCCTTGACAAGTTTTTCAGCTTTTTCCCTTATCTTAATTGAAGATTGTCCCTCTCTGCAGTCTACCTGGGCATCTCCCTTCTGATCTGGTTGAACAGGGAAGGGATACTTTGTTTGTGAATATCTCTTAAACCATAAAGGTTTCAGAGATAAGACTTATATCATTCTTCATGTTTTTTTAATGCCTACAAAATAAAATAAAGTTAAAACGAAGTATTACTATCCCTTTAAGCTGTTTTTTTTCACATACATTTGTTTGGGCCATGCTTGCCTTCATCCAAACTTTGTTTATAACCCTTTGAGTCCCAAAGGGTTAATTGTTTTTATAACGAGCCATTTTGTTTACTTTTTTGTACTAATAAAGATACGCTGGTATTGTATCACATTCCCTAGGGTTGAGTGCCTCATTTATGAGCTTCGTTTTTGGGGTATTTTTCACCCTACATTAGGGTGACCACATGTCCCGGAATGCCCGGGACAGTCCCTTAATTTGTCTCTCAGTCCCGCGTCCCGGCTCACCCCCCACCGGGACAATGAATGGTCCCGGAATGGAGCTGTAGCCTGCAGTGCTCATAAATTATCCTGAATGAGGCCCCACATTTTCCCCATGTTAGGAGAAGCAAGCAAGCAAATGATGTAAGAGAGCCGTACGGGCTTCCTTCATTTTGTTCCCCCGTGCCGTACTGGCTGCCAGCTTTGTGCTAGATCCCGATGCAGAGCTTGCATCAAGTCACCTGATGTCTGCTCTGCACGTAGCAAGTCAGCGTTGGACACCAGGGTGACGTGACGTAAAGCCAAGCAGCCGCTCAGCGTGGGCTGCTTAAAATCTACAGATGAGATAACACATACTTACATTGTAGTGTGTGTTATGACCAGCGCTCTTTCTGCCTGCTATTGCTGCCTCGCTGCCTGCCAGTGCCACCTGTCTGTTAGCCTGCCTTACTACGAAGAGGTAATAAATTAAGTAAAAAGAAATCCAAAAAATGTTTTTAGAAAAGTAAAAAATATTTTAACCCACACCCACACACTAGACTTAACCCTTTGTGTGCCAGAGAGGTATCCAACGTACAGGCACTCAAGGTGTTATGAAGATAATTTTATTAATACAGGTTTAAAGGCAGGGTTTTAAATATATGTAATCTGCAGTTCTGAAAAAAGTATCATGTAAGGTTTTAGGTGTCAAAAAGAGAATAAACATTTTTTTCCATGTTACCAACAAAAACATAAGCTTAACATGATGATTTTGTCAAAACAGGTTAAAAGTCAGGGTTACAGTTTTAAAATGTGCATTGTGCATATATTTAAAGTTTAACCCTGACATTGAACCAGTATTGATACAATTATCATGTAAACCTCATGCTTTTGTTGGTAAAAAGGAAAAAGAAAACATGCTGACCAGGGTTGGGCAATCATAAGAATCTAATTTCTGCACTAAGATATACACCATTGTACTGTATATAGGTTTATATGTTAATTGGCCATGCCAGTACTTGCTGATTTGCAAATTATTTTTTTCTGCTGAGGAAAAATAAGATAATCTCTCCTGCTGATGAGTGATGTTTTTTTTCAAAACATATTGCAACTCAAACTTGCATTATTTAGATGCAGCATTTCCAAGGGGGGATTCTCGCATAGACAAAATACAGGCACAGGAATTGTATTTGTACAGGCCTGACTTTGCCGTGACTTGTCTATTAAAGGTGTGTCCCTGAATGGCAGAAAGTAAATGTGATCACCCTACCCTACATAAGTCATTACATTATATCATTGCATTTCTGTTATATTAACTTTGTATACTTAACTTTGTGTATTCTGATCTTTCAATAAATCTTTACAAAAATAAAAATAAATAAAAATAAAACTGGCACAGGGATATTGAGATAGCTATGGCCGCACACACAAACCAGAAAGTGGGTGTGGCCAGCAGAGCTGAAGCACCACCCCTAAAATTTGGTGCTCTAGGCAGTTGCCTATTCTGTCTATTGGGAAATATGGCACTGGTCCCAGACCTATGTGCTTGTCAGCCTTGATAATGGATTGAAAACAAATCTAGCAAGTGAGGGGTTAGAAAAAAACTCATGCTAAAAGACAACATGGGGCCATATTCATAAAAAAGTGGAGAGATTCTGGGGCACACCAACTGCATCATAGGGAGCAAATAGCTCTGTTGATTTTTTTATTTGACCTTTATGGTGTTGTTGGTTTGCCCCAGAAGTGCCCCACTACATAGCTAGCACTATATGGGATAGCCTTGCAGCACAGCATCTGCATGCAGGATACACCTAGATCCTTGTTCTAGTTATCACTCATTATCAGTTTGTATTTTGTATTTTTGCATTTACAATATTATATCCTTCCTGAAGAAGGGAAATGTTGAGGATTGCTGTAGTTTTTAAATAAATTTTAATAATTAGTTCATCTGGTCTGCTGTTTTTGTATATATTCGTTATATCAACTCGGTATTTGATGCAAGTCTGTATGGTTTTGTAGCAGGCAGAACTAGCATCACAAATACCTGCGTGTTTTTAAACCGGTTGCATGGCATTGTAGCTGGTTACATCATCTATATGAGTATTCACCCTCATTTTTTTCTCTATATACATGCTGTTTTGAGTGAAACGGGATAGCCCTCCTTGAACTTTGTTCTTGTGTTCTTTTTTCCAAGTCCTGCTCGGAACTGGTTATCCAGCGAGGATCAAGCGTGAAGGATCGTGATATCTGTGTGGAAGCAGCTGAATATCCTCCACAAAAGGAAAAAAAGTACAAAAAAAGGAAAAAAGTGTGTGTCTCCAACAAATAGCTGTGAAAACCCACTAATTCCAATTGGCAGCACCTCTAAAACAGGAAGGGTAGAAAAATATACAAACAATAGTATAATCAGACACTAATTTTACCTGTTAATACTTGATGTGTGGCTCACTGCGTAAAAAAAGTATACACGGTCCCACACCAAGCACAACCAGGTCTACGAACAGAAAATATTTAAAATCACAATAAACACAATACACAAAAAAAATATATATGTATATATATATCAATATCACGTTATCCAAGTCCTCTTCTCCAGAGTATTAATCGCCGATAGCCCCACTATAGTTCCAGAAGTCACTGCTGCGTGCCTCCCATGGGCTGGGAACCCACAAAAAGACTATACCAACAAAAAGAACACAAAAAGTGGCGCAGGAACTCTTCTTACGGCCACATGTTCAAAGAAGTAGCGAAATAGCTTTTGGCGTTTGTAACGAATTTTCAGAGTACAGTGTCGTTGGGATCATTAATATTTTCAGAGAGTGTCGGTTGTGATTGGAAATATGTCGTTTGTCCTGACAGAAATTGTCGTATGGAACGAGAAAAAAATGTCTTAACTAAAGACAAAAATGTCTTTTTTTTTTAAATATATTTTATTATCAGATCGCTCCATACAAAGCACAAATACAGTGAAATACATATAAAATCATTCAGATACAGGAAATATATACAGGTATATGTAACAATGAAAAGAACATAAACAGATCAATAGATTGTACAGAGCCAACCTGAGGTTTTATTGTTATGTAAAACCAAATCCCCCAAAAGAACTAACCTAACTTCTGTTAAACTCCCCTACCCCATCTCCGAGTCCTCTCTCCCCGAGCCCGCAGCACCCCCCCACCCTCCCGCCACCCAGCAAAGCCGCAGGATCTCAATACCTGCAGGGTTCAAACGTAGCGTCACATATCAACCACGCCACACAGCCATGCACGCAACTTGCCAGCATGACCCAAATCATTCACTGCCGCCAAGATATACAGCATCAAGTGCCAGATGAGCATCAGCACTATGCGTCCACCAGTTTTGCCAACGTCCCCATATCTTGTCAAACTTGTTTGGATTGCCCCGATGCAAGTAAACCAACCTATAGTGTGGAATGCACTGTAGAACTAAATTAATCCACGCCCTACAGCTGGGAGCACAGTTCGACATCCAGTTCATGGCCACCACCTTTCTTGCCAACACCAAGAGCTCTCTTAGCAGGGATCTGTCAGCTGCATCCCCAATCTCATCAGGGAAGATAGACAATAAACAAAGTTTCAGAGTCACAGGAACAGGTCTCCCCAGCACCAGGACCACAACATGCATGACATCTTTCCAAAATCTCCCAACCGCAGGACAATCCCAGATCATATGAAGGTATGTGCCCGGAACATTATCACATCGGAGACAGCTGTCAGTACCAGAATTCCCCATTCTATGCAGTCTGACCGGCGTATAATAAATTCTATGTAGGATATTCAACTGTATCATCTGGTGTCTAGTCGACGTTGCCACCATTGCTGGTCCTGCCTTGGCCATATCCCATTCCCAGTCCTCTAACGGACCCACGTCCATTTCCCATTTATTCCGGGAAGGGAAAAAGACAAAAATGTCTTTAAAAATGTCTTAACTAACGACAAAAATGTCTTAAGTAAAGACAAAAAATTCTCACATTCAAAACACATTCCCTCCACTTTTTTCTTAACATACAAATTTTGTCTTTTGAAAGACATTTTTTTGTCGTTAGTTACGACAAATTTTCTTTTCCTCTATACGACGCTGGAGAATAGTTTAGCCACGCCCCTTTATCCGTCAATTCTGGAGTTGTGTCGTACACAACGGACATTACTAGTTTTTTGTCGTATACTCTATAGAAAATATGGCGTTCATGCATTCAATGACTTATTTTTGTCTTTCATACAACATTTTTTTGTCGTTATCCCTTTGAACATACGGCCCTAAGTGTAGTAGAAACTTTCAAATGGAATCCTTCACCAGCACCCCTGTGATTCAAGCGTTACTCACATTCTCCAGAGGCGATAGCTTGCCTCTAAGTATAACAGCATCCACTGGCTCTCACCCCAGTGTGGTGTAATCGTTCCTCGATCTGCTTTATACTCTCCTTTTCTTTTTCACTCCGACAGGGATTAATAATATATCTGTGGAAACTGCCACTCTAATAAAGGGCCAGATATTGCCCAATATATCCCTGGCAGTACCTCTTTTTTCTAAATTAACCCTATATCATCCGGAGGAATATTAAACCAGAGGCTAGATCGGGATATTGTAATAAAGCTTCATTAAATTTATTAAAAAAAGTAGTTAAAATAAATCTAAATAAAACATAAATGGATAGACAATGCCAGACAAAAATTGTCAAAAAAATATATATCTATATTCGCCTAACGCATTTCATAGCAGTAACGCTACTTCATCAGAGGCTTTTTTAATAAACTTAAAGGGATAGTAATACTTCGTTTTAACTTTATTTTATTTTGTAGGCATTAAAAATACATGAAGAATGATATAAGTCTTATCTCTCAAACCTTTATGGTTTAAGAGATATTCACAAACAAAGTGTCCCCCTCCCGCCCCTTTTACTGATGTAACACTTTTCAGCCAGGGCAGAAGGGAGCTGCCCAGGTAGACTGCAGAGAGGGACAATCTTCAATTAAGATAAGAGAAAAAGCTGAAAAGCTTGTGAAGGGGGGCAGGGATTTCATTGTTCTCATAGGAAGAAGATTGTCCCCTGCTGTTATCTGTCTGGTCTATGGACTGCATTCCACATCTGAGAAGAGATTGTTTACAGTAGGTAAAAGGGGCAGGAGGGGAAACTTTGCTTGTGAATATCTCATAAACCATAAAGGTTTGAGATATAAGACTTTTATCATTCTTCATGTTTTTTTAATGCCTACAAAATAAAATAAAGTTAACACGAAGTATTACTATCCCTTTAATGAAGCTTTATTACAATATCCCAATATAGCCTCTGGTTTAACATTGTCCTTAAATATCCATGACAAAATGTTTATGTGAGTATATGACTTTGTTATCTAATTGTCCATCTTGATCTTGGGTTATCTGTACTATGAGACTCTCCCCTCTTTTGTGTTTTTGGGGTCACCCATTATCATGTTCTCCACTATATGGGAGTGGGCAACCCCCACAGGACACACTAGGAGTTCACTCACCATTTCAGACTCAGATGCAAAATGTTTGTAGCTGTGTACGTCATCCTTTTAAATTACACTATGAAAAAAATATCTGTTCTGTGAAACTTGCTCTTGAAACAAAGTTGCTGCTTCGGTTGTGCATTTGAACTTGGGCTAATCCTTGTGCACTAGACACTTTCTCTAGTTTCTTGAACAATCTGATAATGCTTCCCCTGTTTGAGGATGTGTGTGGTCTAATGGAGAAGTCTCATGCTGCAGGACGGCTTTACTTGCATTTCGACAGCACATAGAAATGTAAATATTCCATAAACCAGAAATCCTAAAAAGCTCTGGGGGCCTGTGATTCAGATCTGGGTAAATCCCTTATTCCAATTATGTGTTAAGAAACTAATTGTATGTGTGCTGTGTTCTCTCTCTCTCCATGGGACACTGCAAGATCAGCTGATTGACTACCATCACTAATAAGCATGCATGTGTAGATGAAAGACTTAAAGGGATAGTAATGTTTCAAAATAAAAGCAGCTCCAATTAATCTTCATAGTATTTGGGCCATGAATAGTGTTATTTCATTACTGTCAGAGTTGTAGTTCAAGAGTAATTGAATGATAAAGTATCCCTGTCCTGCCACTTTTACTGATGTAACACTGCTCACCTCAGAACAGAAAGGTGGTGTTCAGATGGCTTGCAGAGAGGGACAATCTTCGATTAGCTTAAGGGAAAACCTGAAAGACCTGTCAACGGGGGCAGAGTTTTCATTGTTCTCATAGGAAGAAGATTGTCCCTTGCTGTGATCTGTCTGGCCTGTGGACCAGATTCCAAATCTGAGGAGAGCCGGCTTACGCTAGGTAAAAGGGGCAGGAGGGGGATACTTCATCATTCAGTTACTCTTGAACTACAACTCTGACAGTATTGAAATGACATTCTCCATGGCCCAAATACTATGAAGATTAACTGGAGGTGCTTTTATTGTGAAACATTACTATCCCTTTGAAGGAAAAAAAAAAAAAAAAAAAAAAAATATATATATATATATATATATATATATATATATATATATATATAAACTGCTAAAAAAAATAAAGGAAACACTTAAACAACACAATGTAACTTGAAGTCAATCACACTTCTGTGAAATCACACTGTCCACTCAGGAAGCAACACTGACTGACAATCAATTCCACATGCTGTTGTGCAAATGGAACAGACAACAGGTGTAAATTATAGGTAATTAGCAAGACACCCCCAATAAAAGAGTGGTTCTGCAGGTGGTGACCACAGACCACTTCTCAGTTCCTATGCTTCCTGGCTGATGTTTTGGTCACTTTTGAATGATGGTGGTGCTTTCACTCTAGTGGTAGCATGAGACGGAGTCTACAACCCACACAAGTGGCTCAGGTAGTGCAGCTCATCCAGGATGGCACATCAATGCGAGCTGTGGCAAGAAGGTTTGCTGTGTCTGTCAGTGTAGTGTCCAGAGCATGGAGGCGCTACCAGGAGACAGGCCAGTACATCAGGAGACGTGGAGGAGGCCGTAGGAGGGCAACAACCCAGCAGCAGGACCACTATCTCCGCCTTTGTGCAAGGAGGAGCAGGAGGAGCACTGCCAGAGCCCTGCAAAATGACCTCCAGCAGGCCACAAATGTGCATGTGTCCACTCAAACGGTCAGAAACAGATTCCATGAGGGTGGTATGAGGGCCCGACGTCCACAGGTGGGGGTTGTGCTTACAGCCCAACACCATGCAGGACGTTTGGCATTTGCCAGAGAACACCAAGATTGGCCATAGGCGCCCTGTGCTCTTCACAGATGAAAGCAGGTTCACACTGAGCACATGTGACAGACGTGACAGAGTCTGGAGACGCCGTGGAGAACATTCTGCTGCCTGCAACATCCTCCAGCATGACCGGTTTGGCGTTGGGTCAGTAATGGTGTGGGGTGGCATTTCTTTGGGGGGCCGCACAGCCCTCCATGTGCTTGCCAGAGGTAGCCTGACTGCCATTAGGTACCGAGATGAGATCCTCAGATCCCTTGTGAGACCATATGCTGGTGCGGTTGGCCCTGGGTTCCTCCTAATGCAAGACAATGCTAGACCTCATGTGGCTGGAGTGTGTCAGCAGTTCCTGCAAGAGGAAGGCATTGATGCTATGGACTGGCCCGCCCGTTCCCCAGACCTGAATCCGATTGAGCACATCTGGGACATCATGTCTCGCTCCATCCACCAACGCCACATTGCACCACAGACTGTCCAGGAGTTGGCGGATGCTTTAGTCCAGGTCTGGGAGGACATCCCTCAGGAGACCATCCGCAACCTCATCAGGAGCATGTCCAGGCGTTGTAGGGAGGTCATACGGGCATGTGGAGGCCACACACACTACTGACCCTCATTTTGACTTGTTTTAAGGATATTACATCAAAGTTGGATCAGCCTGTAGTGTGGTTTTCCATTTTGATTTTGAGTGTGACTCCATATCCAGACCTCCATGGGTTGATAAATTTGATTTCCATTGAGAATTTTTGTGTGATTTTGTTGTCAGTTCATTCATTCAGATCTAGGATGTGTAATCTTAGTTTTCCCTTTATTTTTTTGAGCAGTATATATATATATATATATATATAAGAATTTTGGGAGGAGAAATGTACTTTGCTTGTATGAATATTTTGCCATCCCCAACCAACTCTGAGGTAGGAATTTGGACAGGACAATGGCACAGAGGCAGAAAACTCTCCTCTTGACCATCCTGGACAAATTAATGTTCAGGAACTTTCACCCACCCCCCTTGACTGGATCAGAATAATTTTATCCACGCTCCCTCCATTACTTTTAGACAGTGGAAGGAAATGTGACCCTTTGGGTCCTTACTCCTGTCACTCTGTAGCTCTTCTTTCAAGCCTAGAAGGAGCTGTGATCTGAAGACTGAAATAACCTGAGTATCTCAGTTCCTTTATCCCCTCTGAACATGTTTTGTGGAGTGGGAATCAGCCAAGTGTATGTGTGGGGAGAAGATGAAAGTTCCTGCACATGTAGGGCTGGAATTACATCCACGGTGTCCCTAGGCAAGGCACTCTAGGTGATCTGAGCTCCACCCATGACCACACCCCTTCCTCACATGACCCTGCCCCCTGTTAAATCCACAGTATCTTGGCACAGAAAAAAATCCTGGGCCTGTAACATCAAAATCAAAAAAAGGTTTAACCTCTTGGTTGCTAGAAAGAAATCTCCAATGCATTGCTTCACAATGTGTTGGACATCTCTCTAGCATCCAAGGGGTTAAATAATAGCCCGTAAAAGGGGTATAAAATTATTGTAGAGACACTGAGATTTCTCTGACCACATCCACAATTCAGAATTTGTGGGTGTGGCCAGAATATTTTGGGCTCCTCCCTAGGGAGTCTCCTACTCTGCCTATTGTAAAATCCATCCATCCCTGTGTGCATATTTGGACAGAACAGTGTAGTCAAGGCTTGGCCCCACTGTCATGTCCAAATCATGGCCATACTGACAGTGTGGTATAATAATTTAAAGGAATAGTAATATTTCACAAAAACAGCAGCTCCAATTAATCTTCATAGTATTTGGGCCATGGAGAGTATTATTTCAATACTGTCAGAGTTGTAGTTCAAGAGTAATTGAATAATAAAGTATCGCCCTCCCGCCTCTTTTACCTAGTCTAACACTGTTAACCTCAGATGTGGAATCTGGTTGCTTGACCAGACAGATAACAGCTAGGCACAATCTTCTTACTGTGAGAACAATGAAAACCCTGCCTCCCTTGAGAGGTTAATTAGAGATGTTTTTATTATGAAACATTACTATCCCTTTAAATAACTTCTTCCTGGTTGTTGCTCCAGGTGTGGATGCAGGAGAACACCAAATAATATGTGCGTTGGACACCATTCTGGCATTCAAATGGTTAGAAAAAGCAATTAATACTATTCCAATAGTCATGAAATAGAAAAAATATAATATTTCAGAATTGGCACTGTGTTGCCCATAGAAATACAGGAGGCAATTATAGTTAGGTTGACACCTCTATAGATTTAGGATGCAAGCTTTCAAGACCTCTTAGGTCTCTTCCTCAGGCATGTTATACAGATAAATATGAAAACATATATCTTATATACTAGTGCACATTTCATTGCTTAGAATGGAAATCATATACGATAGCTAAGTCCAGACCCAGGTTCTTTGATCGATCATTGGTAATAGAGTGTGATGTAAATTGCAGTCTTCCTCTGAAGAGTCAAAGGTATTTACACTCCCAATGGGACTGTGATAATGTAACAGAAATTATCTGTCCCTGTTCAGGCCATTATTTAAAGTATTAAACTGGAGCATTAATTTAACCTCCCATATTTTTCTGTCCCTCTGACTGCAAAATAGTTCCATCAGTACAGTCAGCTTCATGTCCCTGACACTGTGTCCATTTTGGAAAAAAAATGGTCTCCCACTGGTGTCTCTGTCTTTTTTGTTGTTAACACTAGATCTGTGGGAATTAAACCTTTTATGTAGTGGCTGTCCGGTTTCATCCACATAAAGAGGTGTTGGGCATTTTGCACACGTGATAAGGTATATTACATTGGATGAAGGTACCTTTACTCTTATGGTGTAACTGGGTGTTTGGTATCGGTACCTTGTCCGTGGTGTAAATGTGTGCACAGGTTTCACACCTCCTTTGTAGGCAGGGAGATGTGCCATTTTGTAGTTTTATTCAGGGCACTCCTCACCATCAGTTGTTTTAAATATTTCCACATTTACATATTTCCACATTTAGCATGACTGACAAATGTGCATAGATCGGCAGCCATTGTGTTCATTTTCTTTATTTTGGATCCTAAATGCATTCATTATCATCTCATTATTTCAAACCAGACAGGGGGTAATTATAATTACATTTACTTTGTTTCTCTGAAGAACAATCAAAGGTGTATCAATATAGGAAAGCACTGCATTTTGTGCAGAAATGCCATGTGGAAAAACATGATATGAAGGCTTGTTCTATGAAATAATTTTTCAAAATGTTCTTAATGTAACATATGGTGTATTTAACTATCTGCTCTGCATTTCTCTTCACAAATACCACAAAATGTTATTCTGCCAAATATATACGGAATCAGGGGTGGGATTCACAGAGGCAACTATTTTCATGGCAGTGGGAGGGGAGAGGAGTGAGTCTCGCTATAGCAGTCCAGCGGGTTACCTGAAGTGCATGGCATGCTCATTTTTCTACACCCCAGTTCCTGTGTTTTTGTGCATAGTTCAGTCACTTGGCCTTGTTTCCACATCATAGGTATGGCTTTCTGGCCGCAAGTCTTCCATGAAGACCACTTCCGATCAGACTTCTCCAGACAGTAGATGGGTGTTTCGGGGTCCCACTGTTTTCTGCCAATTCTGAGCTGATGGCAATGCAGGACATCTTCTGATAGTGAAAAGAAGTAAGCACGATGTGTCTTTCATCTGTTGTACTAAGTTTCCTTGGCCGACCACTGCGTCTATGCTCCTCAACATTGCCCATTTCTTTACTTCTTCAAAAGAACTTGCACAGCACATCTGGAAACCGCTGTCTGCTTTGAAGTTTCTGCCTGGGAGAGGCCTTGCTGATGCAGTGTAACTACCTTGTGCCTTGTTGCTGTGCTCAGTCTTGCCGTGGTGTATGTCTTTTGACATTAAACTGTCTTCAGCAACCCGTCAGGCAAATAAGGACAGACAAAGATAAAATATAACCACCTTTATTCATTATAACAGCAATAATGGTAGAGAATGGTACACAGGACCCCAGACATATACAAATAGGACCCAAGGTCCCAACGGAGCTGCACACTGTGCTGTGCACTACACTACTCAAGATCTCGAGACTAGGGAGGCGACTCAAGTGGGACAACAGAAGAATGGTAGAATATGTGTAAGTCACCACTTGGTCTGAGAAAGGAGGCAACAGAGAGTGAGAGCAGACTAGAGCCAGGAGACACCGAGACTACAAGTCAGGCAAGCAGGTAGTGTAGGGAGCGAGTAGGCAGCCAAAGTCACAGGTCAGACAAGCTGGGGACTACACTGAGCGAGAGTAACCAGGCCAGTGGTCAGGCAACTGGAGACTATGCTGAGCGAGAAGGAGCCAGGTCCACTTTTCAGGCAAACCGAGGACTACAAGGAGCGAAAGTAACCAGGCCCACAGGAAAGGCAACTGGAGGCTACACTGAGTGGATAGTAGCCAAGGCCCCTGGTCAGGCAAGCCGGGGTTATACACAGAGCGACTAGTCAGCCAGAGCCACAGGTCAGAACCAATGTGGGTAGTCAGACAAGGCAGGGTCATACACAGAGCGAGATTCTCAGGCAAACACGGGTCACAACGGAGAGCAAGAGTAACAAGCAGGAATACCATGTAAGGGCAATCCAGACATAACATAAAAATAGAAAAAAAAACCAGAGTAAGCGTCCTATAGTGTAGTATGATCACTATAACACTATACATTAGCCATAAGATGTTGCACTCACATTTGACGATAGTCAGAGAGCTGATATCAGCTGATCTGACATACACGCTTGTGGAGAGATAATCTCCGTCTCCACTCGGAGGGCTGGTGATTGTAGACTTCAACTCCAAACAGACTTCTGCCCAAAAAGCCGGTAATCAGCTGAACTGTATGCCACGCCTGCTTTTACTGGCAGCCTCTCTCCCAGATACTGCAAGACTGGCAGCCTCTCTCCCACCTGATTACCGGCTTTTCGGGCGGAAGTCTGTTTGGAGTTGAAGTCCAGCTGATCACCAGCCCTCCTAGTGGAGACGGAGATTATCTCTTTACAAGCTTGTATGTCAGATCAGCTGATATCTGCTCTCTGACCATCGTCAAATGTGAGTGCAACATCTTATGGCTAATGTATAGTGTTATAGTGATCATATTACACTATAGGGCGCTTTCTCTTTTTTTTTTTTTTTTTTTATGTTATGTGTGGATCTCTGAGCCACTCTGGGGGAGTGTGTTAGTGGAGAGCAGCCCATTTATCCAGTGGAGTACCATTATTAATACTGTGTCTGGGGGTAGTCATCATCCCCAGTTGTCTGCTTGCTGGGATTGGCGTATGCCACTGTCCAGCCATTAGCTCTGTGAGTTGACACCTAGGGTGTTGGTGACGGCCATTTGAATATCATTTGATCCCGCACAGGGGCGCCTGTGGTCTCTTCCCGTTCCCTTTTCTTGTTTTGCTACACGTAAGTACAATGACTCCTAGCCCCAAGGAGGATTATAAAGGAGCATAAGGAGGCGGGGCCCAATTAGGCCACCCAGAATAGGCCCACAAACAGCCGTCCGAGCCAGTGCCTCTAGCAGACATAGTAATGCAGAGGTGGCCGCAAGGATGCCGGTCAACACACCACAGAGGAAGGATACACAGGCTACTAGGCCTTAATGGTAGACTGTGATACAACCTCACCTTGTTAGCTGAGTTTGGATGTTCCTCACCCAGTTTAATTCCTCCTACACAGCTATTTCTGTTTCAGTTAATGATTAGCACATGTTTGGTATAATTGTTTAATCATACCCCGGACTATATGTTTACAAAATCCCTGACTTTGTGCAGGTGTACCTAGGAGAATTGATGCTGTTTTGAAAGAAAAGGGCGGTGACACCAAATATTGATTTGATTTAGATTTTTTTTTTGTCTTCACCCACTATGCATTTTGTTAATTGATAAAAATAAACTATTGACGTCTATTTTTGAAAGCTTTCTTACTTTATAGCTTTTTTTCACACCTGCCTAAAACGTTTGCACATTATTGTATACTAGTTGAACAGCCCATTACACGGGCCACAGTGTAATGGTCTAGCAAGAGACTGGTAGAAGTGATACCTTTATTGGGTAACTGAGTGGCTCCAGGATGCAAGCTTTCAAGATAACCTAGGTCTCTTCTTCAGGATAAAAAAGAATGAAGGCTGGATACACAATACATGACAAGTTAAACACGCATACATGTCTTTATAAATAAGGCCCAGTGTTTCACTGATAACCCTTTGAATTCCAGAGGGATACACAAAGCATTGCAAAGCAATGAGTTGCATACCCCTCTGGCACTCAAATGGTTAAACCGATTTTGAGGAGTGCGGTTTTCTGCAGTATGTTGTGCAGTACGATACGCTGTAGCTCTGCGCTGGAGCCTATCGATGTCTGTCCTTATCAATACTCTGCAGTAATTGTTTCCATGGTGATCGTACACCACTTTACTGTCAGCACTGCAGAGATGAATTAAGAAAAATACAGGGTTCTACCATTTATCTTATTTTATTTCATTCACACAATACATCAGTCTCAGTGCCTGTGCTCCTAGTCACATTACTTTGTGTAGCAGAAGGACTTACCTAGATAGGAGTCCACCATACATCAGTCTGGTGTGTCTATATAATTACTGTGTGTAACAGAAGCACTTACCTAGATAGGAGTCCACCATACATCAGTCTGGTGTATCTATATAATTACTGTGTGTAACAGAAGCACTTACCTAGGTAGGAATCCATCATACAGCAGTCAGGTGTATCTATCTAATCACTGTGTGTAACAGAAGTACTTACCTAGGTAGGAGTCCATCATACAGCAGTCAGATATATCTATATAATTACTGTGTGTGTAACAGTAGCACTTACCTAGGTAGGAGTCCATCATACAGCAGTCAGATATATCTATATAATTACTGTGTGTGTAACAGTAGCACTTACCTAGGTAGGAGTCCATCATACAGCATTCAGGTGTATCTGTATAATTACTATGTGTAACAGAAGCACTTACCTAGGTAGGAGTCCATCATACAGCAGTCAGGTGTATCTGTATAATTACTGTGTGTAACAGAAGCACTTACCTAGGTAGGAGTCCATCACACAGCAGTCAGGTGTATCTATCTAATCACTGTGTGTAACAGAAGTACTTACCTAGGTAGGAGTCCATCACACAGCAGTCAGGTGCATCTGTATAATTACTGTGTGTAACAGAAGCACTTACCTAGGTAGGAGTCCATCACACAGCAGTCAGGTGCATCTGTATAATTACTTTGTGTAACAGAAGGACTTACCTAGGTAGGAGTCCATCACACAGCAGTCAGGTGTATCTATATAATTACTGTGTGTAACAGAAGGACTTACCTAGGTAGGAGTCCATGACACAGCAGTCAGGTGTATCTATATAATTACTGCGTGTAACACAAGGGCTTACCTAAGTAGGAGTCCATCATGCAGTAGTCAGGTGTATATAAATAGTGTGTAACATATGGACTTTCTTAGATAAGCATTCTTCATACTTCCGTTAGAAATAGCAATTAAACAGATGCATACAATTTAAATGAGAATTTTTATTTATCGCTCTCTGCATATGTAATTATGTGAAGACGTTGATATTTAAGTTGGTATGTTCGATATGTTCTTGTTTTGAAATCATGTTTACATTGTCTGTATTCAGAAACATATGTCATGTATTTTGATGCTCTTCAACACAAATAAAAAATACCGTAGTGTTAAGTCCTTCTATTTTAGTAATAATATAGAGTAGACATCCTTGATTGCTTTGTGATGGACTCCTACCTAGGTGAGTGCTTCTGTTACACACAGTAGTGATATACATACACCTGACTGCTGTATGATGGACTCCTACCTAGGTAAGTGCTTCTGTTATACACAGTAATTATATAGATACACCTGACTGCTGTGTGATGGACTCCTACCTAGGTAAGTGCTTCTGTTACACACAGTAATTATATAGATACACCTGACTGCTGTATGATGGACTCCTACCTAGGTAAGTGCTTCTGTTACACACAGTAATTATATAGATACACCTAACTGCTGAAAGATGGACTCCTACCTACGGTAAGTCCTTCTTTTCCACATGGTAATTATATAGATACGCCAAACTGCTGTATGATGGACTCCTACCTAGGTAAGTGCTTCTGTTACACACAGTAATTATATACATACACCTGACTCCTGTGTGATGGACTCCTACCTAGGTAAGTGCTTCGGTTACACACAGTAATTTTATAGATACACCTGACTGCTGTATGATGGACTCCTACCTAGGTAAGTGCTTCTTTTACACACAGTAATTATATACATACACCTGACTGCTGTGTGATGGACTCCTACCTAGGTAAGTACTTCTGTTACACACAGTAATTATATACATACACCTGACTGCTGTGTGATGGACTCCTACCTAGGTAAGTGCTTCTGTTACACACAGTAATTATATAGATACACCTGACTGCTGTACGATGGACTCCTACCTAGGTAAGTGTTTCTTTTACACACAGTAATTATATAGATATACCTGACTGCTGTGTGATGGACTCCTACCTAGGTAAGTGCTTCTGTTACACACAGTAATTCTATAGATACAACTGAGTGCTGTATGATGGACTCCGACCTAGGTAAGTGCTTCTGTTACACACAGTAATTATATAGATACAACTGAGTGCTGTATGATGGACTCCGACCTAGGTAAGTGCTTCTGTTACACACAGTAATTATATAGATACACCTGACTGCTGTATGGTGGACTCCTACCTAGGTAAGTGCTTCTGTTACACACAGTAATTATATAGATACACCTGACTGCTGTATGATGGACACCTACCAAGGCAAGTCCTTCTGTTACACACAGTAATTATATAGATACAACTGAGTGCTGTATGATGGACTCCGACCTAGGTAAGTGCTTCTGTTACACACAGTAATTATATAGATACATCTGACTGCTGTATGATGGACACCTACCAGGGTAAGTCATTTTTTTACACACAGTAATGATATAGATACACCTGACTGCTGTATGATGGACTCCTACCTAGGTATGTACTCCTGTTATCCTAATTTTATGGCAAGCACGGAGGCTTCATATTATGCTATAATCCTTCTCCACTGCTCCACTCAGCAGCAAGAGAACCTTTATTGTTACAAACAGACAAAACAGAACTGAAAACATCATACTCCTCCCCCCAAATTAACCACTCCCACAATCTCTATAAAACTGGGATTCAATCTTAATCACTTCCTCTTTCTTGCTGCTGCTCCCTCAGATAAGTACTCTCCATTTCATGCCATTAATGTCTTGTACTCTGTTGGCTTTCTATTTTTATACTTCTGCAGGTTTAGTATATCTTAGCGTTATTATTTGCATAAGTATGCATTTTCCTGTTTGATGTGCTTATTATGCATTAATTTGACTGTACTAAGATAATGTATCTTTCTCTGACCTTGTAGCATTCTTTCCTATCTTCACTTTATGGTATTTTGTGCCCTTGTGGTGCTTTGTGGATCCTTTCCAGTCACCCACGCTATACTTTTGTTCCTTTTCTTCTGGTGGACGTTTTTCAGCTGTCCGTTTACTTTTACTTTTGCCCCTTTTCTGCATTGTGGATGCGCTCCAGTCATCCACTCTACCCTGCTTGTGCTTTCTCATGGTAGACGCTTTCTAGCCGCCCATCGGCCCTACTGGTGTCCCATCTCTGTTCAGCACCTCGGGCCCTGCTTCTTTTTATTTATTGCGCTTGACCTTTATTTCACTTTGGGGCCTGTTCTTTTCCCCTCGCTGTTTTGGCACGTATGCACTGCTCTGTTGGGCCTGACCGCATCATTGAGCATGCGAGGTCAGCCTCCTGTAGTCTCCGGCATCAGACCGCATTATTGTGCATATGCTATTCGGCACTCCATTGTTTTTATGAGTTTTGGTCTCAGGGCGGCTCTGTGCACCTACGAGGTGGCATCCATTTTGTGGATCTCTCACCCCATGGATTTCAGTGTTCTGATTGCAAACCTCTTGGCTTTATGTGAGGTTATCATGTTTTATTCCTATTTTCGTTGCCTCTTGTTTTGCTTCTTGGTGTTTGTGATAGACTTGCATAGTTATATTTGTTTTGTACCCTGTTGGGTTTGTTGCCTAAAGGACTGTGCCATCTTTTATGCATTAGAATGGGTCTATATATTTTGCTGTGTAGGAACCTGCCTTCAACCTAATCAGGGTCTATATATATGGTTGATTCAGATTGTTTATATCCTGACCCCTTAATATCCAGGTATTTATGGTTATCTATCCATATATAGTGCATATGATCCTTTCCATTTATCTGTTCCAGACCTTCCTCAAAGGGGCTAGTCCCATTGTTTCTCCTCCCCTCATCACACTAAATCTGTCTGCATCTGTGGAATTATACAGCAGTGCTTATATAAATCTAACACTGCATCTGTGGAATTATACAGAAGTGTATATAAATCTCTGTATCTGTGAAATTATACAGAAGTGTATATAATCACTACATCTGTGGAATTATACAGACGTGTATATAGATCACTGTATCTGTGGAATTATACAGACGTGTATATAGATCACTGAATCTGTGGAATTATACAGAAGTGTATATAAATTACTACATCTGTGGACCTATACAGCAGTGTATATAAATCACTGCATCTGTGGAATTATACATCAGTGTATATAAATCACTGCATCTGTGGAATTATACAGCAGTGTATATAAATCACTGCATCTGTGGAATTATACAGCAGTGTATATAAATCACTGCATCTGTGGGATTATACACCAGTGTATATAAATCACTACATCTGTGGGATTATACAGCAGTGTATATAAATCACTGCATCTGTGGGATTATACATCAGAGTATATAAATCACTACATATGTGGAACTATACAGCAGTGTATATAAATCACTACATCTGTGGGATTATACATCAGTGTATATAAATCACTGCATCTGTGGAATTATACAGCAGTGTATATAAATCACTGCATCTGTGGGATTATACAGCAGTGTTTATAAATCACTACGTCTGTGGAACTATACAGCAGTGTATATAAATCCCTGCATCTGTGGAATTATACAGCAGTGTATATAAATCACTACATCTGTGGAACTATACAGCAGTGTATATAAATCAATACATCTGTGGAATTATACAGCAGTGTATATAAATCACTACATATGTGGGATTATACATCAGTGTATATAAATCACTACATCTGTGGAACTATACATTAGTGTAAATAAATCATTACATCTGTGGGATTATACATCAGTGTATATAAATCACTACATCTGTGGAACTATACAGCAGTGTATATATAAATCACTGCATCTGTGGGATTATACAGCAGTGTATATAAATCACTGCATCTGTGGGATTATACATCAGTGTATATAAATCACTACATCTGTGGAATTATACAGCAGTGTATATAAATCACTACATCTGTGGAATTATACATCAGTGTATATAAATCATTACATCTGTGGAATTATACATCAGTGTATATAAATCTTTACATATGTGGGATTATATATCAGTGTATATAAATCACTACATCTGTGGGATTATACAGCAGTGTATATAAATCACTACATCTATGGAATTATACAGCAGTAAATCACTGCATCTGTGGGATTATACATCAGTGTATATAAATCATTACATCTGTGGAATTATACATCAGTGCATATAAATCACTGCATCTGTGGGATTATACAGCAGTGTATATAAATCACTGCATCTGTGGGATTATACAGCAGTGTATATAAATCACTGCATCTGTGGGATTATACATCAGTGTATATAAATCACTACATATGTGGGATTATACAGCAGTGTATATAAATCACTACATCTGTGGAATTATACAGCAGTGTATATAAATCATTACATCTGTGGAATTATACAGCAGTGTATATAAATCAGTACATCTGTGTAATTATACATCAGTGTATATAAATCACTGCATCTGTGGAATTATACAACAGTGTATATAAATCACTACATCTGTGGAATTATACAGCAGTGCATATAAATCAGTACATCTGTGGGATTATACAGAAGTGCATATAAATCAATACATCTGTGGAATTATACAGCAGTGTATATAAATCACTGCATCTGTGGAATTATACATCAGTGCATATAAATCACTACATCTGTGGAATTATACAACAGTGTATATAAATCACTACATCTGTGGAATTATACAGCAGTGCATATAAATCAGTACATCTGTGGGATTATACAGAAGTGTATATAAATCACTGCATCTGTGGAATTATACAGCAGTGTATATAAATCACTACATCTGTGGAATTATAAGGCAGTGTATATAAATCACTACATCTGTGGGATTATACATCAGCGTATATAAATCACTGCATCTGTGGAATTATACAGCAGTGTATATAAATCACTACATCTGTGGAACTATACAGCAGTGTATATAAATCACTACATCTGTGGAATTATACAGAAGTGTATACAAATCACTACATCTGTGGAATTATACAGCAGTGTATAAAAATCACTACATCTGTGGGATTATACATCAGCGTATATAAATCACTCCATCTGTGGGATTATACATCAGCGTATATAAATCACTGCATCTGTGGAATTATACAGCAGTGTATATAAATCACTGCATCTGTGGAATTATACAGCAGTGTATATAAATCACTACATCTGTGGAATTATACAGCAGTGTATATAAATCACTACATCTGTGGAATTATACAGAAGTGTATACAAATCACTACATCTGTGGAATTATACAGCAGTGTATAAAAATCACTACATCTGTGGGATTATACATCAGCGTATATAAATCACTCCATCTGTGGGATTATACAGCAGTGCATCTAAATCATTACATCTGTGGAATTATACAGAAGTGTATACAGATCACTACATCTGTGGAATTATACAGCAGTGTATATAAATCACTACATCTGTGGAATTATACATCAGTGTATATAAATCACTACATCTGTGGAATTATACATCAGCGTATATAAATCATTGCATCTGTGGAATTATACATCAGTGCATATAAATCACTGCATCTGTGGAATTATACAGCAGTGTATATAAATCACTCCATCTGTGGAATTATACATCAGCGTATATAAATCACTCCATCTGTGGAATTATACAGCAGTGTATATAAATCACTACACCTGTGGAATTATACAGCAGTGTATATAAATCACTACATCTGTGGAATTATACAGCAGTGTATATAAATCACTACACCTGTGGAATTATACATCAGTGCATATAAATCACTGCATCTGTGGAATTATACAGCAGTGTATATAAATCACTACATCTGTGGAATTATACAGCAGTGTATATAAATCACTACATCTGTGGAATTATACAGCAGTGTATATATAAATCACTACATCTGTGGAATTATACAGCAGTGTATATAAATCACTACATCTGTGGAATTATACAGAAGTCTATACAGATCACTACATCTGTGGAATTATACAGCAGTACATATAAATCACTACATCTGTGGAATTATACAGCAGTGTATATAAATCACTACATCTGTGGAATTATACAGCAGTGTATATAAAACTCTACATCTGTGGAATTATACAGCAGTGCATATAAATCACTACATCTGTGGAATTATACAGAAGTGTATACAGATCACTACATCTGTGGAATTATACAACAGTGTATGTAAATCACTACATCTGTGGAATTCTACAGCAGTGTATTTATATCAGCAGTGTATATAAATCACTACACCTGTGGAATTATACATCAGCGTATATAAATCACTGCATCTGTGGAATTATACAGCAGTGTATACAAATCACTGCATCTGTGGAATTATATAGCAGTGTATATAAATCACTGCATCTGTGGAATTATAAATCAGTGTATATAAATCACTGCATCTGTGGGATTATAGAGCAGTGTATATAAATCACTGCATCTGTGGAATTATACATCAATGTATATAAATCACTGCATCTGTGGGATTATTCATCAGTGTATATAAATCACTGCATCTGTGGAATTATACAGCAGTGCATATAAATCCCTGCATCTGTGGAACTATACAGCAGTGTATATAAATCACTGCATCTGTGGAACTATACAGCAGTAAATCACTGCATCTGTGGAACTATACAGCAGTGTATATAAATAACTGCATCTGTGGAATTATACATCAGTGTATATAAATCATTACATCTGTGGAATTATACAGCAGTGCATATAAATCACTACATCTGTGGAATTATACAGCAGTGCATATAAATCACTACATCTGTGGAATTATACAGAAGTGTATACAGATCACTACATCTGTGGAATTATACAGCAGTGTATGTAAATCACTACATCTGTGGAATTCTACAGCAGTGTATTTATATCAGCAGTGTATATAAATCACTACACCTGTGGAATTATACATCAGCGTATATAAATCACTGCATCTGTGGAATTATACAGCAGTGTATACAAATCACTGCATCTGTGGAATTATATAGCAGTGTATATAAATCACTGCATCTGTGGAATTATACATCACTGTATATAAATCACTGCATCTGTGGGATTATTCATCAGTGTATATAAATCACTGCATCTGTGGAATTATACAGCAGTGCATATAAATCCCTGCATCTGTGGAACTATACAGCAGTGTATATAAATCACTGCATCTGTGGAACTATACAGCAGTAAATCACTGCATCTGTGGAACTATACAGCAGTGTATATAAATAACTGCATCTGTGGAATTATACATCAGTGTATATAAATCATTACATCTGTGGAATTATACAGCAGCGTATATAAATCACTACATCTGTGGAACTGTACATCAGTGTATATAAATCACAGGATCTGTGGAATTATACAGCAGTGTATACAAATCACTGCATCTGTGGAATTATACAGCAGTGTATATAAATCATTACATCTGTGGAATTATACATCAGTGTATATAAATCATTACATCTGTGGAATTATACATCAGTGTATATAAATCATTACATATGTGGGATTATATATCAGTGTATATAAATCACTACATCTGAGGGATTATACAGCAGTGTATATAAATCACTACATCTATGGAATTATACAGCAGTAAATCACTGCATCTGTGGGATTATACATCAGTGTATATAAATCATTACATCTGTGGAATTATACATCAGTGCATATAAATCACTACATCTGTGGGATTATACAGCAGTGTATATAAATCACTACATCTGTGGAATTATACATCAGTGTATATAAATCATTACATCTGTGGGATTATACATCAGTGTATATAAATCACTGCATCTGTGGGATTATACAGCAGTGTATATAAATCACTACATCTGTGGGATTATACAGCAGTGTATATAAATCACTACATCTGTGGAATTATACAGCAGTGTATATAAATCACTACATCTGTGGAACTATACAGCAGTGTATATAAATCACTACATCTGTGGGATTATACAACAGTGTATATAAATCACTGCATCTGTGGGATTATACAGCAGTGTATATAAATCACTGCATCTGTGGGATTATACATCAGTGTATATAAATCACTACATCTGTGGGATTATACAGCAGTGTATATAAATCACTGCATCTGTGGGATTATACAGCAGTGTATATAAATCACTACATCTGTGGAATTATACAGCAGTGTATATAAATCATTACATCTGTGGAATTATACAGCAGTGTATATAAATCAGTACATCTGTGTAATTATACATCAGTGTATATAAATCACTGCATCTGTGGAATTATACAACAGTGTATATAAATCACTACATCTGTGGAATTATACAGCAGTGCATATAAATCAGTACATCTGTGGGATTATACAGAAGTGCATATAAATCAATACATCTGTGGAATTATACAGCAGTGTATATAAATCACTGCATCTGTGGAATTATACATCAGTGCATATAAATCACTACATCTGTGGAATTATACAACAGTGTATATAAATCACTACATCTGTGGAATTATACAGCAGTGCATATAAATCAGTACATCTGTGGGATTATACAGAAGTGTATATAAATCACTGCATCTGTGGAATTATACAGCAGTGTATATAAATCACTACATCTGTGGAATTATAAGGCAGTGTATATAAATCACTACATCTGTGGGATTATACATCAGCGTATATAAATCACTGCATCTGTGGAATTATACAGCAGTGTATATAAATCACTACATCTGTGGAATTATACAGCAGTGTATATAAATCACTACATCTGTGGAATTATACAGTAGTGTATAAAAATCACTACATCTGTGGGATTATACATCAGCGTATATAAATCACTCCATCTGTGGGATTATACATCAGCGTATATAAATCACTGCATCTGTGGAATTATACAGCAGTGCATATAAATCATTACATCTGTGGAATTATACAGAAGTGTATACAGATCACTACATCTGTGGAATTATACAGCAGTGTATATAAATCACTACATCTGTGGAATTATACATCAGTGTATATAAATCACTACATCTGTGGAATTATACATCAGCGTATATAAAACATTGCATCTGTGGAATTATACATCAGTGCATATAAATCACTGCATCTGTGGAATTATACAGCAGTGTATATAAATCACTACATCTGTGGAATTATACATCAGCGTATATAAATCACTCCATCTGTGGAATTATACAGCAGTGTATATAAATCACTACACCTGTGGAATTATACAGCAGTGTATATAAATCACTACATCTGTGGAATTATACAGCAGTGTATATAAATCACTACACCTGTGGAATTATACAGCAGTGTATATAAATCACTACATCTGTGGAATTATACAGCAGTGTATATAAATCATTACATCTGTGGAATTATACAGAAGTGTATATAAATCACTACATCTGTGGAATTATACAGCAGTGTATATAAATCACTACATCTGTGGAATTATACATCAGCGTATATAAATCATTGCATCTGTGGAATTATACATCAGTGCATATAAATCACTGCATCTGTGGAATTATACAGCAGTGTATATAAATCACTACATCTGTGGAATTATACATCAGCGTATATAAATCACTCCATCTGTGGAATTATACAGCAGTGTATATAAATCACTACACCTGTGGAATTATACAGCAGTGTATATAAATCACTACATCTGTGGAATTATACAGCAGTGTATATAAATCACTACACCTGTGGAATTATACATCAGTGCATATAAATCACTGCATCTGTGGAATTATACAGCAGTGTATATAAATCACTACATCTGTGGAATTATACAGCAGTGTATATAAATCACTACATCTGTGGAATTATACAGCAGTGTATATATAAATCACTACATCTGTGGAATTATACAGCAGTGTATATAAATCACTACATCTGTGGAATTATACAGAAGTGTATACAGATCACTACATCTGTGGAATTATACAGCAGTGCATATAAATCACTACATCTGTGGAATTATACATCAGTGTATATAAATCATTAAATCTGTGGGATTATACAGAAGTGTATATAAATCACTACATCTGTGGAATTATACAACAGTGTATATAAATCACTACATCTGTGGAATTATACAGCAGTGTATATAAATCACTACATCTGTGGAATTATACAGCAGTGCATATAAATCAGTACATCTGTGGAATTATACAGAAGTGTATATAAATCACTGCATCTGTGGAATTATACAGCAGTGTATATAAATCACTACATCTGTGGAATTATACAGCAGTGTATATAAATCACTACATCTGTGGAATTATACAGAAGTGTATACAGATCACTACATCTGTGGAATTATACAACAGTGTATGTAAATCACTACATCTGTGGAATTCTACAGCAGTGTATTTATATCAGCAGTGTATATAAATCACTACACCTGTGGAATTATACATCAGCGTATATAAATCACTGCATCTGTGGAATTATACAGCAGTGTATACAAATCACTGCATCTGTGGAATTATATAGCAGTGTATATAAATCACTGCATCTGTGGAATTATAAATCAGTGTATATAAATCACTGCATCTGTGGGATTATAGAGCAGTGTATATAAATCACTGCATCTGTGGAATTATACATCAGTGTATATAAATCACTGCATCTGTGGGATTATTCATCAGTGTATATAAATCACTGCATCTGTGGAATTTTACATCAGTGCATATAAATCCCTGCATCTGTGGAACTATACAGCAGTGTATATAAATCACTACATCTGTGGAATTATACAGCAGTGTATATAAATCACTACACCTGTGGAATTATACATCAGTGTATATAAATCACTGCATCTGTAGAACTATACAGCAGTAAATCACTGCATCTGTGGAACTATACAGCAGTGTATATAAATAACTGCATCTGTGGAATTATACATCAGTGTATATAAATCATTACATCTGTGGAATTATACAGCAGTGCATATAAATCACTACATCTGTGGAATTATACAGCAGTGCATATAAATCACTACATCTGTGGAATTATACAGAAGTGTATACAGATCACTACATCTGTGGAATTATACAGCAGTGTATGTAAATCACTACATCTGTGGAATTATACAGCAGTGTATGTAAATCACTACATCTGTGGAATTCTACAGCAGTGTATTTATATCAGCAGTGTATATAAATCACAACACCTGTGGAATTATACATCAGCGTATATAAATCACTGCATCTGTGGAATTATACAGCAGTGTATACAAATCACTGCATCTGTGGAATTATATAGCAGTGTATATAAATCACTGCATCTGTGGAATTATACATCAGTGTATATAAATCACTGCATCTGTGGGATTATTCATCAGTGTATATAAATCACTGCATCTGTGGAATTATACAGCAGTGCATATAAATCCCTGCATCTGTGGAACTATACAGCAGTGTATATAAATCACTGCATCTGTGGAACTATACAGCAGTAAATCACTGCATCTGTGGAACTATACAGCAGTGTATATAAATAACTGCATCTGTGGAATTATACATCAGTGTATATAAATCATTACATCTGTGGAATTATACAGCAGTGCATATAAATCACTACATCTGTGGAACTGTACATCAGTGTATATAAATCACTGGATCTGTGGAATTATACAGCAGTGTATACAAATCACTGCATCTGTGGAATTATACAGCAGTGTATATAAATCATTACATCTGTGGAATTATACATCAGTGTATATAAATCATTACATCTGTGGAATTATACAGCAGTGCATATAAATCAATACATCTGTGGGATTATACAGCAGTGTATATAAATCACTGCATCTGTGGAATTATACATCAGTGTATATAAATCATTACATCTGTGGAATTAAACAGCAGTGCATATAAATCACTACATCTGTGGGATTATACAGCAGTGTATATAAATCACTGCATCTGTGGAATTGTACATCAGTTTATATAAATTATTACATCTGTGGGATTATACAGAAGTGTATATAAATCACTACATCTGTGGAATTATACAACAGTGTATATAAATCACTACATCTGTGGAATTATAAAGCAGTGCATATAAATCAGTACATCTGTGGGATTATACAGAAGTGTATATAAATCACTGCATCTGTGGAATTATACATCAGTGTATATAAATCATTACATCTGTGGAATTATACATCAGCGTATATAAATCCCTACATCTGTGGAACTATACAGCAGTGTATATAAATCACTACATCTGTAGGATTATACATCAGTGTATATAAATCACTACATCTGTGGAATTATACAGAAGTGTATATAAATCCCTACATCTGTGGAACTATACAGCAGTGTATATAAATCACTGCATCTGTGGAACTATACAGCAGTAAATCACTGCATCCATGGAACTATGCAGCAGTGTATATAAATCACTGCATCTGTGGAATTATACATCAGTGTATATAAATCATTACATCTCTGGGATTATACAGCAGTGTATATAAATCACTACATCTGTGGAATTATACAGCAGTGTATATAAATCACTACACCTGTGGAATTATACATCAGTGTATATAAATCACTGCATCTGTGGAACTATACAGCAGTAAATCACTGCATCTGTGGAACTATACAGCAGTGTATATAAATAACTGCATCTGTGGAATTATACATCAGTGTATATAAATCATTACATCTGTGGAATTATACAGCAGTGCATATAAATCACTACATCTGTGGAATTATACAGCAGTGCATATAAATCACTACATCTGTGGAATTATACAGAAGTGTATACAGATCACTACATCTGTGGAATTATACAGCAGTGTATGTAAATCACTACATCTGTGGAATTATACAGCAGTGTATGTAAATCACTACATCTGTGGAATTCTACAGCAGTGTATTTATATCAGCAGTGTATATAAATCACAACACCTGTGGAATTATACATCAGCGTATATAAATCACTGCATCTGTGGAATTATACAGCAGTGTATACAAATCACTGCATCTGTGGAATTATATAGCAGTGTATATAAATCACTGCATCTGTGGAATTATACATCAGTGTATATAAATCACTGCATCTGTGGGATTATTCATCAGTGTATATAAATCACTGCATCTGTGGAATTATACAGCAGTGCATATAAATCCCTGCATCTGTGGAACTATACAGCAGTGTATATAAATCACTGCATCTGTGGAACTATACAGCAGTAAATCACTGCATCTGTGGAACTATACAGCAGTGTATATAAATAACTGCATCTGTGGAATTATACATCAGTGTATATAAATCATTACATCTGTGGAATTATACAGCAGTGCATATAAATCACTACATCTGTGGAACTGTACATCAGTGTATATAAATCACTGGATCTGTGGAATTATACAGCAGTGTATACAAATCACTGCATCTGTGGAATTATACAGCAGTGTATATAAATCATTACATCTGTGGAATTATACATCAGTGTATATAAATCATTACATCTGTGGAATTATACAGCAGTGCATATAAATCAATACATCTGTGGGATTATACAGCAGTGTATATAAATCACTGCATCTGTGGAATTATACATCAGCGTATATAAATCATTACATCTGTGGAATTAAACAGCAGTGCATATAAATCACTACATCTGTGGGATTATACAGCAGTGTATATAAATCACTGCATCTGTGGAATTGTACATCAGTTTATATAAATCATTACATCTGTGGGATTATACAGAAGTGTATATAAATCACTACATCTGTGGAATTATACAACAGTGTATATAAATCACTACATCTGTGGAATTATAAAGCAGTGCATATAAATCAGTACATCTGTGGGATTATACAGAAGTGTATATAAATCACTGCATCTGTGGAATTATACATCAGTGTATATAAATCATTACATCTGTGGAATTATACATCAGCGTATATAAATCCCTACATCTGTGGAACTATACTGCAGTGTATATAAATCACTACATCTGTGGGATTATTCATCAGTGTATATAAATCACTACATCTGTGGAATTATACAGAAGTGTATATAAATCCCTACATCTGTGGAACTATACAGCAGTGTATATAAATCACTGCATCTGTGGAACTATACAGCAGTAAATCACTGCATCCATGGAACTATGCAGCAGTGTATATAAATCACTGCATCTGTGGAATTATACATCAGTGTATATAAATCATTACATCTCTGGGATTATACAGAAGTGTATATAAATCACTACATCTGTGGAATTATACAACAGTGTATATAAATCACTACATCTGTGGGATTATACAGCAGTAAATCACTACATCGGTGGAACTATACATCAGTGTATATAAATCACTGCATCTGTGGAATTATACAACAGTGTATATAAATCAGTACATCTGTGGAACTATACAGCAGTGTATATAAATCACTGCATCTGTGGAACTATACAGAAGTATATATAAATCACTGCATCTGTGGAATTATACATCAGTGTATATAAATCACTACATCTGTGGAATTATATATCAGTGTATATAAATCACTACATCTGTGGAATTATACAGAAGTGTATATAAATCCCTACATCTGTGGAACTATACAGCAGTGTATATAAATCACTGCATCTGTGGAACTATACAGCAGTAAATCACTGCATCCATGGAACTATGCAGCAGTGTATATAAATCACTGCATCTGTGGAATTATACATCAGTGTATATAAATCATTACATCTCTGGGATTATACAGAAGTGTATATAAATCACTACATCTGTGGAATTATACAACAGTGTATATAAAACACTACAATTGTGGGATTATACAGCAGTAAATCACTACATCGGTGGAACTATACATCAGTGTATATAAATCACTGCATCTGTGGAATTATACAACAGTGTATATAAATCAGTACATCTGTGGAACTATACAGCAGTGTATATAAATCACTGCATCTGTGGAACTATACAGCAGTGTATATAAATCACTGCATCTGTGGAACTATACAGAAGTGTATATAAATCATTACATCTGTGGAATTATACAGCAGTGCATATAAATCACTACATCTGTGGAATTATATATCAGTGTATATAAATCACTACATCTGTGGAATTATACAGCAGTGTATATAAATCACTACATCTGTGGGATTATACATCAGTGTATATAAATCACTACATCTGTGGAATTATACAGCAGTGTATATAAATCACTACATCTGTGGAATTATACAGCAGTGTATATATAAATCACTACATCTGTGGGATTATACAGAAGTGTATATAAATCACTACATCTGTGGAATTATACAGCAGTGTATATAAATCACTACATCTGTGGAATTATACATCAGTGTATATAAATCATTACATCTGTGGGATTATACAGCAGTGTATATAAATCACTACATCTGTGGAATTATACATCAGTGTATATAAATCACTACATCTGTGGGATTATACATCAGTGTATATAAATCATTACATCTGTGGAATTATACATCAGTGTATATAAATCATTACATCTGTGGAATTAAACAGCAGTGTATATAAATCACTACATCTGTCGGATTATACAGCAGTGTATATAAATCACTACATCTGTGGGATTATACATCAGTGTATATAAATCATTACATCTGTGGAATTATACATCAGTGTATATAAATCATTACATCTGTGGAATTAAACAGCAGTGTATATAAATCACTACATCTGTGGGATTATACAGCAGTGTATATAAATCACTGCATCTGTGGAATTATACATCAGTGTATATAAATCACTACATCTGTGGGATTATACAGCAGTGTATATAAATCACTACATCTGTGGAATTAAACAGCAGTGCATATAAATCACTACATCTGTGGGATTATACAGCAGTGTATATAAATCACTGCATCTGTGGAATTATACATCAGTGTATATAAATAATTACATCTGTGGGATTATACAGAAGTGTATATAAATCACTACATCTGTGGAATTATACAACAGTGTATATAAATCACCACATCTGTGGAATTAAACAGCAGTGTATATAAATCACTACATCTGTGGGATTATACAGCAGTGTATATAAATCACTACATCTGTGGGATTATACAGCAGTGTATATAAATCACTGCATCTGTGGAATTATACATCAGTGTATATAAATCATTACATCTGTGGGATTATACAGAAGTGTATATAAATCACTACATCTGTGGAATTATACAGCAGTGTATATAAATCACTACATCTGTGGAACTATACAGCAGTGTATATAAATCACTGCATCTGTGGAACTATACAGCAGTAAATCACTGCATCCATGGAACTATGCAGCAGTTTATATAAATTACTGCATCTGTGGAATTATACATCAGTGTATATAAATCATTACATCTGTGGAATTATACATCAGTGTATATAAATCACTACATCTGTGGAATTATACATCAGTGTATATAAATCATTACATCTGTGGGATTATACAGAAGTGTATATAAATCACTACATCTGTGGAATTATACAACAGTGTATATAAATCACTACATCTGTGGGATTATACAGCAGTAAATCACTACATCGGTGGAACTATACATCAGTGTATATAAATCACTGCATCTGTGGAATTATACAACAGTGTATATAAATCAGTACATCTGTGGAACTATACAGCAGTGTATATAAATCACTGCATCTGTGGAACTATACAGTAGTAAATCACTGCATCCATGGAACTATGCAGCAGTGTATATAAATCACTGCATCTGTGGAATTATACATCAGTGTATATAAATCATTACATCTGTGGAATTATACAGCAGTGCATATAAATCACTACATATGTGGAATTATATATCAGTGTATATAAATCACTACATCTGTGGAATTATACAGCAGTGTATATATAAATCACTACATCTGTGGGATTATACAGAAGTGTATATAAATCACTACATATGTGGAATTATATATCAGTGTATATAAATCACTACATCTGTGGAATTATACAGCAGTGTATATATAAATCACTACATCTGTGGGATTATACAGAAGTGTATATAAATCATTACATCTGTGGAATTATACAGCAGTGCATATAAATCACTACATATGTGGAATTATATATCAGTGTATATAAATCACTACATCTGTGGAATTATACAGTAGTGTATATATAAATCACTACATCTGTGGGATTATACAGAAGTGTATATAAATCACTGCATCTGTGGAATTATACAGCAGTGTATATAAATCACTGCATCTGTGGAATTATACAGCAGTACATATAAATCAGTACATCTGTGGGATTATACAGAAGTGTATATAAATCACTACATCTGTGGGATTATACATGTCACAGTTTTAATGAACACTCAGACAATTGGGTAGGATAAAATAGGAAAGCTTTATTAGACAGAATAAAGTGCACAAGGCCCCTCACGGGTCCAAACTCTGCAAAGCAGCAGCAATAAAGTTTGACACAGGACAGGGTATACAAGATAACATACAATAGTGAGGCTCTACCGGCCTTACCGAGTACCGGGTAAGGCAGCCTAATAGCTGGAACAACAGTGAACAGGCAGCCTAATAGCTGGTGCAACAAGGAACTGAGGAGGCTCTACCGGCCTTACCGAATACCGGGTAAGGCAGCCAAGTAACTGGTGCAACAAGGACTGGCTAGTGACTGGATAGCACAGATTGGAAGTCAGAAGGAGCGAAATAGGGAGGCAACAGTTAACCGCTTAGTGACCGGGTAGCACTGACTGGAAGTGCTTAGTGGAGGCAACCGTAGTACAGGCTGAATTCCCATCTGTAGCACTGACTGCAAAGCAAGGGCAACAAGATATCAAGTCAGTCGTGCCTGGAACAACACACGGAGAGTGGTAGTCAGCCAAACCCTGGGTCGGTACACAGAGAGCGGTAGTCAGCAACAGCCTGGGTCGGTACACAGAAAGCGGTAGTCAGCCAAAGCCTGGGTCGGTACACAGAGAGCGGTAGACAGCCACAACCTTGATCGGTACACAAGAGCAGTAGTCAGCCAAGCCTGGATCGGTACACAAGCATGGAAGTCAGCCAGAAACTGGATCAACACGGAACAGGAGCACTGAGTCACAAATATCAGAGACACCACGAAAGGGCACCCGCTTGGTGACAGGAGGGCGTATATAAAGGCTAGCCCTGGGAGGGGCTAGCCAGCAAGCACCAATAAAAGACAGCAATGCACAAACCCGGAAGTCAGAATGTCGCACAGTAATCACGGGTACCGTGATAATACAGCAGTGTATATAAATCACTGCATCTGTGGGATTATACAGCAGTGTATATAAATCACTGCATCTGTGGGATTATACAGCAATGTATATAAATCACTACATCTGTGGGATTATACATCAGTGTATATAAATCACTACATCTGTGGAACTATACAGCAGTGTATATAAATCACTACATCTGTGGGATTATACATCAGTGTATATAAATCACTACATCTGTGGGATTATACAGCAGTGTATATAAATCACTACATCTGTGGAATTATACAGCAGTGTATATAAATCACTACTTCTGTGGGATTATACAGCAGTGTATATAAATCACTACTTCTGTGGAATTATACAGCAGTGTATATAAATCACTGCATCTGTGGAATTATACAGCAGTGTATATAAATCACTACATCTGTGGAATTATACATCAGTGTATATAAATCATTACATCTGTGGAATTATACAGCAGTGTATATAAATCCCTACATCTGTGGAACTATACAGCAGTGTATATAAATCACTGCATCTGTGGGATTATACATCAGTGTATATAAATCACTACATCTGTGGGATTATACAGCAGTGTATATAAATTACTGCATCTGTGGGATTATACATCAGTGTATATAAATCACTGCATCTGTGGGATTATACATCAGTGTATATAAATTACTGCATCTGTGGAATTATACAGCAGTGTATATAAATCACTACATCTGTGGGATTATACAGCAGTGTATATAAATCACTGCATCTGCGGAATTATACAGCAGTGTGTATAAATCACTACATCTGTGGAATTATACAGCAGTGTATATAAATCCCTGCATCTGTGGAACAATACAGCAGTGTATATAAATCACTGCATCTGTGGGATTATACAGCAGTGTATATAAATCACTGCATCTGTGGAATTATACAGCAGTGTGTATAAATCAGTACATCTGTGGGATTATACAGAAGTGTATATAAATCACTACATCTGTGGAACAATACAGCAGTGTATATAAATCACTACATCTGTGGAACAATACAGCAGTGTATATAAATCACTACATCTGTGGAATTATACAGCAGTGTATATTAATCTAACGCTGCAATTGTGTCAGTTTTACTGCAGTGTATATTACGGTATATTTGCTTTGTTTTAGGCTTTATTGATAGCCAAACCATGCTGACCGAGTCTCTATCATTTGCCTTTTGGTTGAGTGTCAGTATATTCATGGTATTTGTTACTCTGGACCTCCTTTACTTGGCCATTTGCTGTGCAGGGGGTTTGCTGTTATTGCTTTGTGGCCCTTGGTCATCATTATTCCCTTCTGGCTCTGTAGGCCTGGTTCCTCCTACCCTGATACATGAGCACCTGGCCTTGGGCACTTTACAGTAGATGTTTATATTGGCCTTTTTACCCTTTGAGTGGTTGGATTTTTTGTGCTATCTGTATCATGGCCAATTATATTGTGGCCTTCTTGCCCATTTTCCTCTTACGTACCTAGTTTTTCCTCTCTGGGCCTATGTTTTCCTTACATGTACACTTATCCCTATATCCTCCTCTCAGGGTGCATATTTCTATATTTATACATGTCCATTGATCCTTATCACTCCTATCGGAGTGTATATCTGGATGTATGATGCTCTGACTGGTCCCATTTTTGTGTTATTGGTAGACCTCTATCTCCTATACTTCCCTCCAGCAATGCAGGGGTTAACCCCAATTTTCCTATCATCTGCCTGTTTGACGCTGGTACTTTGTCTGGTGGGCCTGAGGGGGTTTCTAGTCTGGGGGGAGAACGCTGGTCGACCCGGACTGGGACTTTTTCCCCGCTTTGGACGCACAGACTGTGGAGTTCCGCAGCATTATGGAACAGTCCATGCTCTGCTATGTCTGCCTCTCCCTTTTTGAGTCAGTGCCTGCGGCTTTGTCTCACATGACCCGGCAGTGGGAAGCAATGCACATGATGCCCCCATCATGTCTGAATAGCCTTTCCTCAGACTGCTGCTTATGCCAATCCTGGAGGACACCTCTTTACTCAACACAAATTTCTGTCCCAGATTAATTTACTTCGGCATAAGGCATTTTCTTCTGCCGCAGGTTGTACCCTGCTCTGACACAGCGAACTACAGGCGGCTATGAATGGTGTGGCTCTGTCCCTCTACCCAGACCCTCACCTCAGGAGGAGGAAGTACATCTGAGGAAAATGACCCTCACCCCGGGAGGGGTTACACACACCTGAGGTAAATGAAGCATTCAGATACTTAACCTGACTCCTGTGCTGCCATTTATTTTCTGATGGGTATTGGACTCTGTCATTCTGTCTCAATTCTGGTTTAGTCTGTGAATGCCTCCCTTTAGCACATACCCACAATGTCTTATGGCCAGCTTTGATTTTGTGCGGCTTAGTTCCCATACACGAGATCCTCTCCTCAAGAGGAACTTATACAGATGAAATGTAATTTAACGTGTTGGCCAAATGTCTTGCCTATGCCAAGTATGGACAGCTTTACTTTACTTTATTTGGTGCGGCTTAATTTCCACACATGAGATCCTTTCCTTCAGGAGAAGTTATATCCTGATGAGTCGAAAGGAAGTTATATATTGATGAAATATGACATAATGTGTTGAGCCCGATCTCTTGTCTATGACAAGTATGGTCAGCTTTACTTTACCTTGTGCAGCTTATTTCTCAGTTGTGACCCTCTCCTAAAGAGGCAGATATTTTGTGGAAGTGATCGTCCGGGTTTAACCAATCTCTACTTGTTTCCTGCTTCGCCTGGGCTGCTTGTTGAGGCATGTGCTCTCACATGTTGTGTCCGAATCTTGACTCCGCCACTTCTGGACGGTCTGGTTTGGGGGATGTTTACTTCCTCACTACATCCTTTTCTCTGAAGGTAATGTTTTGCAAGGTTTTTCTTTCTTCCCTCGGGAAAGTGAGGGACAAACTCTCCCGATTTTCCTGCCGCTGATTGTTTTTCCATCTTGTTTCTTATTGTCGGTCTGGTGTTCTTCTGTTTCTGTTTGGCTGAGGTAGGCCTCTGCTGAGAGTCCTGGATATCTCTCAGACTTTGCGTCGAGTCTTGTTCCGTGAATGCCATCCAGTGGGTTGGAGTTCTTACCGCTGTCGGCTATCCGCTGTGTTTTTGTTTTCTGGTGTCGTTTATCCTGTTGAGTAGGTCTGCTTTGAACTTGACCTTTCTTGCTCTTTGGATTTGTTCTACGGTTTTTTTCCCTTGTAACTCTTTTTTGATCTATTTTTCCTGTGCTGGTCAGCCTGTTGGCCTTTCCATGGGTTTGGTCATTAGGTTTTGGACTTGCATTTCTTTCCACCTTGGGGGTTCGGTTTTGGTTCCTCACTGATCTTCCCTTGAGTTTACTGGTGTGGCAGATCGGCTTGGCTGTTTGTGACTCTGGTTTCTGTTGGGGTTTTTTCTTTTCTGCCCTGGTCTCCCTGTGTCTTCCACGGGGTTGGTATCTCTAGCTTTGGTGGATTATCCGCCTGGCAGGTCTCATGGTCCCTAGATGGGTCACCTTCTTCTGGGGTATTTGAAGTCTGCTCTTTCAGGTCAGTGAAGGCCATCTTGCCAGCAGTGGTTTCCTTGCTGTGACTATTTTCAGATGTGTTTGACTATCATAGATATGACTTGGGTTTTTCTTCCTTTCAGAGTAAGCTGAATCCATGGTTTTGCCATCCTGTGGTTGTTTGACTGACATGGATATGTCTATTGGGTTTCTACCTTTCAGAGTGAGTTTGAGTCCTTGGCTCTGCCGCCTCATGATTGTTTTATAGTAGTGATGAGCGAGCGTGCTCGGCCGATGCTCGGATCGGCTCGAGCATCGCTCTGCTCGGCACATGGCGGTACTCGTCGAGTACCGCCATGTGCTCTCCCGCCATGTTCGGGTGGCGGGGATCTGTGCCGGAAGAGGCACAGATCCGAAGACGCTCTGCTGGACCACCAGGGACTGGAGGTACGGGGGCATTGCGGAGATGAAGGGGGCATTGCGGAGATGAAGGGGGACATTGTGGAAGAGGGGCATAGACTCTATGCCCCTCTTCCACAATGTCCCCCTTCATCTCCGCTATGCCCGTCTTCCACAATGTGCCCCTTCATCTCCGCTATGCCCCTCTTCCACAATGTGCCCCTTCATCTCCGCTATGCCCCTCTTCCACAATGTCCCCCTTCATCTCCTCTATGGCATAGAGGAGATGAAGGGGGACATTGTGGAAGAGGGGCATAGCGGAGATGAAGGGGCACATTGTGGAAGAGGGGCATAGCGGAGATGAAGGGGCACATTGTGGAAGAGGGGCATAGCGGAGCTGAAGGGGGACATTGCGGAGCTGAAGGGGGCATTCGGAGATGAAGGGGGCATAGCGGAGATGAAGGGGGCATTGACCAGGCACCCTCCCCTCATCAGAGCAGGGGGTGCCTGGTGTCGCCCCATTCATTTCAATGGGGCTCGGGTGCTCGGCCGAGCACTCGAGCCTCAGGGGGTGCTCGGTCAGAGCACCCGAGCACCCGAGCATCGGGGTGCTCGCTCAACACTATTTTATAGTCTAGTGTGTCTACTTTTCAGGTCTTTCTTTTAACCTATTTTCTCTTGCTACTTGTCAACTTGTTTGTCAAGCTTTAAACTATCATAATATGAAGCCTCCGTGCTTGCCATAAAATTTATGGATTTTCCTAACAATTGTGATGGAAAGTCAGAATTTTATTAAAGACACGGAGGCTAATATTATCCCTCCCAGTGCTCCCTCCCCTTTCACTGTTTCTCCTCTCCCTCCAGGTGTATATTTGCATTTTGGTTCTGCTTGGTGTGAGGACAGCTGTCGGTTCCAGGTTCCTGTTTCTGAATGATGTTTCCAATGGATCATGTTCTTCGGTCGCTTCCATACGAAAGAGGAAGTGATTAAGACTGCATCCCAGTTTTATGGAGATTGTGGGAGTGGTTAATTGGGGGGTGGAGTATGATGTTTTCAGTTCTGTTTTGTCTGTTTGTAACAATAAAGTTTCACTTGCTGCTGAGTGGAGCAGTGGAGAAGGATTATAGCATAATATTCTCCTCCGTGTCTTTAATAAAATTCTGACTTTCCATCACAACTGTTAGGAAAATCCATGAATTATATAGATCAGGGCTGTTCAAGTTCAATCCTCAAGGGCCACCAAAAGCATAGGATTTAGGGATTTCCCTTATTAAGCACAGGTGAGTTAATCAGTGGCTCATTCATTATGTTTAACTCACCTGTGCTTAAACAGGGAAATCCCAAATCCTATACTGTTGGAAGCCCTTGAGGACTGAACTGATATAGATGTGTCTGACTTGTGTATGAATTACACTTACCTAGGTAAATCTTTTGGAAATTAAAGAGGATCTATCACCCCTTTACAATTTATGCTCATTAGTTAGAGCATTTAGAGAATATGTTTAAAACCGTATTATTTTTGTAAAACATTACTTGCGAGAAAATTAATGTTTATAGAGTCCCCTGCAGCCTACTTCCGGCAGACTTCTCTTGCCGCAGATTGATTCACTGCCTATGCTCCCCTCTCTCTACCCAGCATCCTCCGATGATGGAGGCTTCCTGTCTCAAAGCTGGAGTGGTCTCATTGGCTAGATATCAATCTCAGCCAATGAGATCGCTCCAGCTTAGAGACAGAAAGCATCTGTCATCAGAGGATGCTGGGTAGTGTGAGGGGAGCAGAGGCAGTGCTGCAAGAGCAGTCAGGCAGGAGGTAGGCTTCAGGGGACACTATCAACATTAATTTTCGTGCAACGTTTTGTTAAAAAAAAATATATAGTTTTAATCATATCCTCTAAATGCTCTAACTAATGAGCATAAGTTGTAAAGTGGTGATAGATCCACTTTAAGAGTTCCTTATTCCTTTAAATGCCAATAACTCCTTGGTTGCTAGAGACAGCTCCAAAGCATTGCGAAACAGTGCACTAGAGGCACCTCTACCCACTAAGGGGTTAAATATAAACAAAATAGAACTTTCTCTAAACCGATGACATTAAATAGCAATAATTGTTCTGCAGTTCTCTCTGTACGCTGAGTGTTTTTGCTCGATCACAGAGTAAATACCTTTTATTTAATTGTCAAAAGCCTACTTTATAGGCAATTAACAAAAAAAAATAAAAAGTTTTCATGCAATTACGAGGCATCTATTCTGGCAGCATAATATGCGCTGAAGATTTTTCTTGAGATGGGAAATTGCAGGTAATCTGTTTGTTTGGATCCCAGTTACTATAGTAATATGAAAAATTATTAAACAAGTTGGGCATTTTGTTCTGCTAATTGCGATTAATTAGTGACCCAGGTTAAGAAATAATATTGAACAAAATGGCAACAAGAGAAGTTGAAAACAACCCACAAGGTCAATTCCATTTGTTTCACCATCTGTTCTGCGTACAGAAGAATATCAATAAAATCCGCAAAGCCAATTTGCTGCCAGAGAGATACGCAGTGCGAGAAATATTAACCGTCTGTGGTGAGCAATGCACTGAGTTAAGTTGTCTTTTGAGCCCTCTGGGTGCTGGGAGGTCACCATTGAATTCCAATGGAAAGGCTTTAGTGATCTTGCTTGTGTATCTGCTATGTGTTAGCTCTTGTTGATAGATGTCTCAAGAATCCAAAGCGTTATTTCAAATCCAAACGTATCAGGTACAGAGCATTAGAGGTTAAAACAATGCTAACACCTTCTAAAAGTAAGTAACATTTACTTTTATCTTGGCGTTTAAAGTGATAGCAATGTTTCAGAATAAAAGCAGCTCCAATTAATCTTCATAGTATTTGGGCCATGGAGAGTGTTATTTCAATACTGTCAGAGTTGTAGAACAAGAGTAATTGAATGGTAAAGTATCCCCCTCCCACCCCTTTTACCTAGTGTAACACTGCTCACCTCAGAGCAGCAATACTGTCCGGATGGATCTCAGAGAGGGACAATCTTCAGTGAGCATAAGGGAAAACCTGAAAAACCTGTCAAGGGGGGCAGGGTTTTCCTTATGATCACAGTAAGAAGATTGTTCCTCGCTGCGATCAAGAGACCACATCTGAGCGGAGGTGTCTTACACTAGGTAAAAGGGGCGGGAGGGGGATAATTTATCATTGAATTACTCTTGAACTACAACTCTGACAGAACTGAAATAACACTCTCCAAGGTCCAAATACTATGATGATTAATTGAAGCTGCGTTTGTTGTGAAACATTACTATCCATTTAACTCTAATGGTCTCTATGAAGTGATTTTGCCTGTATGGGATCCCCAAAGATAATCTTTTACCCTCTGAGTGCCAAAAGGGGGGTATATAGAGCTCTGCATTGCACCACCCTCTGGCACACAAATGGTTAATTGCTATTACATGTGATATATTCCTGTTTGCTGTAACTTAGCGCTGCTCAAATTTGTCCTCAGTCTACATCACGCTATAATTCAGAGGACTCACTGCTTGAACACAAATAAGACAAACAGGGCTTCTTTCTCTGCCTTTTTTTATATAAATCACATGCAAACCAGGCACACTTTGTAGACCGTTCCAATAAACTATTTCTTTTTAGATATCAGTGTTTCGGCTCTGCTGAAGAGTCGCTGGCTGGTACAGGGACCGGGATCTCCTTCTGTATGCAAGGGGAAGGAGGGGGGAACTTTAAAACCTTATATCTCTCAAACCATAAAGAGCTGAGAGTTGTAACTTGCTCCACATAATTCATTTTTGTTAAATCTGCAATACTGCCTAAATTTATATCTGGACATTTCTAACCCTTTAATACTATGAAGTAAGGCAAGTGATACAACAGAGCTTATAAGTGAAATAGTGTCAGTGATATCGCAGAGATTAGAATTGAAATAGAGATGCACTAGTGAGACCGCGTAGATTACAATTGAAAAGCGCCACAGTACTGATATAACAAAATGTTTGACCCTGGGAATTGGGGTTTTAACCAAATTTTAGGGTGAAGGGCCAAATTCTCAGTCTGAGAGAGTCTAGAGTTGCCATCTACATGATCTACACTAATTAAATGTTTTTTTTTCTCTAAATTGAAAACACTTCTACAGAGGAGGAATGGACTGGGGGGCAGGGGGCCTACTATTTCCCTCCGGGCCACTCATAAGTCTGGGCCAGCAGGCCACTACCTCTCTCAGTTACACACTTGCTGATGTAAAAGGCGTAAACAGAGTTTACAGAGCTGTATTAGTAGATTAACGCCATTTCAATTGTAAGCTCTGTAGTATCAGTAGTGTTGCTCCATTTCAGTTGTGAGCTCTGTGGTATCACAAGTGTAGCTCCATTTCAATTGTAAGCTCTATGGTATCACCAGTGTAGTTACATTTCAGTTGTAAGCTCTGTGGTATCACTAGTGTAGCTCCATTTCAGTTGTAAGCTCTATGGTATCACCAGTGTAGTTACATTTCAATTATAAGCTCTGTGGTATCACTAGTGTAGATCCATTTCAGTTGTAAGCTCTGTGGAATCACTAGTGTAGCTCCATTTCAGTTGTAAGCTCTATGGTATCACCAGTGTAGTTACATTTCAATTATAAGCTCTGTGGTATCACTAGTGTAGATCCATTTCAGTTGTAAGCTCTGTGGAATCACTAGTGTAGTTCCATTTCAGTTGTAAGCTCTGTGGTATCACTAGTGTAGCTCTATTTCAATTGTAAACTCTGTAGTATCAGTAGTGTAGCTTCGCTTCAATTGTAGCTCTGTGATATCATTAGTGTATCTCCATTTCAGTTGTAAGCTCTGTGGTATCCTGAGTGTACCTGTATTTCAACTGTAAGCTCTGTGGTACCATTAGTATAGCTCTATTTAAATAGTAAGTTTTGTGATATCACTATTGTGACTCCTTTTCAGTTGTAAGCTCTATGGTATCGCTAGTGTAGCTCCATTTCAGTTGTAAGCTCTGTGGTATCACTAGTATAGCTCCATTTCAGTTGTAAGCTCTGTGGTATCACTAGTGTAGCTCCATTTCAGTTGTAAGCTCTGTGGTATCATGAGTGTACCTGTATTTCAACTGTAAGCTCTGTGATACCATTAGTATAGCTCTATTTAAATAGTAAGTTATGTGATATCGCTACTGTGACTCCATTTCAGTTATAAGCTCTGTGGTATCACTAGTGCAGTTCCATTTCAGTTGTAAGCTCTATGGTATCGCTAGTGTAGCTCCATTTCAGTTGTAAGCTCTATGGTATCACTAGTGTAGCTCCATTTCAGTTGTAAGCTCTGTGGTACCATTAGTATAGCTCTATTTAAATAGTAAGTTTTGTGATATCGCTACTGTGACTCCATTTCAGTTGTAAGCTCTATGGTATCACTAGTGTAGTTCCATTTCAGTTGTAGGCTCTGTGGTATCACTAGTGTCGTTCCATTTCAGTTATAAGCTCTGTGGTATCACTAGTGTAGCTCCATTTCAATTGTAAGCTCTGTGGTACCATTAGAATAGCTATACTGAAATAGTAAGTTTTGTGATATCGCTACTGTGACTCCATTTCAGTTGTAAGCTCTATGGTATCACTAGTGTAGTTACATTTCAGTTGTAAGCTCTGTGGTGTCACTAGTGTAGTTAAATTTCAGTTGTAAGCTCTGTGGTATCACTAGTGTAGTTCCATTTCAGTTGTAAGCTCTGTGCTATCACTAGTGTAGCTCCATTTCAATTGTAAGCTCTGTGGTACCATTAGAATAGCTATACTGAAATAGTAAGTTTTGTGATATCGCTACTGTGACTCCATTTCATTTGTAAGCTCTGTGGTATCGCTATGTTGCGTTGCGTACCTCTCTGGCATTCAAAGAGTTAAGGGGAGCACTATGGGCTAATATATCCAAGATTTCAGGGTCAGCGAATTTTGAGAGTTCCCAGGTATGCCTGTTTGTGAATAGGGTTGCCAGTCGGCCTGTATTATACCGGCACAGCAGGTAATTAGAACACTGGAGCCTGTGCCAGTATAACTACCATATCGGCAATTGAAAAGCCGGTATTTGTATGCGTCCGGTTTCTTGGATGGGTTGGTAGCCACAACAAGGTCTATCCCAAGTCACACTGCAGGAAGCATCCCTCTCCCACTAAGATCCAGGTCTTCTACAAACACTTTACACATGGGAGAAGGGCTGTGTGTTCCAGACCTCGCTCTAGAATTCGTACGGAACATATAATTGGGTGTGATTTCTGACCCATGGAGTCATTCCAGAGGTGGAGCACAGCGTGCCAATCCCGTGGAGGTGCTTGTTTGATTTATGCGCATGTGTTCAGGTTGTCACTATATAGGCTGCGATTAAACTGGAAAAAGTTGTGTGAGTCAGAAGCACAGAAGATATGGCTGCAGTTGTTAGGTGAATTATTGCCACTGCTGAGGCCCCTGCAGCTATTGGGCCATACAGGTAAAGCAGTGTTTACATGAACCCTTTAGGAACAAGGGGGTGTGAGTACTGTGCATCCTTAAATATACTCAACACCAAAAAATTAAATTGGTTGCTATGGTTTTAAAGGATCAGTAAACTTTTTTTTATGAAAAAATATATATTGTAGGGATTTTCCTATTGAGTAAAATAAGGGTACTCCCACTGCCAAGATATTTATATTTCCAGAGTCATTACAGTTTAAAGGGATAGTAATACTTCGTTTTAACTTTATTTTATTTTGTAGGCATTAAAAAAACATGAAGAATGATATAAGTCTTATCTCTCAAACCTTTATAGTTTATGAGATATTCACAAGCAAAGTTCCCCTCCGGCCCCTTTTACCTAGTGTAAGCCATCTCTTCTCAGATGTGAGTCTGGTTGTATGACAGGACAGATAACAGCAGGGGACAATCTTCTTCCTATGAGAACAATGAAAGCCCTTCCCCCCTTGACAAGTTTTTCAGCTTTTTCCATTATCTTAATTGAAGATTGTCCCTCTCTGCAGTCTACCTGGGCACCTCCCTTCTGATCTGGTTGAACAGGGGGGGGACACTTTGCTTGTGAATATCTCTTAAACCATAAAGGTTTCAGAGATAAGACTTATATCATTCTTCATGTTTTTTTAATGCCTACAAAATAAAATAAAGTTAAAATGAAGTATTACTATCCCTTTAAACCCGTGTTTTTTTACATTAGCAGTGCCCTCTAGTGGTCAAATTCTAATTTGATTTCCTGTTAGATTCTAATGGAGAGGAAAGTCAGAAAAGTCAGAGACATACAGTTCTCCATAGAATGTGATAGGAACTGCCTGTCACTTCCTGTCAGTTAGAACTACCAGGAAGTAAACACAGTAAATTCACTTCCTGATTATTTAAACTGCTATAAATTTTGAATAAAACATCTGACAGCGATGGGAATGACCTTGTTTTATTCAGCAGGAAATGATCTGCAAAATATGCGTTTTCATAAAAAAAAGTTTACTGCTCCTTTAAATACCATTCTGCCAATAAAGGCATAATTTTTTCTCTACCAATCTCCTTACTAACAGCAGAGGTAAAATTATTAGTGTGTGTTAATTGTCTATTCCTAGATCACGTATGGTAATGTTGTTTGTATTGATGTATAAAAGCTAAAGTAACTTAACCCCTTAAGGACCGGCGCGCACACGCGCGGCCGGCACTTGCGGACCACGGGGCATTTTTTTTTTGTTTGCGCTTCCGGTTCAGGACATCCAGAGCGGCGTGCAGCGGCGACGGGAGCCCTGAACTCCATGCCGTGCCAGGACTGTCATCGGTCCTTAAGTGCCGGAACGCCGTGACGGTCCTGGCACGGCAATGGTCCTTAAGGGGTTAATAGATTCAGTATTGTCTATTGCGCTTGTATTCAGAAAGGCTGTTGTTTTCTCTCATCATTGGGAGCTCTATAAAAGGAAGGAATTGCTGTTCCTTCAGAGAATATGGTAGATTTTAGGCATTAGAAAACATTTTACAGATACCAGCATGCCCCTATTCGTTTTTAGTCATTAGTGTAATGCATTGGGGGCAGCAGGCCTTCTTCTTCTATAAAACCAGAGCAGCCTAAGGAGAGCTTGCAAATGCACAGGACATATAATTCCATATGCCAAAAGACAAGTAATTCAGTTGAGTTGGGTGCATCAAATATATTTTTTCTTGAATACTAGTATACTGCAGCTGTAGCATTCAGTTTGTTAAAAGCCCCGTTTACAGCTTTATGGTGTAGTTGGGTTGCCCCAAAACTGCTTGACTTTCGGCTTTGGGCATTTTGCCCATGGGGATAGGTGTGCACATGGGCGGATTGTCCTATCAGGGGATCAGACATCCCCCGGTGGGCCGCTAGATCATGGGCCGGTGGGGGTGACCAGAGGATCTCACCTCACCGTCCCACGATATTTTGAAGGAGAGGTCTGTGTTGCCACCGGCGCAGGCACTCTCTGTGACAGCCTTTGCATTCTTTGTTAATGCCGCACAGTGACCACAAAGGGGCGTCGATAGGGACATCGGTGCTTGAGGCTGCACTGACTTCTCACTCCCCACACTGGACCACCAGGGAATGCAAGAGAGGAGAAAGAGACATGTAGCAAAGAGATATTTTGAGAGGCAGAGGAAAAGAAGACAAAAAACGACTACATGGAGGACTGACTGAGCAATATTAGGAAAGAGGGGGAAAGCAATGGGAGAGAGTGGAGGGGGGGCAGTGAAAAGAGGGGATGAAGTAGACTGGAGGAGAGAGGAAGCAGCAAAGGGGCCTGTATGTATAAAGTGACAGGGGGTAATAGGCTGGGAATGAGAGTGTAGAAAAGGGCCGGGGAAGAGAGAGTGGGGGAAAGGAGGTGGGAGTTGCTAGGGTTGTATCTAACCCTGTGTGTGCCAGATATGTATCATAAATGGACAAGTGGAACCATTCTGGACAGTCAGCTGCACCACATGACACAAATAAAAATCCCCTACATGCCCATTTATTTAAGTTGGACTTTTAACCTGTTGAATGAATCAGAGATCTCTAAGATGTGTGTGTGTGCATATGTGTTATGCGTATGTATGAGTACATGTGTATGTGGGTATATGTGTGTGTGTATATTTGTGTGTGCTGTGTGTGTATCATGTATATGTGTTTTTAAAGAAATCAACATTTTAAATGTTGATCTTGGAAGTGGACCTGGAAGTGGTAAGTTTAATTATATTTAAAGAAAATTAAAAAAAAACTGCCATTTGTTTGGGCAGGCTCACTGGGCTTGTTGGAGTTACAATCTAATGATGGGGGAGTGTGTCCACTGGTATACACTACAGTGATCATACCCTGCAGTGCATACCCTTAGAGTGCAGCTTTTGGTGTTAGAGGCTAATGCCATGCAACCCCACAGTTTCATACCTGTGAATTTCATCTTCTTGTCTTGAGCCCCTGGAAAGGGCTCATGTGCTATGACCGAGGGATGTAAATGACACAGTTAGCATCATCATGGGGTCTTAATTGGGTGAGTGTGCAGGGTTTATCGGTATTGTACTTGTGAAGTGGGCAGGAGGGAACAGGGTGGGAAGGAGGAGTAGTTGAAGGAACAGGGTGCGAAGAAGGAGTAGCTGAAGGAATAGGGTAGGAAGAAGGAGAAGTTGAAGGAACAGGGTGGGAAGGAGGAGTAGTTGAAGGAATAGGGTGGGAAGGAGGAGCAGTTGAAGGAACAGGGTGGGAAGAAGGAGAAGTTGAAGGAACAGGGTGGGAAGGAGGAGTTGTTGAAGGAATAGGGTGGGAAGGAGGAGTAGTTGAGGGAACAGGGTGGGAAGGAGTTGAAGGAATAGGGTGGGAAGGAGGAGAAGTTGAAGGAACAGGTTGGGAAGAAGGAGAAGTTGAAGGAACAGGGTGGGAAGGAGGAGTTGTTGAAGGAATCGGGTGGGAATGAGGAGAAGTTGAAGGAATAGGGTGGGAAGGAGGAGAAGTTGAAGGAACAGGGTGGGAAGGAGGAGTAGTTGAAGGAATAGGATGGGAAGGAGGAGAAATGGGTGCAAAGTGGGAGGAACAGGGGGGTAAGGAGGAGAAGTGACCAGAGTTTCACCAGTAACAGTGCTTTATGAGAATTGAGCTCCTGTCACCTGGTACCTGTAACAAGGGGCCTGAAGCTCAATTTTGTAGGGTCATGAAACATTGAGTGGTTCTGCCCCTTTTGTGAATCCTCCCTTTTGTGGCTCATCCCTCACCAACCCATAATATGGTTGCTATTTTTTTTTTTTAGGACAAGGTGGCCACCCTATCTATGAAAGCCTGATTCCATAATTCTAGACTCCTCCTTCAGTAGGTGGCGTTTGAGTCCTAGATTCAAACAGCAATGAATCATGTCTTCCTCCATGGTCACTATCTCCAATTAAAGATTCATTTACGGGGGAGTCCAATCCACACAGAACTAAACCATTGTGGCCCTTAGGATTTTATGCCCAGTTAAAGTTATGTGAGGGTTTTTATTAAGAGATATTAATGTCTCAATAAGAGCCATGTTCTGGGGCAAACCAGATGCCCCATAAAGAAGAGCTATACATTTCCCAGATCCCCTTTGGTTTAAATGGGGGCTTTTAACTCTTTCAATTCTAGAGACACCCCCCACCACTACCACCATCATCTTTAAGCCTTTCCGTGCCAGAACGGATTGCAGTGAGTTACATAACCCATTTGGCACTCAAAGGGTTAAAAATGTTCAGTGCCCTTTTTAAATCAATTGGATATTTTATTGTCTTTCCGTATTTGCTTTTTCAGAGAATTGTATTTTTTTGTGTTTATGACCCTTAAGTTCCACGATTGTGAAGGAACATTCCTTCATTTTCAGCTTCCAGGCCTTTGAGTGACAACCCATTGTTTGTTTTTTGTTTGTTTTTTTGCTCTTACTAGAGATTTCTCTTATGAACCCCCATCTCTCCAGTTAAAAAATAAATTGTAAGGAGGAAGAAAGAGGGAGAGGCAGGTGGGAGGAAGAGCAGTGTGGAATGTCAGTGTCTGCACACAGCTGTGCCAGCCATTCCTGTCTAACTTACATAACCTGAACACACACACTTGTGGGAAGTGTAATGGTATAAAAAAAAAAATGCTCATCAGCTTACTCAGGAGAAGTATGGCTCTGAATGACACTTTGGCGTCATCCCACACGCCGCTTTGGAAGCTGGGTCTGGGCGCTTCTTGCGTCCTTAATGGCCGTACATGTCTTCTTGCTAGGCAGTTCTGCGTCTCCCATTGACGCAGGTTTGATGCAGGTGTTGGACGCATCGCAGTGAGATGCGTCACTTTTCGGGAGCGAGGCTGCGTATTGACGCAGGCCTCAACTTTATACCTGGTAGCTTGGTCTGTCTCCTCCCATCTACTTCCTGGCTCATGTATTTAAGGGAATTGAATCTTGATTCAGTTACCCTTACATTGTTGTTCTGTACTGTTATAGTTTCAGTTGTTCCTGTATCCTGTGTATGACCTGGCTTGTCTGACCATCCTTTCTGGTGCTAACTTGTGGCTCTGTCTGACCATTCTCTCTGTGCTCTCCTTTGGCCTAGGACATCCAATCTGGTGCAGACCTGTGGCTCTGGCTGACTACCCGCTCCATGTATGACCTTGGCCTGTCTGACTATCCAGTCTGGTGCTGACCTGGGGCTCTGTCCAACTACCCTCCCATAGGGCTGGGTGAAACTTGTCGCCGTGCTCCTGCAGGAAATTTCGCGAAAACCACGTTGTTATCCACTTTTTCACTGGAAAATACACTTTAAAACTAGCGGTTAAAATTTTTTCATCTTTCGCCCATTGGCCAAAATTTTTTGCCATTTTTTCAATGGCTAGACAGTTTCTGCCCATTGATCTTCATTGTTTTCGCACTTCCGCTATAAAAACATGACATTTTCGCTGAAGGCAGACACAATAGAAGCAGCTACAGAGCGAGATAGATGTGCTGTGCTGTTGTCTTGTGATATTTTGCAAAAATTGAGGCAGAAGAGGCTCATAGTGACTCCTATCACTATGAGCAGCAAAAAGAGGAACTGGAAGGACCATTATTATGTGTCCACTGAGTCTGAGGAGGAGGAAGTGACTAGCAGTACTGAACCAATGCTGTCCAGTCCCCCTAAATCACCCCAAGGGGGTGACATGCTTCCCCTGCTGCCAGTGCCATCATTTCTGATCCTGCAGCCACTAGTGTTGTACCTGTTGCTAGTACTGAACCTGTTGCCAGTGCTGAACCTGCTGTCAGTGCTGAACATGCACAGGCACCCTCATGCCCCTTTTATACTGTGCCTTTGGGAAAAAAATATTATTTGTAATGTGTTGTGTGTAACTTCTATGTTCCCATTGATTTCAATGGGAGGAAAAAGTGGAAGATCGGCTCTTTTCGCAGGAAATTTTTTGCCAAGTGGAAAGTGCCATTTTTTGCCAATTTCAGTTTGAGACGGAAAGTTTTGCACATCCCTATCCTCCCAGTGTTGCCTACTCCTAATGAACATCCTATCTGGTGCCGAGCTGTGGCCCTGGCTGACTACCCGCTCCGTGTATGACCTTGGCTTGTCTGACTATCCTGTTTGTTGCTGACCTGGGGCTCTGTCTAACTATCCTCACAGTGTTGCTTACTCCTAGTGGACATCCCATCTGATGCAGACCTGTGGCTCTGGCTGACTAACCACTCCTTGTATGACCCTGGCTTGTCTGACTATCCTAGCTGGTGATGGCCTGTGGCTCTGTTTGTTCACTCCTGGGTACCCGTTCCATAGACATCCATCTTGGTGCAGACCTGGGGCTCTGGCAGACACCAGCCTTACTGACTGCAGGCGTGAGACAGTAGTCTCCATTATTCTCCAACCATATTGGAGACGAGAGCATTCCAGCTGAGAGGCAGGCGTGAGTCAGTGGTCTCTTTTGTGGCGTCCCTACTGCGGGAGACCGTGGGTCTATTCTGAGTTCCACTAGAACTATTGAGACTACCAGTTGGCTCCGGCCTAGTCTCCAGCAGTTAGTGGTTGAACCATTTACGGCTCCTATTGCTGATAGTCATGAACCTCTCATTCACCCTCTGCTTGTGTTATTATTTTATTCTCTATATTATTCTAATAAAGGTGAATTTAACTATACCGTATGACTCCTTGTCTTGCTTCAACCGTAACACCCCACACCAGCATATGGACTCCAGTCAAACGACTCACACTTGAGTACCAAAAAAATAGAAAAGACTTTACTCGTACACAATATGGTTCAGTAGTAAGGCTTAAAAACAATTAAAAACAGGAGAAGCTGGAGAGTCCAAGAAAGGTATAAATAAACCCTAGTGTGAAATGATCACTGCTAAAATGCAGGTAAGTAACTCAGGTATACTATTATGTATAGTCCAGAAAAATAAGCTAAATAAGCTACAAAACAGAACAAAACCTGCACAGTGATATCAGATAAAAGAAATACAGGAGTACTTATCTGCAGTAGACAATAAGACAATGACCAGGGAGGTAAGATTCCTTCCAGACTCTCCAGATATCACCAAGCACCCAACACGTATCGCCACTAGTTGTGGTTTCTTTATACCGTGACACTTCCCACAAGGATAATAATGGCAGAACCATACAAAGAAAAACACAAAGAGCACCACAATAATGTAATAATGTTAAGATGTTTTGTATCAATAAAAGTAAAGATTCTACTCATATTTAATGTCAGATTGTTGATATAAACTTTTCTGACAAATGCGCATACGGAGAATTTTACTGTCTCCATTAGTTTCTTTTATGTATGTTATTTTATGTTGTGGGCTACACAACATAGCTTTGATAAAGTGGCGGTAAAGCCGTGAAACGCGTAAGCGTTATAGCCTCATTATAATTGTATAAACAGTTTTCTAACATTGATTTCAAGCCTCCTCCTGTCCTTTTGCCTTAAGAACCCATGACAGTCCTGGACCGTCATGGGTTAAATTATAGCAGCGCACCTCCGTGCACGCTGCTATCATTAATTCCCAGCTGAGACTGAGATGTTCGGGACCGGAACATTCAGTCTCAGCCACTTTCACAATTGCCAGGTCATGTGATCGCTGCAGCAGCGATCCTATGTACCGGAATTGTGAAAGAATGAATGAAGCAGTGTTATATACTGCTTCTTGTGTCTCTCCTCCGCCTGTCTGTCCCTTACATCAAAGTAAAAATGCAAATCAATTTATAACTATTTGAAATGCCTTTTTCAGGATTTTTTGTTGTTATTCTGTCTCTCACTGTTCAAGACTGTTCAAGACTTCTATCATTTTTCATGTTTTTTTAAGGGCTACAATATAAAATACAATTATTTCTAAGTATTACTATCCCTTTAACATGATTTTGCAATGTTTTTCAAGGAGATCAAAGCATGGTACTATGGATCCAACAGCGTGACAGTTCCGCTTTTTAAGACAGAGAGGAAAAGCATTTTGTCTGCAGGTCCTGAGAGCTGCTGCATTATGATGCATGACCTCATACTGTGCCTGACACAGGTTAAGCACATTGCTTTACAGTCGACTGGACACCTGTCTGGAACTCATAGAGGTTAATGGCTGGCAGTGACCATGTGTGATGATGTCAGTGGCTGCCGGCCAAGAAAGGTGACCACATAACACTTTAACACAGTGGTTCTCAACTCCGGTCCTCAGGACCCACTAACAGGCCAGGATTTGATGATTTCCTTGTTAGATCACAGGTGAGTTAATCAATGTGAATGAGCCACTGATCACCACACCTGAAATCCCTAAGTCCTGGCCTGTTAGTGGGTCCCGAGGACCGGAGTTGAGAACCACTTCTTTAACACTTTGAGTGCCAGAGGGGTTGTTCAACACATTGTGTTGTGTGCCCCTTTGGCTTCAAAGGATTAAATCAGGGACACTCATAATAAACAAACACTGCAGGGTTGTGATGATTCCTGTTTCGTGAGCGTTTTCATAAGTGTCTCTGATTTAAAGGGATGTGTGGTCACCTTACAGCCAAGATAAGGAACTGCTCTGATTTTAAGGTGCGGCCAGATAGTATAGTCAGTGGGCCCCTTGCCGGCCGGGACCCAGTAACAGCTGCACCTCCTTCACCCCTGTAATAATTTTCCTTCCCCTGTGCCACTTAACCCATTGAGTGCCAAAGGGGTACGGAATGCATTGCAAAGTAATGCATTCCGTATCCCTCTGGCATTCAAGGGGTTACACAGTTAAGGTGACATCCTATACAAGAAACGTCTGCAAGAGATGAATCCCAGAAGGTCACCGATAACTTCAACAACCCAGCAGCAAATGGGTTACAGTTTTCTGTGTAAAGTGCACGGAATTTTCTTTTCTGTTGAGATAGAGTGAAAAGCGCTTTTCTGTTTCTTCCGTAAAAGTGCCTCCGGAAATTATAAATGAAAGCGGCTGACATTTAAAGCCCAGTGTCAGCAGAGTAATCACACAATGGAGTTCTGTTAAAGAACTGAAAAATAAAACACATTCCAGGTAGCAGAACTTGCAACAGTAAAAATGCAATTGTAGAAAAAAAATTAAATCATTATTTTCTTTTGATAGATATTCTATAAATATATATATATATATATATATATATATATATATATATATATCCTATATAATAATTCACGATGCAGTAATGTGCATTAGAGACTGCCCGCAATCGGGCAGTCTCTACTGAGCATGATTGCATCATGTGAGTGAGGTGACGCAAGACTGCATTGAGTGGAGCAGTGAGGTAGCGGCCTCTTAACCCTTTGAGTAACAGAGGGGTACACAACGCATTCGCAACCCTCTGGCACTCAAAGGGTTAATATTACCTGAACCTTGACCTGTGTACACGGACTTTTACACTAGTATATATATATATAAATAGCTGTGAAAGAACACCACATACAAACAAAATAAAGGTTTTATTTCCAAGGTAGGGCTGTCCAAGTTCAGTCTCCAGGGGCCACCAACAGGCCAGGATGTAAGGATTTCCCTGATTATCACAGGCGAGTTAATCGGAGGATCATTCATTGTGAATGACTCCCCTATGATTAATCAGGGAAATCCTTACATCCTGGCCTACACACAGGGACACCAGGGTGATACACTTATATACACACCACACAGTCTGATCTCCTAAACACAGGGACACCAGGGTGATACACTTATATACACACCACACAGTCTGATCTCCTAAACACAGGGACACCAGGGTGATACACTTATATACACACCACACAGTCTGATCTCCTAAACACAGGGACACCAGGATGATACACTTATATACACACCACACAGTCTGATCTCCTAAACACAGGGACACCAGGGTGATACACTTATATACACACCACACAGTCTGATCTCCTAAACACAGGGACACCAGGGTGATACACTTCTATACACACCACACAGTCTGATCTCCTAAACACAGGGACACCAGGGTGATACACTTATATACACACCACACAGTCTGATCTCCTAAACACAGGGACACCAGGGTGATACACTTCTATACACACCACACAGTCTGATCTCCTAAACACAGGGACACCAGGGTGATACACTTCTATACACACCACACAGTCTGATCTCCTAAACACAGGGACACCAGGGTGATACACTTCTATACACACCACACAGTCTGATCTCCTAAACACAGGGACACCGGGGTGATACACTTATATACACACCACACAGTCTGATCTCCTAAACACAGGGACACCAGGGTGATACACTTATATACACACCACACAGTCTGATCTCCTAAACACAGGGACACCAGAGTGATACACTTATATACACACCGCACAGTCTGATCTCCTAAACACAGTGACACCAGGGTGATACACTTATATACACACCGCACAGTCTGATCTCCTAAACACAAGGACACCAGGGTGATACACTTATATACACACCACACAGTCTGATCTCCTAAACACAGGGACACCAGGGTGATACACTTATATACACACCGCACAGTCTGTTCTCCTAAACACAGGGACACCAGGGTGATACACTTATACACACACCACACAGTCTGATCTCCTAAACACAGGGACACCAGGGTGATACACTTATACACACACCACACAGTCTGATCTCCTAAACACAGGGACACCAGGGTGATACACTTATGCACACACCACACAGTCTGATCTCCTAAACACAGGGACACCATGGTGATACACTTATACACACACCACACAGTCTGATCTCCTAAACACAGGGACACCAGGGTGATACATTTATATACACACCACACAGTCTGATCTCCTAAACACAGGGACATCAGGGTGATACACTTATATGCACACCGCACAGTCTGATCTCCTAAACATAAGGACACCAGGGTGATACACTTATATACACACCACACAGTCTGATCTCCTAAACACAGGGACACCAGGGTGATACACTTATAAGCACACAACACAGTCTGATCTCCTAAACACAGGGACACCAGAGTGATATATTTATATACACACCACACAGTCTGATCTCCTAAACACAGGGACACCAGGGTGATACACTTATATACACACCACACAGTCTGATCTCCTAAACACAGGGACACCAGAGTGATACACTTATATACACACCACACAGTCTGATCTCCTAAACACAGGGGCATCATGGTGATACACTTCTATACACACCGCACAGTCTGATCTCCTAAACACAGGGACACCAGGGTGATACACTTATATACACACCACACAGTATGATCTCCTAAACACAGGGACACCAGGGTGATACATTTATATACACACCACACAGTCTGATCTCAGGGACACCAGAGTGATACACTTATATACACACCACACAGTCTGATCTCCTAAACACAGGGGCATCATGGTGATACACTTCTATACACACCACACAGTCTGATCTCCTAAACACAGGGACACCAGGGTGATACACTTATATACACACCACACAGTCTGATCTCCTAAACACAGGGACACCAGGGTGATACACTTATAAACACACAACACAGTCTGATCTCCTAAACACAGTGACACCAGGGTGATACATTTATATACACACCACACAGTCTGACCTCCTAAACACAGGGGCATCATGGTGATACACTTCTATACACACCGCACAGTCTGATCTCCTAAACACAGGGACACCAGGGTGATACACTTATATACACACCACACAGTCTGATCTCCTAAACACAGGGGCACCAGGGTGATACATTTATATACACACCACACAGTCTGATCTCAGGGACACCAGAGTGATACACTTATATACACACCACACAGTCTGATCTCATAAACACAGGGGCATCATGGTGATACACTTCTATACACACCACACAGTCTGATCTCCTAAACACAGGGACACCAGGGTGATACACTTATATACACACCACACAGTCTGATCTCCTAAACACAGGGACACCAGGGTGATACACTTCTATACACACCACACTGTCTGATCTCCTAAACACAGGGACACCAGGGTGATACACTTCTATAAACACCACACTGTCTGATCTCCTAAACACAGGGACACCAGGGTGATACACTTATATACACACCACACAGTCTGATCTCCTAAACACAGGGACACCAGGGCGATACACTTATATACACACACACCACACAGTCTGATCTCCTAAACACAGGGACACCAGGGTGGGAAAGAGGGACATAGAGATTTGGGTCTCAAATCGGGACTGTGCCTCCTAAAGAGGGACAGTTTGGAGGAATGAACCCCTAATATCTCCTAAAGAGGGACACTTGGGAGGTGTGGACCCTAATATCTCCTAAAGAGGGACACTTGGGAGGTGTGGACCCTAATATCTCCTAAAGAGGGACACTTGGGAGGTATGGACCCCTAATATCGCCTAAAGAGGAACACTTGGGAGGTATGGA
>CM074727.1:174630150-174791524 GCA_037306005.1 Rhinophrynus dorsalis | reverse complement strand
AATAAGTAAAAATAAATAAAATGTTAATAGTATTAACCGTATGAGTGCCAGTGGGGTATAATCACCCCTCCGGCACTCATAGGGTTAACCCGACTAAGTAAAAAAACATCACAAGTAACACTTACCATTAATCCTGATGCCCAGCCGAGTCCTCAGCTTCCTGGTCATCTTCTGTCTTCTTGCTGTAAAAAAAAAAAAAAACAAAAAAACAAGTAGAAGTCCAAAGCATAAACATCCGGCACACTAATACATAGTTTAACCCCATGAGTGGCAGAGGGGTATGCAATGCATTGCAAAGCACAGCCGATCAAAGCTGATTGGCTGGGAGGTGGGTAATCATATCCCAGCCAATGGCTGTGAGAGAATTGTAAGTAAGACTGCTCATATATAAGTGCATTCTCAATTCCCAATCCCTCAGAGCGGAGAAGGCATCAGCCCGTGCAGATCAGAAGGGGGGGACTGTGGTGCATGATTCTGACTCCACCGCTGCCTCAGCGGCCCCACACAGCAGTGGAGACAGCGATTAGAATTATAAAAGATAAGTATATTTTTGTGACATTTTATTATGGCAATACTATTTACTTGGCTTAACTTGGACACAATTTACTGTACGTGGGGGGCATTTTTATATTGTAAACCCATCACACTACTGCATATTTTAACCCATTTGAGCCCCAGAGAGGTACACAACGCATTGCTTTGCAATGCGTTGCGTACCCCTCTGGCACTCAAGGCGTTAAACTATGTATTAGTGTGCCACATATTTACACATTGCAGTTATACTTGTCTGTTTTTGTTTTACAGAAAGAAGACAGAAGATAGAAGAGAAGAACGAAAACAGAGGATAGAAGAAAGAAAGAAGATAGAAGGAGACAGACAGTGGATGACAGGTAAGTGAAACACAGATTAGGTAACGATTGGTGCTTGGCAGTATGTTAGGCACAGATCGTTAGTTTTTTTTTTTTCTTTGAAGTTCCCAAAACTTCCCCTATTTAGTGGAATTTTGGGAACTTAAAAGGATAGTAATACTTCGTTTTATCTTTATTTTATTTTGTAGACATTAAAAAAACACGAAGAACGATATAAGTCTTATCTCTCTAACCTTTATGGTTTGAGAGATATTCACAAGCAAAGTTTCCCCTCCGCCCCTTTCACCTAGTGTACGCCATCTCTTCTCAGATGTGGAATCCAGTCCATAGACCAGACAGATAACAGCAGGGGGCAATCTTCATCCTATGAGAACAATGAAAGCCCTGCCCCCCTTGACAAGTTTTTTAGGTTTTTCCCTTATCTTAATTAAAGATTGTCCCTCTCTGCAGTCTACCTGGGCACCTCCCTTCTGATCTGGCTGAACAGTGTTACATCAGTAAAAGGGGTGGGAGGGGAATACTTTGTCATTGAATTACTCTTGTACTACAACTCTGACAGAATTGAAATAACACTCTCCAAAGTCCAAATACTATGATGATTAATTAGAGCTGCTTTTATTATGAAACATTACTATCACTTTAAGGCACAAAACGGACATTTGGCCACAAGACCATTCCTGTGGCCTAACGTTAGTTATGCTTTTTGCCAGTAGGACAATTGAATACCGCATTAGACATTTTATTTTGTCGGTCAGCATCCATTTTGTCCTACAGGCTTTTTTTATCGCCGACATTTGGATCGAGCCCTATATATCCAGCAAATACAGAATATAAAGCCACACTACCTACAATTTTTTCCCATCTTCAACTTTTTAAACTTTAATGTACCTGACACTGAGCTGCCTGGATCTCTGTTTTCAGGGATCTTTCAGACAGGGATTGTGAGAGCAGGGATATTGATACAATGTAACACTATTCCTTTATCAGAAAAGCCTGCCTCCATTCCAACATACAATCCACTCAGACTACCAACAAAACATGAAATAAGTTGATTTAATGTTAAAAATCACCTACTAACAGCTAGCGTGAGAAAAAACAACTAAATTATTTGTGTGCTTTTTTAACACGTGTAAATTGTCCTGAACAGAGAACAATTGTTTAATATTGTTTGTGCTGTTGGCAATGTGAGATGAGTCAGTTAATTGAATGTGATTAGTGATTGAAATTAATGCCCACCTGCTCTTGTATTCAGAAGGATGTTATTACAGATGAGCCCATTTACAGATAATCCAGGACAATCAAGGGGAATCCTTGAGCCTTGGAAAAGACAGCGTGTTCCCTCATATAAGACTAGCTTTTAGTCCTCAGAAAAGACATTGAGAACTGTTTGTTTGTTTTTTTACCGAGGCTAGGGTGAAGTACTGGGCATTTAACCCTTTGAATGCCAGATGGGTAAGCAATGGTCGCACACCCCTCAGGCACTCAAAGGGTTAACAGCATATAACCACTGTTCACTTTAGGTATTAACATTACTATCCTTGATTTACAGTCTTTGATAGAAATCTCTCTGACTACAGAGATTCAGAGAGTTCACTGTCAAGGACATAAACAGGGAAAGAAAATCCAAAACAAAAGCATCTGCAATTTTACACTACATGATGTACATATGATGAAACTGATGAGCTGAATTTAAATCCCAGGCTCTCCTAGCCAAGGCATTCTCATACCTCCCAAGTGTCCCTCGTTAGGAGGGACAGTCCCTCTTTGAGACCAAAATCCCTCTGTCCCTCTTTCCCACACTGATCTCCCTGTGTTTAGGAGATCAGACTGTGTGGTGTGTATATAAGTGTATCACCCTGGTGTCCTTGTGTTAAGGAGATCAGACTGTGTGGTGTGTATATAAGTGTATCACCCTGGTGTCCCTGTGTTAAGGAGATCAGACTGTGTGGTGTGTATATAAGTGTATCACCCTGATGTCCCTGTGTTTAGGAGATCAGACTGTGTGGTGTGTATAGATGTGTATCACCCATGTGTCCCTGTGTTTAGGAGATCAGACTGTGTGGTGTGTATATAAGTGTATCACCCTGATGTCAGTGTGTTTAGGAAATCAAACTGTATGGTGTGTATATAAGTTTATCACCCCTGTGTCCCTGTGTTTAGGAGATCAGACTGTGTGGTGTGTATATAAGTGTATCACCCTGGTGTCCCTGTGTTTAGGAGATCAGACTGTGTGGTGTGCATAGAAGTGTATCACCTTGGTGTTCCTGTGTTTAGGAGATCAGACTGTGTGGTGTGTATAGAAGTGTATCACTCTGGTGTCCCTGTGTTTAGGAGATCAGAATGTGTGGTGTGTATAGAGGTGTATCACCCTGGTGTCTCTGTGTTTAGGAGATCAGACTGTGTGGTGTGTATATAAGTGTATCACCCTGGTGTCCCTGTGTTTAGGAGATCAGACTGTGTGGTGTGTATATAAGTGTATCACTCTGGTGTCCCTGTGTTTAGGAGATCAGACTGTGTGGTGTGTATAGAAGTGTATCACCCTGGTGTCTCTGTGTTTAGGAGATCAGACAGTGTGGTGTGTGTGTATATAAGTGTATCACCCTGGTGTCCCTGTGTTTAGGAGATCAGACTGTGTGGTGTGTGTATATAAGTGTATCACCCTGGTGTCCCTGTGTTTAGGAGATCAGACTGAGTGGTGTGTATAGAAGTGTATCACCCTGGTGTCCCTGTGTTTAGGAGATCAGACTGTGTGGTGTGTATATAAGTGTATCACCCTGGTGTCCCTGTGTTTAGGAGATCAGACTGTATGGTGTGTATATAAGCGTATCACCCTGGTGTCCCTGTGTGTAGGAGATTAGACTGTGTGGTGTGTATATAAGCATATCACCCTGGTGTCCCTGTGTTTAGGAGATCAGACTGTGTGGTGTGTATAGAAGTGTATCACCCTGATGTCCCTGTGTTTAGGAGATCAAACTGTGTGGTGTGTATAGAAGTGTATCACCCTGATGTCCCTGTGTTTAGGAGATCAGACTGTGTGGTGTGTATAGAAGTGTATCACCCTGATGTCCCTGTGTTTAGGAGATCAGACTGTGTGGTGTGTGTATATAAGTGTATCACCCTGGTGTCCCTGTGTTTAGGAGATCAGACTGTATGGTGTGTATAGAAGCGTATCACCCTGGTGTCCCTGTGTTTAGGAGATCAGACTGTGTGTTGTGTATATAAGTGTATCACCCCGGTGTCCCTGTGTTTAGGAGATCAGACTATGTGGTGTGTATATAAGTGTATCACCCTGGTATCTCTGTGTTTAGGAGATCAGACTGTGTGGTGTGTATAGAAGTGTATCACTCTGGTGTCTCTGTGTTTAGGAGATCAGACTGTGTGGTGTGTATAGAAGTGTATCACCCCGGTGTCCCTGTGTTTCGGAGATCAGACTGTGTGGTGTGTATATAAGTGTATCACCCTGGTATCCCTGTGTTTAGAAGATCAGACTGTGTGTTATGTATATAAGTGTATCACCTTGGTGTCCCTGTGTTTAGGAGATCAGATTGCTCCACAGCAATAATAATGTTTCACAAAAACAGCAGCTCCAATTAATCTTCATAGTATTTGGGCCATGGTGAGTGTTATTTCAATACTGTCAGAGTTGTAGTACAAGAGTAATTGAATGATAAAGTTTCCCCCTCCCACCCCTTTTACCTAGTGTAACACTGCTCACCTCAGATGTGGAATCTGGTTGCTTGACCAGACAGATCACAGCAAGGAACAATCATCTTACTGTGAGAACAATGAAACCCCTGCCCAATTGACAGGTTTTTCAGCTTTTTCCCTGCTGCCTGAGCTGAACAGTGTAATATCAGTTAAAGCGGCGGGAGGGGGATACTTTATCATTCAATTACTCTTGAACTACAACTCTGATAGTATTGAAATAACACTCTCCAAGGCCCAAATACTATGATGATTAATTAGGGCTGCTTTTATTATGAAACATTACTATCCCTTTAATGTTTGGGTAGGCTTAATTATATATGTTTATGCATTACTCTGTGTAAATAAAATACTTTGGTCTTGCTCTAAATTATTTATTCAGTTACATAAAGAGGTGTCAGTAGGTCATAAAATAACCAAAATTTTCTTGTTTACGTGCCGTCCACCAGCCACTCCCCCAGCAACACCACCTAAAACACAAGTGTCCCTCTTTGGCCATTTGAAATGTTGGGAGGTATAGGCTCTAAGTGTAATTGGCTCCTCCCACAAACATACCCCATTCCCCACATGTCTCCGCCCCAGTCCCATGTTTGGACTATAACAAGAGCTCACCAGTGCATTAGAGAGCAATGAGTTGGCAATCTCTCTACCATCCAAGGGGTTAAATAATAGTCTGAAAAGTAGTTTACAAGGTGTGCAGGGGCATTAAAATTGCTCTGGCCACGCCCACAAATATGAATGTGGGTATGGTCAGGATATCCGAGGCTCCACCTCCCAAATGGCTCTCTAGACAGTCACTCTGTCTATTGGGAAATCCAGCCTTGCGAATATGTGGGGTTAAAAAAGGATGTTTACTTTAACTTTCAGCTGTAAACTGAAAATAAGCAATTAGTTATTAAAGGGATAGAATTGGTTACTTTTAAGAAAGTCTTGTAGCTATTAAAAATAGAAACACAACAACCTTCCTCTCGTCTCTCAAACATGTATAGTTTGAGAGATATAACCTGCTAAAGTTCCCCCCTTCCGCCCCTTTCACAGAAGTCAGAGCTCTAGGTGACAGAAGGAGATCCTGGTCACGGGACCGGCCGGCGGCTCTTCATCAGTGCCGAAATAATGCTATCTAAAAATAAATATTTCATTGGAACGGTCTACAAAGTGCCCTTGCAAACCAGGCACACTTTGTAGACCATTCCAAGTGAAGTATTCCTTTTTATAGCACTATTTCATCTCTTCTGAAGAGCCGCCGGCCGGTCCCAGGACCAGGATCTCCTTCTGTCAGCTAGAGCGCTGACGTCTGTGAAATGGGCGGAAGGGAGAACTTTAGCAGCTTATATCTCTCAAACCATACATGTTTGAGAGATGGGACGTACCTCGTTGCATTTATATCTTAAAAGTAACCAATTCTATCCCTTTAAAGCTGAGGTAGTGGGAGTTGTTTGGGCCCCCCATCAATAAGGTATGTCTTGGCCTATGAAAGCATTTACAGCCGGACAAAGTCATTTTTTACATGATGGAATTCTACATTAAACATGTGTCATATTTAGGAAAGGACAAAAACTCCGGCGTTCGTAAAAGCTAGACATGAAACTCTAGCTTGGGTAAACACATTACATTGCTTCTGACAACTGAATTTAAAGTTTTAATGAAAAACAATCTCAGTTGAGTAATTACACAATATTACCTTTCTTTAGTTTGCAAACCTTGCAAACCACCAGAGCACTAAATTAAATGCGGCTTCTACAGATCACTCCCAAATGACTTACCCCACAAAATTAAAAATAACACGTTATAGCTCCCTGCCTCTTCCAGAAACGCAGGTTTTTTTTTGTTTTTTTTACTCCTCATTACATTGGATTTCTCGGAGGAAAATTAGTTGTGTGATAAGATTTGATGAATGCCGAGCTAATTCAATCCACATGTTCTCACCCACCCTCATTATGACACCAAATGAAACTCAGATTTGTATCATTGTCCCCGGAAGCTAATAAAGGCCAAAGATCTAATCTCATTATAGACTTTCATAAAAAGAAACAAGAGACTTTCATAAAGCGACGCTGGACTTTCATTAACCCTTTAAATGCTGCAGGCACCTCTAACACAGATTCTTCTGGCATCCGAACAATTAACCCTCTGAGTGCCAGAGGGGTACGCAACGCATTGCAACACAATTATTTGCGTGCCCCTCTGGCAATCAAAGGGTTAATTGTTTGAATTTAAAGGGATAGTAATACTTCGTTTTATCTTTATTTAATTTTGTAGGCATTAAAAAAATGTGAAGAACGACACAAGTCTTATCTCTCAAACCTTTATGGTTTGAGAGATATTCACAAGCAAAGTTTCCTCTCCCGCCCCTTTTACCTAGTGTAAGCCATCTCTTCTCAGATGTGGAATCCAGTCCATAGACCAGACAGATAACAGCAGGGGACAATCTTCTTCCTATGAGAACAATGAAAGCCCTGCCCCCCTTGACAAGTTTTTTAGGTTTTTCCCTTATCTTAATTGAAGATTGTCCCTCTCTGCAATCTACCTGGGCACCTCCCTTCTGATCTGGCTGAACAGTGTTCAACATCAGTAAAAGGGGTGGGAGGGGGATACTTTGTCACTGAATTACTTTTGTACTACAACTCTGACAGAATTGAAATAACACTCTCCAAAGTCCAAATACTATGATGATTAATTAGAGCTGCTTTTATTATGAAACATTACTATCCCTTTAAATGTTGGCTATTAGTGTTGAGCGAGCACCCCGATGCTCGGGTGCTCGGGTGCTCTGACCGAGCACCCCCTGATGCTCGAATTCTCGGCCGAGCACCCGAGCCCCATTGAAATGAATGGGGCGACACGAGCATTACACCAGGCACCCCCTGCTCTGATGAGGGGAGGGTGCCTGGTCAATGCCCCCCTTCATCTCCGCTATGCCCCCTTCATCTCCGAATGCCCCCTTCATCTCCGCAATGTCCCCCTTCATCTCCGCTATGCCCCCTTCATCTCCGCTATGCCCCTCTTCCACAATGTCCCCCTTCATCTCCGCTATGCCCCTCTTCCACAATGTCCCCCTTCATCTCCTCTATGCCATAGAGAAGATGAAGGGGGACATTGTGGAAGAGGGGCATAGCGGAGATGAAGGGGGACATTGTGGAAGAGGGGCATAGAGGAGATGAAGGGGGACATTGTGGAAGAGGGGCATAGCGGAGAAGGGGGACATTGTGGAAGAGGGGCATAGACTCTATGCCCCTCTTCCACAATGTCCCCCTTCATCTCCGCTATGCCCCTCTTCCACAATGTCCCCCTTCATCTCCGCAATGCCCCCTTCATCTCCGCAATGCCCCCGTACCTCCAGTCCCTGGTGGTCCAGCGGAGCATCTTCAGATCTGTGCCTCTTCCGGCACAGATCCCCGCCACCCGAACATGGCGGGCGAGCACATGGCGGTACTCGACGAGTACCGCCATGTGCCGAGCAGAGCGATGCTCGAGCTGATCCGAGCATCGGCCGAGCACTCTCGCTCAGCACTATTGGCTATTAACGCAAAGCAATGCGTTGGACAACGCTCCCGTACTTGTGCCAAAAAATGATATGACTTTATATATCACTTACAGCTAACATGTATAATAATGAATCATTCATGTTACGTCCCTAAAATATAGGTATAACGGAAACCCAGGACGTAGGGTTGTCCTGGGCCATCGTTCCGGGGTTCCCTCTCCTGCAGCAGGATGAAGTTCAGTAGTCAAATCAGGAAAATCATGAACACAGCTTCTGCTGGATGGGGGTCAAAGCAGACCCTTTAAACCATCCAGAATAACGACACAGACCTCCTTGTAGTTTCCACACAAGTAACACACTTTATTGTGAACCAACAGCTCTTTTAAAGGGATAGTAATGTTTCATAATAAAAGCATCTCCAATTAATCATCATAGTATTTGGACTTTGGAGAGGGTTATTTCAATTCTGTTAGCGTTGTAGTACAAGAGTAATTCAATGACAAAGTATCCCCCTCCTGCCCCTTTTACTGATGTAACACTGTTCAGCCAGATCAGAAGGGAGGTGCCCAGGTAGACTTCAGAGAGGGACAATCTTCAATTAAGATAAGGGAAAAACCTGAAAAACTTGTCAAGTGGGGCAGGGCTTTCATTGTTCTCATAGGAAGAAGATTGTCCCCTGCTGTTATCTGTCTGGTCTATGGACTGCATTCCACATCTGAGAAGAGATGGCTTACACTAGGTAAAAGGGGCGGGAGGGGAAACTTTGCTTATCAATATCTCTCAAACCATAAAGGTTTGAGAGATACAACTTATATCGTTCTTCATGTTTTTTTAATGCCTACAAAATAAAATAAAGATAAAACAAAGTATTACTATCCCTTTAAGCAAAATGAACATACAGCAGACAATGGGTGAATACAAATCCAGTGACTTTAAATTCCATGTCAATCAGTGGAAATCTTACATTTGTATTCGTACCCTAAGGTGCTGTTTCTCCAGTCCAGAAATGCGTCCGTTTAACTTATTGAATATGACGTTTAGTGTCTACCCAATGTTTTGCTGCCAATCCCATGAGCTCATTATTACCATATTATTCACTATAGAATTTGAAGTACTGGAAGATACTTAATCAAAATTAATCTTTACAACCAAGAGAGCTGTAAATTATTATACAAATCCATTTATCATATTATGTTTGGCAACGTCTGCACCTATCAATAATAATCACACAGGCTGGAGTTTGTGCCAGAAATCCATTACAGAATCCTGTAACCCTTTGCGTGCCAGGTGCTGAGCAACGGTTTGCAGGCCTCACTGATGATCAAAGGCCCTTATTAGTAATTCTGGAGCAAACCAAATACACACGGGGGAGAAATGTAAATCCTTATTGATTTAGAAGGGGATTATAACTTACTGAATGCAAGGCAGAGATTCCCCCAATGCATTTCAAAGCAATGCTAGCATTCAATGGGGTTTCTTTTAAAGGGATAGTAATGTCTTTCTTAAAGTGCACATAGAGCTATGATTACTTACATATTTCTGGTTCAAGTACTATTGAAGCTGAAGGGATCCCTATCCCGCCCCTTTCCCCTGCGTCAAGCTGCCTCTCAGTCTGGTCCAGATGGTATGCGGTGAGGGACAAACGTCAGTAAGCAAAAGGAAAATCCTGCTCTCCTTTGTCAAGGGGAGAAATAGTTTTCCTTATTAATAGTCCAAGTAAATGATCAGGAGGGTAGAGTAAGGTTGGGGATACAATTAGTAAATAGGGAGGAACTCATAGTAAATGAAGGTGTAGAAAAAAGGCATGTAGGGAGTAATATATGTAAAGACTTCAAAATTAATTGTATGCTAGCAAATGCAAGAAGTATGGTAGATAAAATAGGAGAACTAGAATTGCTGGCGGTTAATGAGCAATTGGACATAATTGGTATAATAGAAACATGGTGGAATGATGCACATGGCTGGGCTGTAAATATAGAGCTATTCACTGTTTAGAAGAGACAGGATTAATAGAAAAGGGGGAGGTGTGTGCTTATATCTGAAAACAGAGCTAAATCCAGTTTTGCAGAGTGATGTTATTGAGGAAACTGGCCAAACTGGGGAGTCCTTGTGGGTAAAAATTGAGACTAAATGTGATGTAAAAGGTAAAAAAAAGGTTTTGGTGGGTATATCCTATAAACCACCAAATATCGATGACAATGTTGAGGCCCAACTGCTATTGCAAATGAGAAAGCTGCCCAGCTTGGGCATACTATAATTATGGGAGATTTTAATTATCCAGATATCAACTGGAAAAATGAGGCCTGTCAGAGTGCTAAGGGAGGCAGGTTTGTGAGCATGCTTCGTGAAAGCTACATGTCTCAAATGGTGGAAGTGCCAACAAGAAATAACAATATATTGGACCTAGTGATAACTAATAACACAGAAATGGTATCCAATATTAAAGGGATAGTAATACTTCGTTTTTTCTTTATTTTATTTTGTAGGCATTAAAAAAACATGAAGAACGATATACGTCTTATTTCTCAAACCTTTATGGTTTGAGAGATATTCACAAGCAAAGTTTCCTCTCCCGCCCCTTTTACCTAGTGTAAGCCATCTCTTCTCAGATGTGGAATCCAGTCCATAAACCAGACAGATAACAGAAGGGGACAATCTTCTTCCTATGAGAACAATGAAAGCCCTGCCCCCCTAGACAAGTTTTTCAGGTTTTTCCCTTATCTTAATTGAAGATTGTCCCTCTCTGCAGTCTACCTGGGCACCTCCCTTCTGATCTGGCTGAACAGTGTTACATCAGCAAAAGGGGGGGAGGGGGATACTTTATTATTGAATTACTCTTGTACTACAACTCTGACAGAATTGAAATAACACTCTCCAAAGTTCAGATACTATGATGATTAATTAGAGCTGCTTTTATTATGAAACATTACTATTCCTTTAAGGTAAGAGAACATTTGGGGAACAGTGATCACAACATGGTTGCATTTGAGATTAGTCTGGCAAAGAAAAACTGTTTAGGTTCAACCAAAATTCTTAATTTTAAAAAAGCTAACTTCAAAGTGCCTGGTGTTCAGGCACACATTTTAGACCACTGCAATGAAGGGATTCCTTGGAAGTAACGAGATCTCGGCACTTCTCAAGCGCCTCCGTGTCGACCGACACGAATCTCCTGCTGACAGCTTTACAGCTGTCAATAGGAAACAGCGAACTTTAAACGCCTGTATCTCTTAAACCATAGCGGTTTGAGAGATACTTTTTTGCATTTAGCTCAGCTTTTTAAGCTCTTCTAAATGCAAAAAAAACTTTTTGGGACATTACTAACACTTTAAGGGCTTCAATGCAACACTTAGACTGGGATACTTTATTTAAAGGCAAAAATATGGGGAAAAATGGTCAGAATTCAAATTTAGGTTGCAGAAATGTACCCAACAGTATATACCAATGGGGAACAAATGCAAAAGAAGTAAGTTACAGCCAATGTGGTTAACTGTACGTGTAAAGAAGGAAATGGCAAGGAACAGAAAAGCATTCAAACTATTTAAGTCTGAAGGAACTGAACATTCCTTCTTAAAACACAGGGAGTGCAACAAAGATTGCAAAAAGGCAATTAGGATAGCAAAAATAGATAATGAAACTCTAATTGCAAGGGAAAGCAAGACTAATCCAAAAACGTTTTTCAAATATATAAATAGCAAAAAACTTAAGAGGGAGTGCATTGGACCATTCAAAAATGAGATGGGTGAGTTGATTAGTGAGGATAAGGAAAAGGCCAATGTTTTAAACACTTTCTTTGCATCAGTATATACAAGGGAGCAAGGAATGGTAGAAGAGCCTCCACAAGTAACAAATAAAACAATACAATTAATAGATATTGGGTTAACTCAAGAAGAAGTCATGGGAAGACTGAACAAAATTAAGACCGACAAAGCACCGGGTCCTGATGGTATACAGCCAAGGGTTCTTCAGGAACTTAGTGCAGTGTTAGCAAAATCCCTATATTTACTCTTTAAAGATTCTATCACAACAGGGTCAGTGCCACAGGATTGGTGAAAAGCTAACATAGCGCCTCTATTTAAGAAGGGAACTAAAACAGAACCTGGGAATTATAGACCTGTTAGTTTGACCTCTGTAGTGGGAAAACTGCTAGAAGGGATAATATGGGACTATATTCAAGATTACAACACAAAAAATAAGATCATTAGCACGAATCAACATGGTTTTATGAAGAATAGATCATGCCAAACTAATCTTTTCAGCTTCTATGATGAAGTAAGCAGCAACCTTGACGATGGCAAGGTAGTAGATGTAGTATATCTAGACTTTGCAAAGGCATTTGATACAGTGCCACACAGAAGGTTGGGGTATAAAATAAGGAAATCGGGGCTAGGAGATAACCTTTGCAATTGGATACAAAACTGGTTGAAGGATAGGGAACAGTGTGTGGTTGTAAATGGACAATTCTCCAATACAGTTAAAGTGGAGAGTGGCGTACCTCAGGGTTCAGTATTGGGTCCTTTGCTTTTTAACATGCTTATAAATGACCTGGAAATAGATATAGAAAGCAAAATATCAATATTTGCAGATGATACTAAATTATGCAAGGTAATTAATTCAGAACAGGATATTTTCTCTCTACAGAGGGACTTACATACAATGTCAAATTGGGCAAACATGTGGAATATGAAGTTTAATGTGGGGAAGTGTAAAGTCATGCATCTGGGAGGAAACAATCCCAAGGCTACTTATGAACTTAATGAAATCATTTTAGGGGACTCGTTGCTAGAGAAAGACCTGAGTATCCTTGTCAACTGCAAACTTGGAAACAGTGACCAGTGTCAAACAGCAGTAGCAAAGGCAAACAAAATCCTGTCTTGCATAAAAAGAGGTATCGAAGCAAGAGTGGATAATATTATTTTGCCATTATACAAATCATTGGTAAGACCTCACCTTGACTATGCAGTGCAATTTTGGGCACCGGTTCTGAAAAAGAATGTACTAGAACTAGACAGGGTACAGCGAAGAGCAACAAAATTAATTAAGTGAATGGAGGACTTGACATATGAGGAACGACTAGACAAACTCGGTTTATTTACTCTAGAGAAAAGACGACTAAGAGGAGATCTTATCACATTCTACAAGTATATGAGAGGTCAATACAAGGATCTCTGCGGTGAGCTATTTATTCCAAGGCCTGATCAGGTGACCACTTGAGATTAGCGGAAAGGAGGTTTAGACTTCAGTAGAGTAAGGGTTTTTTTACTGTAAGGTCTGTTAAATTGTGGAATTCCTTGCCCAAGGAGGTGGTTATGGTAGATACAATGGATACATTTAAGAGAAGATTAGATACATTTCTTTCAAAACGGAACATATAGTTATCCTGTTTATCAGCAGGCAGATCAGGAAGGTCTGATAAAGACTAACTTAAGTGGTAGCAGGAAAGCTATAAAATTCTCAGTTACTGGGGTATGAGGAGAAGGTTGAACTTGATGGACTTGTGTCTTTATTCAACCTAATTTACTAGGTTACTATGTTACTGTGTGAAGATTGTCCCTCGCTGCATCCGTCCGGTCCCACGACCGGATTCCAGATCTAATGGGAGGTGCCCAGGAGGGGTTGGAGAGGGATCCTTTCGACTTGAATAGAGTTTAAACTACAAATATGTAAGAAATTAAACATAGCGCAACATGTTATAAAAACCATAAGGAAGGATCGGAGCTGCACTTTAAGAGAGACATTACTATCCCTTGAAGGATACATACCAAAGGGTTCAATTAGTTGGGAGTGGCAGTGTGATATCAGCATACCTGGCAACTGTCCGGATCTGCAATGGGGACTACGTTCTTTTAGAGTTAACTCTTTGAGTGCCAGAGAGGCATACCTGTGAACTCTCCAGATTTGCCCCGGAGACTCCGGTTTTGACATTGCTTTACCGGGTCTCCAGGGCAGAAGCTGATTCCTCCGGATGTGGGGAGTCTCTATTGAAACTCTACCCACTCCTGCTGTTTCCCCCGTTGTAACTCCTTCCCCAACCTTCTTTTGTGCTCTGTCTCACACCTTTAAGCCCCCGCTCGCGTCAAGCCCCACCCCTTTTTGATGCGATTCACGTCATTATTCTCACCCCCTGCTGCAACAGAGGACTCCCCTCTGGGTGGACATCAGTGGAAAGTTCCCAGGTATGCAGAGAGGTATCCAGAGCATTTCAACACAATGCAGTGGATACCTCTCTGGCAGTCAGAGGATTAATTACTTGGTCTCCAGGGACAGAGACCAATCTCCTTCATTGGTGAGTTCCCAGTGTAACTCCTCCCACTTCTCACAATTCTACCTTCTTCCTACCCTGTTCCGCCCACTTCCCACTCATTCTAGAGTCAAACCCACCCACCCAATTAAGCCCCACCCACATTATGCCACAATTCACATCATTTAAACACTCCAATTCCCAGCCCATAGCCCTCTCTGGGGTCTGCAAAGAAGATAGTTCCCATATAGAAGACATGACAGTTTATATCGATTAAGGGCCCTTTGCTCAAATGCAAAAGTTAAAAGGTTCTGGGCCATACCAACTTCACCACTGGCATCAAATGGAGATTCCCAAAATTCCAGCTGATTTAAATTTTCCCAAACACATCAAAGTGAAGTATTTGGAAAGACTGCGTCCATGTCTCAACCCATTTACATCCAGTCATGCACTATCACTTCCCACCCTGGTATCCCTCTTTTTAGGAGATCAGACTGTGTGGTGTGCATATAGGTATATCTATTACACTGCTCCACAGCAATAGAACTCACATTAAACCCTTAACGACCAGCGATCTGGGGAAGTTACCTTCCCTTAAAGGGGAACTATTGACTCAAATAAAGTCTTCCCCCCAATAATTATTACTATAGCGGTAAGCTTACAAATAATAGAATTATCCATCATATATACCGCGTTATTCAGAAATCCTACTTCTTCTGAGGCTGACGGGCAGGCTTCTTGCTTTAGAGGCATCTGAGCGCCTGTGCCGTCAGTCCCTTCCTGTTACCTTAAGGTACAATGCAGCGCCACCTAGAGGAGACCGGGGTGGACAGCGCAGACACAGATGGCTCTAAGGTAAGATTTCTGCACTGATACCTGGGCATCCATCTCCGAAGATGTAGTATTTCTGAATAATACTGAACTTATGCTGGATAATAGTACTATTTGTAAGCTTATAGCTATATGACTAATTATTGAGCTGGGGACTTTATTTGGGGTGATAGTTCTGCTTTAAGGACTGATTTCATTGTTGTAAGCGGTGATGTTCCTGAAACGTCACCAATCATCAATGGGTTAATGTTTGTTTTGACTTTAGCATATGTGTGTTTATAAATTTGAACGTTGTAGGCATGCCGGCACACGTGACTGATGACATGGACTGGCGCACCAAATGGGGGTCAGTGAGAGACTGCTCCGGTCATGGAGCGTCAATTTCAGACCCCACTAAAGCTTACAGCAATCCTGTCTCTAGTCATGAAGAGGTTAATGTGTGTTTATAAATTAGTCTGTTTAAGTAAAATACTTTGGTCTTGCTCTAAATCATTTATTCTGTTACACAAAGAGGGGTCAATATGTCATGGACTATTTTTTTATGCTTTCTCTATCTCTCCCCCACCAGTCTTGCTCCAAGTACAACAAAAGTGCCCCATATTTGGCCATTTGAGACACTGGGAGCTTTGTTCTCTGCTTCTCTCTTCCTCGTGATCACAGCGAGGGGGACAGAGACAGAGAACAGTGACAGATATAATGTATACTATACACTATCATAGTGAGGAGGAGAGAGGCAGAGAACAGTGACAGATATAATGTATACTGTACACCATCACAGTGAGGAGGAGAGAGGCAGAGAACAGTAACAGATATAATGTATACTATACACTATCACAGTGAGGAGGAGAGAGGCAGAGAACAGTGACAGATATAATGTATACTATACACGATCATAGTGAGGAGGAGGGAGGCAGAGAACAGTGACAGATATAATGTATACTATACACTATCACAGTGAGGGGGAGAGAGGAAGAGAACAGTGAAAGATATAATGTATACTATACACTATCACAGTGAGGAGGAGGTAGAGAACAGTGACAGATATAATGTATACTATACACTATCACAGTGAGGAGGAGAGAGGCAGAGAACAGTGACAGATATAATGTATACTATACACCATCACAGTGAGGAGGAGAGAGGCAGAGAACAGTGACAGATATAATGTATACTATACACCATCACAGTGAGGAGGAGAGAGGCAGAGAACAGTGACAGATATAATGTATACTATACACTATCACAGCGAGGAGGAGAGAGGCAGAGAACAGTGGCAGATATAATGTACACTATACACAATCACAGCGAGGAGGAGAGAGGCAGAGAACAGTGACAGATATAATGTATACTATACACTATCACAGTGAGGAGGAGAGAGGCAGAGAACAGTGACAGATATAATGTATACTATACACTATCACAGCGAGGAGGAGAGAGGCAGAGAACAGTGAAAGATATAATGTATACTATACACTATCACAGTGAGGAGGAGAGAGGCAGAGAACAGTGACAGATATAATGTATACTATGCACTATCACAGTGACGAGGAGAGGGGCAGAGAACAGTGACAGATATAATGTACACTATGCACTATCACAGTGAGGAGGAGAGAGGCAGAGAACAGTGAAAGATATAATGTATACTATGCACTATCACAGTGAGGAGGAGAGAGGCAGAGAACAGTGACAGATATAATGTATACTATACACGATCACAGTGAGGAGGAGAGGGGCAGAGAACAGTGACAGATATAATGTATACTATACACTATCACAGTGAGGAGGAGAGGGGCAGAGAACAGTGACAGATATAATGTATACTATACTCTATCACAGTGAGGAGGAGAGAGGCAGAGAACAGTGACAGATATAATGTATACTATACACTATCACAGTGAGGAGGAGAGAGGCAGAGAAAAGTGAAATATACAATGTATACTATACACTAACACAGTGAGAAGAGACGCAGAGAACAGTGACAGATATAATGTATACTATACACAATCACAGTGAGGAGGAGACAGGCAGAGAAAAGTGACAGATATAATGTATACTATAAACTATCACAGTGAGGAGGAGAGAGGCAGAGAACAGTGACAGGTATCATTTATACTATAAGTTATCACAGTGAGGAGGAGAGGCAGATGACAGTGAGAGATACAATATATACTATACATGATCACAGTGAGGAGTAGAGGAGCAGAGAACAGTGACAGATATAATGTATACTATACACTATCATAGCGAGGAGGGGGGCAGAGAACAGTGATAGATATAATGTATACTATGCATGGTCACACTGAGGAGGAGAGAGGCAGAGAACAGTGACAGACATAATGTATACTGTACACTATCACAGTGAGGAAGAGAGAGGCAGAGAACAGTGACAGATATAATGTATACTATACACTATCACAGTGAGGAGGAGAGAGGCAGAGAACAGTGACAGATATAATGTATACCATACACCATCACAATGAGGAGGAGAGAGGCAGAGAACAGTGACAGATATAATGTATACTATACACCATCACAGTGAGGAGGAGAGAGGCAGAGAAAAGTGACAGATATAATGTATACTATACACTATCACAGTGAGGAGGAGAGAGGCAGAGAACAGTGACAGATATAATGTATACCATACACCATCACAATGAGGAGGAGAGAGGCAGAGAACAGTGACAGATATAATGTATACTATACACCATCAAAGGGAGGAGGAGAGGGGCAGAGAACAGTGACAGATGGAATGTTTACATACATTGCTTTTGTCATGTGTCTCCATTAGCACATGTGATCACTGTAGCAGCAATCACATGTGCCGAGCCATCGGGGATTGTCTGGAAATGAATGCTCTGATTCTCAGGCAATCAGTTACATCCTCGATGCAATGATCACAGCACCCCCTGAAGCACATTAACACTGTATAGCGTGTCGGTACATTCATCTCTCCTCAAAGGATGGAAATGTATGACAGTCCTGACACGTCATTCATCGTTAAGGGGTTATATTTGGAATCTTATTCGTATATGATCCTGGTATCACCCAATAACACAACTTGCTTTATGTTATTGCTTATTAGACACACCAAACTTTTCTATAACACTTCAAAAATGTAGCTGTCAGCCCTGCACAAATCTTGTTGAGCAGTTAAAATGCTTGGGTAAGTTTTAGCTTATCTGAATCTGTGCTAAGCTTCGTTAAGGCAACAAACAGGAGAGGACAATTATTTCTGGACCAAGGTCCACATCTCTGATCAAAATGAATACAAAATACACGCACACACACACACTATACACTGTATACAGAGAGAGAGAGAGAGAGGGTGTTTGTGGGGGGGATACAATATATGCTATATACATGCGTACAGTACAACATGCATACATTACATTGCATTCACACACACAACACCTGACCATGAGCATTTTAATGCATGGGCATACCTGATGTTTGGTGGAGGGCTTTACCATGAGTTACCAGCAGTCACAGTGTCATATAAAAAAAAAAACTGTTTTAATCCTGGGGTCAGATGGTCAGTGAGGAACGAGGCTTTTCCAGGTGCCCAGCACATACATGTGACTGCTTTTCCCACAATTAGGATGAAAAGAAAAGTGCAGTTATAAATGAACTTAAAGGGATAGTAACATTTAATTAATATTAAAATTTATAAGTCTAAGTTTTATCCTTCTGAGTAAAGCAAGGGTATCCCCACTACTCAAAGTTGTTTTATTTAAAAGTTATTACAGCTCAAACCTGATTTTTTTTAGGTGCAGTATCAGATTGACCTGAATTTGTACAGTGTACACTGTTGCTACACCATCCTATAGAGATTTGTGGTCCAGGGTTATCCACAGGACGGTGTAGCAACAGTGCCACTGTACAAATTCAGGTCAATCTGATACTGTACCTAAAAAAAATCAGGTTTGAGCTGTAATAACTTTGAAATAAAACAATTTTGAGAAGTGGGGGTACCCTTGCTTTACTCAGGAAGATAACCCAACAAAGTATATATTTTTTACATAGTAAGTGTTTATCACGGGAACCACCGGGCCCTTGGCTCCTGGAGGGACCTGAGGGCCAGCCCCTTTCCTACAGACTATGGACTCTATGCAGGGGGAAGCGGCTTTCCCAGCGTCCCAGTCCCCTCCTGGGTCTAAGTCACACTGTGCTTCTTGATGGGCACAGGGTGTCACAGAAAAGGATTGTCCTTGGACTGACTGGGGGACTATAAAATTTGATATATTGCTCATTGTATTGTATATTGTGTGGTATATTGTAATAGTGTGTGGTGTTATAATATAAAGTCTGTAACAGGATTTGGTAGCTGGGAGCTAGAGTGCAGAGATAGTGGGGGGGTTGGGGGTTGCTTCCAATATACTCCAGGTCTGTGCTAAGGAATGTTAATTGATTCCTGCTGTGCTTCTTTAACCAATCAGGGGAGGTTATTTATGAGCCAGTTAAGAATGTCTATTTTTCAAGTCCTGATTTGCATGCTTATCTTGATAAGGGTGTTGGTGGCTGATTGGTCAAGCATAGAAACACTGTCCTAAGTCCTAGTTTGCATGCTGATCTCGATAAGAGTCTCTCTAAGTGTATATAAGCTGTGTGTTCCATTCAATAAGGAGAGATGATTCTAAAACAATACACTAGTCCTGCCTGGTGACTGTGGGGGAAAACTGTGATATTCCAGCAGAGAAGCCTTGCTCAGGATTGAAGGAAGCAGTGACTGACGGGGACACCCAGACGGGGGTCCACTGATACCGTCACATTGGTGGCAAGCGGTGGGATGCTTCCTAGTCTTATGGAACATCCAAACCACCACCGGGATTGTTTCGCCTGGCTCGTCGGTTCACCTGAACCGGAGGAAGCACTATTGCAGCGCTTGTTGAAGCCCGTGGAGGATCTGCTGGAGTCCATAGCGCAAGGGAGCCCCAACCTGTGGATGCCTAAAACAACTCTGATTTCGGAACTGGTGGAGGGCACCCAAGTAAGCAACGTCTCCTCTGTGGCTACAGACATTTCAGAATTGCAGCGAGAGGTCCAGTGGCGCCTGGCCCCCCAGAGAGGTGTCCACTGGTACCGTCACAGTGTTACTATCTCTTTAATAGGATTTCAAATGTTTATCTATATTTGGGGGGGGGTCTTCATTCAGAATTCTGCTGTGCACCTTAGGGGTTCTTAAAACTGTCTTGCCCCTGATTACTATCCGTGGCCCACAAGTAATATCCCTTGGGAACAGTGGATGTGTCAATTTGTAACAAAGATGCGATTTTGAGAGATATTCCAAAAGCACCTATATTTATGTTGGTCATATTCTTATTTGAAACAATGTTTATTTAGCTTTATTCATTTATCAGTTATTACAAACCTTGCAGGCACTGTCACACTGGTCTCCATCCCAACTTCTACTTCCCACCACCTAATTTGCATAAAATGACAAATAAATAAAACAAATTATCTCATAAGCTATTGTTTGCAATACAAAATGGTTAACAAAAATATGAGCTTCTGAAAGCTTAATCAGAACCTATTGTTTGTTACAAAGTGACAATTCCTCTTTAAAGGGTTAGTAATGTTTCACAATAAAAGCATCTCCAATTAATCTTCATAGTACTTGAGCCATGGAGAGTGTTATTTCAATACTGTCAGAGTTTTAGTTCAAGAGTAAATGAATGATAAAATATCCCCCTCCAGCCCCTTTTACTGATATAACACTGCTCACCTCAGAGCAGCAAGACTGTCCGGATGGATCGCAGAGAGGGACAATCTTCAGTGATCATAAGGGAAAAACCTGTCAAGGGGAGCAGGGTTTTCCTTATGATCACAGTAAGAAGATTGTCCCTTGCTGTGATCTGTCCGGTCAAGAGACCAGATTCCACATCTGAGGGGAGGTGGCTTACACTAGGTAAAAGGGGCGGGAGGGGGATACTTTAGCATTCAATTAATCTTGTACTGCTACTCTGACAGTACTGAAATAACACTCTCCATGGCCCAAATACTATGATGGTTAATTGGAGCTGCTTTTATTTTGAAACATTACTATCCCTTTAAGTCTGTCTGTGTCTTGTGCTTCTAATCACACATTAACCCTCTGAGTGTCAGATGGGCATGCATCACATTGCAGAGCAATGCGTTGCATACCCCTCTGGTACTCAAAGGGTTAACAGTTGTGCAGCTGCAAAGACTGTATCAATTCCGCCTCTCTGCACTGTTAGACTGATACATTGTACATTAAAGAGGACTTTAATACAAGGTACAATTGTTCTCGCAGAGAAAACTAGTAGTGATATTGTCACAGTATCACGATAAAATCAGACTATATGCAATATTGTGTCCATCTTTTCCCTACAACAAGCTTTTATCTTTTGTGATTTTAACCCACTGGGGGAGTGAGCAAAGCATTGCTCTGCAATGTTTTGTGCACCCCTCAGGTCCTTAAGTGGACCTGTCACCCTAGGATAAGTTTACTTAATTTTAAAGAGAATAAAAATCTGCCTATTTATCATGCTAGCCATTTTTTTGTAAAATAACGAGTTTTTGATAAATTCTGTCATTGGCTTTTGGCATAGTCTGACACTTTATGTTCCAGGCCAGTTCTCTCACTGTGCTATTTGAAATAAGCCCAGTGTGTGAGCTCTGCCTATATCCATTCATAGCACAGTGTGTGGGCTCTGCCTAGATCCATTCATATCACAGTGTGTGGGCTCTGCCTAGATCCATTCATATCACAGCGTGTGGACTCTGCCTATATCCATTCATAGCACAGTGTGTGGGCTCTGCCTAGATCCATTCATATCACAGTGTGTGGGCTCTGTCTAGATCCATTCATATCACAGTGTGTGGACTCTGCCTAGATCCATTCATATCACAGTGTGTGGGCTCTGCCTAGATCCATTCATATCACAGTGTGTGGGCTCTGCCTAGATCCATTCATATCACAGTGTGTGGACTCTGCCTAGATCCATTCATATCACAGTGTGTGGGCTCTGCCTATATCCATTCATAGCACAGTGTGTGGGCTCTGCCTAGATCCATTCATATCACAGTGTGTGGGCTCTGCCTAGATCCATTCATATCACAGTGTGTGGGCTCTGCCTAGATCCATTCATATCACAGTGTGTGGGCTCTGCCTAGATCCATTCATATCACAGTGTGTGGGCTCTGCCTAGATCCATTCATATCACAGTGTGTGGACTCTGCCTAGATCCATTCATATCACAGTGTGTGGACTCTGCCTAGATTCATTCATATCACAGTGTGTGGGCTCTGCCTAGATTCATTCATATCACAGTGTGTGGACTCTGCCTAGATCCATTCATATCACAGTGTGTAGATTCTGCCGAGATCCATTCATAACACAGTGTTTTAATATTGCTCCAGCACATAAACGAATTAGCATAAAGTGCCAGATTGTGCAAAAACGATATTACAAATAAATGGCTAGCACAGCATATAGGTCATTTTACTTATCTTTAAAATAATCTGAACTTAACAGGGATATTAATTGTTAATATGGTATCAAATATATCTTGCATGATTTATCCTCCTGAGTAAAACAAGGATACCCCCACTGCTGAGAGATGTTTTATTCAAACGTTATTGCAGCTCAAACTTGATTTTTTTTCAGAGCAGTATCACAGTGGCCTGAAACTGTACAGTGGCGCTGTTGCTACTCCATCCTGTAGACAGATCTGGTCAGTTGACCATAAACCTTCATAGGATGGTGTAGCAACAGCGCCACTGTAAAATTTCTGGCAACTGAGATACCGCACTTAAATTAAACAAAAATCAAGTTTGAGGCATAGTAACTTTTGAACAAAACACTTCTCAGCAGTGGAAGTACCGTTGTTTACTCAGAAGGATAAACTCTACTATATATACTAGCAATGTGGGACGGCGTTGCCCCTCATGTTATGACCGTTGGGCGCACGTGTGTGAAATGTAGACACACTGATGAACACAGACATATGCAACACACAGGCATGCTCACACACAGGTAACAGATATGCATAAACACAGGTAACAGATATGCACACACACATGCAACAGACATACGCGCACACACACATGCAACAGACATACTCGTACACACATATGCAACAGACATACACACACACTAAAGACACACGTGCACACGCTACAGACACACACACGCTACAGACACATGCATACGTGCTACAGACACACTCACATGCACACTACAGACACATACACACACATGCTACAGACACACGCACACACACTACAGACACACACACTACAGACACACACACACATGCTACAGACACAAACACACGCTACAGACACACACACATAAGAGACACATGCACACACCAGACACATGCACACACACATGTAACTGACATACGCACACACACAGACATACACATACACGCAACAGACACACACACAAACATGGAACAGACACTTGGGAGGTATGCAATGTTGTATTTTATTTCTCCTTTACTTTGGGCCAGGATAGCAGTATTATTCCTGTGTGTGTTTGGGTTGTGCAAATGGGAAGCAGAAAATAAAAGGAGAGTTATACCAGCATGTTAACCCTTTGAATGCCAGAGGGCATTGCAATGCGTTGTACACCCCTCTGGCACCCAAAGGGTTAAGGTATAGAGAGGAATGTCAGAGTTAAATAGCAGTGGGAAGTGTATTCATATCTGGGAACTTTGACTTGTGGAGTCCCTGGAGGGGAGTCATGTGGCGCAGATGTGGAGAGACAAATGGGGCAAATTGGGTTAAAAGTGGGTGGGGCTTAATCATGAGTGGGGGCAGGGTTTAACATAAATGTGAAAAAGTGTTAGTAATTGGCTGGGGAAGGAGGAGAAGTGGGAGGGAAATGCAAGTTTACAGTGTGAGGGATTTGAACACACTCTCTGAGGGGTAAAACTTGATACACAACCCTGTGGCAGTCAGTGGGTTAAGCTAGGTGACCACATTTCCATTCTACCATTCCGGGACATGTAGTCATCCTAGTCCTGCGGCTGAGGCTCCGTCCAGTGCTGACCATCTTTCTGAAGCTGACACACAGTAAGAGTTCCCAGTGGGAACTCTTACTCTGTGTCAGACTCAGAAATATGGTCATCGCCGGCCGGAGCCTCAGCCGTGGGTCTCACTTGCAGCACCAGCATACCTGCTCCATCCCAGCTGTCTCGCATGCACAGGCAATGAGGGCCATATAGCAAATACATTTCATTGGCTGGTTGGACTGGTGCGTGTTGCCCCCTTCCTGGACACTTTGTTGTCCTGGTGGGAGGTGACCCAGGATGCTGGACACAGACCCTCAATAAGGGACAGTCCCGTGCATTCCGGGACATATGGTCACCCTAGGGTTAAGTGTTAACCTGATGGCTGCCTGTCCTGTGTCTTGCATGGCAAATTATGACAGTCAAGAAATAATTCAGCAGTGAGGGCCTACCCATTGAGTGCCATTTTGTTCCCCTGGTGCTGCAGCTTCCCTTCAGTGGCTGTACTACAGGTCCTGCTGAGGCCACTGGGAGTCAGAGTGAGTGACTGTGTGTGTGTTAGCCACATTTCTTTCTGGTTTTGTTTGTTTGTTTGGTGCTGTGTGTGTGTGTGTGTGTAGTGCTGTGTGTGTGAGTGAGGCATGTGTGTTTGTGTGTGTGTGTGTTTGGTGCTGTGTGAGTGGGGCATATGTGTGAGTCTGTGGTGTAGTAGCAAGTGGCAGCCATTTGTTTTTTTTCCTCAGCTGGATAGTGGTGGGCAGGCTGGATAGTCCTGTGAAAATCATGCCCCCATTGAATCACCCAATGGGAGCAGTAACTCCTCCTTACTGCCACCCCTGGGTGTGTGTGTCTCCTGAGAAGGCATAAATTATGTAATAAGCCATTCACTTGTATGTGTCTATCTTCTGAGGAGGCATAAATTATGTAATGAGGCTTTCTGTTTTATATACATAGACTATATATATATATATGTGTGTATATATATATATATATATATATATATATAGATATAGATAGATATATTCTTTTTTACATATTAAATGTTACTATGCCTTTAAGGTGACGTGTTCACTTTAGCTAGTGGGGGGGGGGGCACAAGTGAAATTCTGAATCAATCCTGAATAAACCAATTTGTATCATAGGGGACATATAAAAATTACCATTGATCTAAATGAAATGTTTAACCCTTTGAATGCTAGAGTGGTCTTCAATGACTTGCAAAGCAATGCATTGGATAACTCTCTGGCATTCGAGGGGTAAACCCCCCTGTTTTATTAAGTTGGGGAATATTGCATCCCCTATCCTGCACTTGGTTTATTCCAGTCCTAGTTATTATATAAGCCTCAAACACAGACACAACGGCTGGCCCATTAGAATCTGCCTGCAGGTGCTTTGTAATTGGTGCTGTCCGGTAGTGTTTTAAATGAATACTAAAACCTTCCCCCGGGGGACGCCGCGTGCTAGTAAAATCTGCCTAAAATCCAAGCCAGCGATCCTCTGTGATTCAGCATGTTAAGATGATGTGTGGCTGGCACAGAGAGCAGGTAACACCGTAAGATAGTAAATCAGGTTGAATAAAGACTCAAATCCATTAAGTTCAACCTTTGCCTCAGTAACTGAGAATTATATAGCTTACCTGCTACCAAAGAAGTTGGTCTTTATCAAACCCTCCTGATTTACCTACTAATGTATAGTATGACCCTGTATGTTCCCTTTTGAAAGAAATGTATCTAATCTTCTCTTAAATGTATCCATTGTATCTGCCATAACTACCTCCCTGGGCAATGAATTCCACAGTTTAACAGACCTTACTGTAAAAAACCCCTTCCTCTGCTGAAGTCTAAACCTCTTTTCCTCTAATCTCAAGGGGTGTCCCCTGGTCACCTGATCAGGCCTTGGAATGAATATCTAACCATAGAAATCCTTGTATTGACCTCTCATATACTTGTACAATGTGATAAGGTCTCCTCTTAGTCGTCTTTTTTCTAGAGTAAATACACCAACTTTCTCTATTATTTCAGTTCATTTTGTTGCACTTCACTGTACTCTCTCTAGTTCTAGTATATTGTTTTTCAGAAGGTGATTGAAATGTAACAATAAAGTAAACCCGATGAATATCAGAGGGGTATGCGGCCACCAAATCACTACAGACCCCCTTGACTGGCAGGGAAGCAGAAAACCTCTGGGCCAGGGGTCCCCATAGGGATGGATTTACATCCAGGCGCCCCTAGGCTAGCTTGGTATCCTTTTAAAAGGTCGCTTTTTAAATATCGTGCGGCTGCACTCCGCATTAAACATGTCAGCTGGATGAAAACAGCGACATTAGAATCTCACCCTGCATATAAGCACGAGATTCTCATGTCACCCCTTAAAACCCGCATTGCATGCATACTCATCGATTTCTGAGACACAGGGGTATTATACACATAAAAATGAATTTATGTACCAGGAGATCAAAGGCAGACCATCAGCTATCTACAAGTCCTTTGTAATGAAGGGTCACAATGTCAGCTCCCAAAAAGGTCCGTACTGGGGTGTCCATGTACCTCACTGGTGAATCAATTGTATAATACCCCTGTGTATCAGAAATTGGTGAGTATGCGTGCAGTGAGGCTTTTAAGGAGGCAACATGAGAATCTCTCGCTTATATGCAGGGTGAGATTCTCATGTCACCCATTTCACCCATGCAATATGTTTAATGCAGTGTGCAGCCGCACGATATTTAAAACACGACCTTTTAAAAGTGAACCAGCTAGCTCCACCCATGGTCACACCCCCAGTCCTCATATGACCCACCCCCTGTCCTAGCCACTATTTTGTGGCACAGAAAATACGCTGGGCTTAGAACAGCAAGGTAAAAAAAAAAAAAAAAGCCTTACCCTCTTGGTTGCTATAGAGATTTAACCTCTATACAAATGGGGTAGGGACATTGAGATTGCTCTGACCGCACCCACAATTCAGAATGTGGGCATGGCTAGCACAGCTGAGGAGCCCCTCAAAATTTGGCACCCTAGGCAGTTGCTTACACTGTCTAATTGGAAATCTGCCCTGGTTCTCCAACAAGTAGCTCACGAACACTTGTAGCACTACAGGTACCAATGAGTAGCTCTCTTGAGTCCAATATGATCAATGTATCTGATCTGCCAGAGACAGGTACAGTTGGCTGCATCCAGCCGGGGCACAGCTTTCATCTGTGGTACCCAGCAGTGGTCAGTCAGCTTATAGTAATGCTGACAGAGACCTCACAGCATTTTCATGGGATTTCCTGCCCCACTGCCACGATCACTGCATAAAGATTATTCTACAAACTTTGTAAAGACGACTTTTATAGTAAGTGTTGTCGGAAATATGTGGCGTCAGATTACCTATTCAATCACCCATTGTAACATCAGCTGTCTGTTCTATTCATCAAATGCTTTAATAAACCACTCTAAAATGTTAAACATGCATAGGTAGTATTGTTAAAGGAGCAGTAAATTTTTTTTATGAAAACCTATGTTATAAAGCTTTTCCTGCTGAGTAAAACAAGGTTACTCCCACCAGTGTCAGTTGTCTTATTCAAATAACCAGGAAGTGAAATTACTGTGTGTTTACTTCCTGATAGTTCTAACTGACAGGAAGTGACTCTGCAGTTTCTAGCACATTCTATAGAGAACTGACTTTCCTCTCCATTAGAATGTAACAGGATAATTCATTGGAATTTGACTACTAGAAGTCAATGCTAATGTAAAAAAAAACATGGGTTTAAACTCTAATAAAGCTGGAAATAAGTATCTATCATCAGTGGGAGTACCCTTATTTAACTCAACAGGAAAAGCCCTACAGTATATATTTTTTCAAAATGTTTACTGCTCCTTTAGGTTAGGAAGTCACTAGCCATCAGAAAATCTGTGGCTCACTAGAGAGCCACAGGTTTTGTTTTCTATAGCAAATATGGATTTCATCTACTAAAATGTATCATATACCTCTAGTAGCAGAATTTTATCACCTTGAGCTATTAAAAAAGATAACTTGTTTTCTGTGCAGCTCTTTGTTATTGGGAGATGTGGGGAAGAGTAGGTAAAAGCAGCTTTTGAGATGGGCTGATACGTACAGATATAAATTCACATTTTCAATATATGTCTTAGAGTAGCTCAGTACATGTTTCTTTGATTAAAAGTAGATTCCATTAAAGAAAAGGTTGGAGAGGGAGTGTAAGACTATGATTTTGTGTTAAACCAGGATTTAGACTTGATGTTCTGCACCTATGCCTGCCTACTGCCAATTTATGAAGCTAGCAATTTTTTTCCCTTAAAGAGACAGTAGAAAGTAACATCTGTTAGTATAAATCCATCACTTAACTTATTCTGGAAATCCTCCTAAAGGGAAAAAATAAAATTAAAACATAAACTTTTTCAGAATTTAAGAACCCTACAAAAATATGAAAGTAATGGGGAGTGTTACAATTAGAGGTCTGGAATTTCAAAATAAAGATAAAGACACACTGCAGTGAAAACTATAAACTACAGTTTATTGAACATGCAATAATTAAACAGGTTATGAGATAAACATCCTGCCAGAATCCACAATAGTATGGAAGACATACCAACTCCGGGATATAAAAAGAGAACATTCTGCCAGAGTTCACAGGCGTATGCGAGACATCCCAACTCTGGGATATAAAAAGAGAACTTAAAAGAGAACTTAAAAGATACTTAGCTACGGGGAGCTGCACACAAGTGTGGGAGAGCCGTCCACACTAAACTCAGTATTATCGTTACACAGATGAACAGCCAGACGGACCTGACGTCCCAAATGGCTAAACAGCAACACACAGGTTTGGATGAGGTACAATCTCTACCTCTCAGACTTGAGACCAGGTACACACTCCCTAAGTCTCCAAAATGGCTCTGAGCTCTGTTGTGTTGAGTAAAGGGTGAAATACAGACTACGCCCTTCTAGGATACAAGGGATGTCTAACACTACGCATGCGTATGTGCTTGGTTATATAACACTGAATATTGGAGATGACACTACCTGTCTCTCATAAACACTACGTAAGCCAGCATGGCCTGCCCCTCTGCTGTTGCCAGCCAAAACTGCAGAGAATTAACCCCCAACTAACCATGAGGAGATCACCAAAAAAAAAAAAACATCCCTTACAGGGAGGAAGAGGATTTACTGGCTATTAGATGAAGCCACTGATGCTACTGACCTACCATAAAATCTCGGGTATAATACACACAATTTTACCCCACTTCACCTGTGTATCAGGGCATTACCATTGGCTGGAGGAAGAAGGTCCTGTAAGCCCAATTGAAGGAAGCGGACGGCAGGGTGGCAAGTGCAAGAAGTTTTGCCTTCTCTTCGGCAGTTCACTTGCTTCAAAGCGGAGCGCCAGGGGAGGGAGGGAGGAGGTCTGCTAACACTATAACAAGGGTGCGTATTACACATAGGCACTCTTGTTTTCCCCTAAAATCTTAGGCATAATATACACCTGCGTATTATACACAGGTGCGTATTATACCTGAGATTTTACGGTAATTATTGATGATGTTGATTTAGACTATGTCATTTTACACTCCTCTCCTTCTTCGTCTGATACAGATAAAGTAAAGAGCATTCATGATATGGCATAAAAATAGTTGTGTCTGAAAGGAAATGGTTCAGTCTTCCACCGATGAAAAAGAGCAATATGCCTATAATAAGCCTTAAAAGTTGATAGCAGGCTGGTAGGGAGCTCCATTTTAAGCTGGTAAAGGAGATAGGTCAAGTGGCAGTGCTCTTGCAAGGAATGTAATGCATAGTTAGCATGCTGAGCCCTATGGCAACATAAGCCTTGAAAAAATTATCAGCAGGATGAGTACTACAGGAACATAAGCCTAGAAATAAATGTTAGCAGACTGAGGCCTATGGTAGCGTAAGCCCTGAAAATTATTAGCATGATGAAGCGGAGTACAGAGATGGGGAAAAGTGACAGCAACAGCCCCTGATCTTCTGGAGTAGTTTTACATTGTTAACAAACCTTTCCATATGTCTCCAGCCCTTTGCCCACAACACTGACCACCGATTTTGTACAACTCTGGCACAACCACCCTTGAAAAATAGCCATGGTTTGTAATATGTTTTCAAAAGGGCAGCATATTAACTGTCTACGTTTTGGCAAGTTTGCCATTCCACGGGGGTACTTTTGTATTATTTCTGTGCATTTTACTTTTTTCTAAGATGTCAGTAAGTGTGGGCTGGCAGCACATAGACAAACTGTATAACCTTATTATTTTAACACCCTGACTAGTGGTGCTAGAGGTGGTGGTAGAGGTTGATATAGGGACTCAATAACTCTTGTCACCTCCAGCTAGCTCAGAGTCATCCTCTGTCATCCTCCTCCATGCTTTCACAGCTACAGTATGGGACGTGAGGGTAACTGTTAACAGGGAAAATTTCCCCTTCCCCCTGTACTGTGCCTCTGGGACATGATACTGAGGAACAAACAAATGTTGCGACGAGCACCCATTGAGAACAAGCAAGATAAAGTGTTTTGTTCTTGGGAATACTGCTACAAGTCACATTCTGCCTTTGTAGAAAGAACATTTTCACAACCACATCAATATCCATAACATACTGGACCTACTCTCAGATAGTCCAACACCAAAACATCAAACAAATCCTCCCCACACAAGAACATCGGCAAAGCAACCAACCTACATACCTACATACCTACATACCTACATACCTACATACCTACATACCTACATACCTACATACCTACATACCTACATACCTACATACCTACATACCTACATACCTACATACCTACATACCTACATACCTACATACCTACATACCTCATCCATGTGAGGTAGCTGATAGACACATGGAGAGCAAGGGCCCATGCCTGGGATCCCCTACCACTTAGGGAGAGAAAGAAACGAATGTTATGACGAGCACCCATCGAGAACGAACAAGATAAAGTGTCTTGTTCTTGGACATAGTGACACCCTCAATGGTGCTAAAAGTCAGGTTTTTCACTCCCATATGCCAATGCAGGGAGGAGCCTCATCGGTGTGGTGCAGCTGATACCCTCTAGGCACATGGAGAGCATGGGAAGATTTGCCTGACATTTTGGAGTTGGACTGTCTGAGGGTGGGACCAGTCTGATATGAATATGGAGATTTATTTTCTGCAATGGCACATGGGAGTAAAAAGCCTGACTTGTAGCACCACTGAGGGGTCACTATGTCCAAGAACAAGACATTTTATCTTGTTCGTTTTCGATGGGTGCTTGTCACAACATTTGTTTTTTTTTGTCTTCCTACGTGGAAGGGGATCCAAGGCATAGGCCCTTGCTCTCCATGTGCCTAGAGAGAATCAGCTGCACCAAACCAGTGAGTTCTACCTAGGCCAAAACATACGTCTATGGATTTTCTTATGCATGGAGGATTTTCTCTTCATGATGGCAAATGGTAGAGAAAAATGTAACTTGTAGCACCAGTAAGGTGGCACTATGCCCAAGAACAAGACACTTTATCTTGTTTGTTCTCAATGGGTGCTCATCACAACATTTGTTTTTTTGTCTCTCTAAGTGGAAGGGGATCCAAAGCATGGACCATTGCTCTCCATCCTCCTAGAGGAAATCAGCTGCACCACACAGATGATTCCATGTAGGCTTAAATGTATGCCTGTGGTTTTCCTGATTTTCTCGTGCATGGGGGATTTGCCTGACATTTCAGAGCTGGACTGTCTGAGGATGTGACCAGTCTGATATGAATATGGAGATTTCTTTTCTGCAATGACACATGGGAGTAAAAAGCGTGACTTGTAGCACCATTGAGGGGTCCCTATGTCCAAGAACAAGACACTTTATCTTGTTAGTTCTCAATAGTTGCTCGTCAAAACATTTGTTTGTTTGCTGATTCTCTCGTGCAGGGAAGATTTGACTGACATTTCAGAACTGTACTGTCTGAGGGCGGGACCAGTCTGATATGAATATGGAGATTTCTTCTCTGCAATTGCACATGGGAGTGAAAAATGTGACTTATAGCACCATTGAGGGGGTCACTATGTCCAAGAACAAAACACTTTATCTTGTTTGTTCTCGATGGGTGCTCATCACAACATTTGTTTCTGTGTCTCCCTAAGTGGAAGGGGATCCCAGGCATGGGTTCTTGCTCCCCATGTGTGAAGAGGGAATCAGCTATACCACACCGATGAGGCCCACATAGGCCGAAACTTATGGCTGTGGGTTTGCTGATTCTCTTGTGCAGGTAGAATTTGCCTGACATTTCAGAGCTGGGCTGTCTTAGGGTGCGACCAGTCTGATATGAATATGCAGATTGTCTTTCTGCAGTGGCACCATTGAGAAGTCACTATGTCCAAGAACAAAACGCTTTATCTTGTTTGTTCTCGATGGGTGCTCATCACAACATTTGTTTATTTGTTTCCCTAAGTGGAAGGGGGTCCTAGGCATGGGCCCTTTCTAACAATGTGCCTATAGGGAATCAGCTGAACCCCATGGACAAGGCCCACATAGGCTGAAACGAACGTCTGTGGTTTTGTTGATTCTCTCATGCAGGGAGAATTTGCCTGGCAGTTTGGAGCTGGACTGTTTGAGGGCGGGACCAGTCTGGTATGAATATGGAGATTTCCTCTCTGCAATGGCACCATCGAGGGATCACTATGCCCAAGTACAAGACATTTTATCTTGTTTATTCTCGATGGGTGCTCATCACAACATTTGTTTCTTTGCCTCTCTAAGTGAAAGAGGATCCCAGGCATGGGCCCTTGCTCTACATGTACCTAGAGAGAATCAGCTACATCACACCGACGAGGGCCCACATAGGCCGAAATGTATGTCTGTGGTCTTGCTGATTCTCTCATGCTGGAATGATTTGCCTGACATTTCGGAGCTGGACTGTGTGATGGCGGGACCAGTCTGATATGAATATGCAGTGGCACATGGGAGTGAAAAATGTGACTTGTAGAACCATTGAGGTGTTACTATACCCAAGAACAAGACACTTTATCTTGTTTGTTCTCGATGGGTGATCGTCACAACATTTGTGTTTTTGTCTCCCTAAGTGGAAGCAGATCCAAGGCATGGGCCCTTGCTCTCCATGTGCCTAGAGGGAATCAGTTGCACCACACCGATAATACCCACCTGGCCAAAACATATGTCTGTGGTTATGCTGATTCTCTTGAGCAGGCAGGATTTGCCTGACATTTCGGAGCTGGGCTGTCTGAGGGCGGTACCTGTCTGAAATGAATATGGAGATTGTCTCTCTGCAGTGGCACATGGGAGTGAAAAACATGACTTGTAGCACCATTGAGGTGACACTATGTCCAAGTACAAGACACTCTATCTTGTTCCTTCTCAATGGGTGCTTGTCACAACATTTGTTTCTTTGTCTCCCTAAGTGGAAGGGGATCACAGGCATGGGCCCTTGCTCTCCATGTGACTAGAGGGAACCAACTGCACCACACCGATAAGGCCCACAGAGGCCGAAATGTACGTCTGTGGTTTTTCTGATTTTTCTCGTGCATGGAGGATTTGTCTGACATTTCAGAGCTGCACTGCCTGAGAGCGGGGCCAGTCTGATATGAATATGGAGATTTCCTCTCTGCAATGGCAAATGGTAGTGAAAAACGTAACTTGTAGAACCATTAAGGGGTCACTGTGCCCAAGAGCAAGACATTTTATGTTGTTTGTTCTCGATGGGTGCTCTGCACAACCTTTGTTTCTTTGTCTCCCTAAGTGGAAGGGGATCCCAGGCATGGGCCCTTGCTCTCCATGTGTCCTACGAGGGAATCAGCTGCACCACACTGATGATGCTCACATAGGCTGAAATGTACGTCTGTGGTTTTGTTGATTTTCTCGTGCAGGGAGGATTTGCCTGACATTTCGGATCTGAACTGTCTGAGGGCTGGACCAGTCTGGTATGAATATGGAGATTTTCTCTCTGCAATGGCACATAGAAGAGAAAAACATGACTTGTAGCACCATTGAGGAGTCAAAATGCCCAAGAACAAGACACTTTATCTTGTTCGTTCTTGATGGGTGCTCGTCACAAAATTTATTTCTTTGCCTGCCTAAGTGGAAGGGGATCCCAGGCATCGGCCCTTGCTCTCCATGTGCCTAGAAGGAATCAGCTACACCAGGGCTTATAATTTTAAGTCCTTTGCTACTAGCCAGACCTGAAAAGTTACTTGCCACTGCAAGCCAAAACATACCCACCAGGGCTGAATTTCTACTCGCCAGGGCTAAATTTTCACTCGCCATTGACTAGTGGCGAGTGGAAATTTTGAGCCCTGAGCTACACCACACTGACGAGGCCCACATAGGGCGAAGCGTACATCTGTGGTTTTGCTGATTCTCTCTTGCAGGGAGAATTTGCCTGACATTTTGGAGCTGGGCTGTGTGAGGGCGGGACCAGTCTGATATGAATATGGAGATTGTCTCACTGCAGTGGCACATGGGAGTGAAAAATGTGACTTGTAGCACCTTTGAGGTGTCACTATGCCCAAGAACAAGATACTCTATCTTGATCATTCGCGATGGGTGCTCATCACAACATTTGTTTCTTTGTCTCCCTAACTATAAGGGGATCCCAGGCATGGGCCCTTGCTCTCTAAGTGCCTAGAGGGAATTGCTGCACCTCACCGACGACTTCTACATAGACCGAAATGTAAGTCTGTGGTTTTGCTGATTCTCTCGTACTGCAAGGAGTTGCCTGATATTTTGGAGCAGGGCTGTCTGAGTGTGGGACTAATCTCATATGAATATGGAGATTTCCTGTCTGCAATGGCTTATGGGAGTGAAACACGTGACTTGTATCACCATTGAGGGGACACTATGTCCAAGAACAAGGAACTTTATCTTGTTTGTCCTAGATGGGTGCTTGTTACAACATTTGTTTCTTTGTCTCCCTAAGTGGAAGGGGATTCCAGGCATGGTCCTTGCTCTCCATGTGCCTAGAGGAAATCAGTTGCACCACACCGATAATACCCATCTGGCCGAAACATATGTCTGTGGTTTTGCTGATTCTCTCGAGCAGGCAGGATTTGCCTGACATTTCGGAGCTGGGCTGTCTGAGGGTGGGACCTGTCTGAAATTAATATGGAGATTGTCTCACTGCAGTGGCACATGGGAGTGAAAAACATGACTTGTAGCACCATTGAGGTGACACTATGCCCAAGAACAAGACACTCTATCTTGTTCCTTCTCAATGGGTGCTTGTCACAACATTTGTTTCTTTGTCTCCCTAAGTGGAAGGGGATCACAGGCATGGGCCCTTGCTCTCCATGTGACTAGAGGGAACCAGCTGCACCACATCAACGAGGCCCACAGAGGCTGAAATGTACGTATGTGGTTTTGTTGATTCTCTCGTGCAGGGAGGATTTACCTGACATTTCGGAGCTGGACTGTCTGAGGGTGGGACCAGTCTGATATGACTATGGAGACTGTCTCTCTGTAATGGCACATGGGAGTGAAAAACATGACTTGTAGCACCATTGAGGGGTCACTATGCCCCAGAACAAAACACTTTATCTTGTTAGTTCTTGATGGGTGCTCATCACAAACTTTTGTTTCTTTGTCTCCCTAAGTGGAAGTGTATCCCAGGCATGGGTCCTTGCTTTCCATGTGCACAGAGGGAATCAGCTGCACCACAACGACAAGGCCCACGTAGGCCGAAACGTATGTCAGTGGGTTTGCTGATTCTCTCGTGCAGGGAGCATTCGCCTAACATTTCTGAGCTGTACTGTCTGATTAGGGAGATTTTCTCTCTCTGCAATGGCACATGGGAGTGAAAAACGTGTCTTGTAGAACCATTGAGGGGTCACTATGATCAAGATCTAGACACTTTATCTTGTTTGTTCTCGATGGGTGCTTGTCACAGCATTTGTTTCTTTGTCTCCCTAAGTAGAAGGGGATCCCAGGCATGGGCCCTTGCTTTCTATGTGCCTAGAGAGAATCAGCTGCACCACACCGACGAAGCCCACATAGGCTGAAACGCACGTCAGTGGTTTTGTTGATTCTTTCGTGCTGGGAGGATTTACCTGACATTTCTCAGCTGGACCAGTCTGATATGAATATGGAATTTTTCTCTCTGTGATGGCACATGGGAGTGAAAAACATGACTTGTAGCACTAGTGAGGGGTCACTATGCCCAAGAACAAGACACTTTATCTTGTTATTTCTCGATGGGTGCTCATCACAACATTTGTTTCTTTGTCTCCCTAAGTGGAAGGGGATCCCAGGCGTGGGCCCGTGCTCTCCATGTGCCTAGAGGGAATCAGCTGCACCACACCGACGAGGCCCACATAGTATGAAATGTACGTCTGTGGTTTTGCTGATTCTCTCATGCAGGGAGGATTTTCCTGACATTTCGGAGCTGAACTGTCTGATGTGAATATGGAAATTTCCTCTCTGCAATGGCACATGGGAGTGATAAACGTGACTTGTAGCACTATTGAGGGGTCATTATGCCCAAGAACAAGACACTTTATCTGGTTTGTTCTTGATGGGTGCTCATTACAGCATTTGTTTCTTTGTCTCCCTAAGTGGAAGGGGTTCCCAGGCATGGGTCCTTGCTCTCCATGTGTCTAGAGGGAATCAGCTGCACCACATTGATGATGCCCACATACGCCAAAAAGTATGTCTGTGGGTTTTGCTGATTTTCTTGTGCATTGAGGGTTTGCCTGACATTTCTGAGATGGGCTGTCTGAGAGTGGGACCAGTCTGATATGAATATGGAGATTTTTTTATTTTTTGCTATGACACATGGGAGTGAAAAGCATGACTTGTAGCACCATTGAGGGGTCACTATACCCAACAACAACAACAACAAAACAATTTATCTTGTTTGCCCTCGATGGGTACTCATCACAACATTTGTTTCTATGATACTGAGGAAGGTAACTGGTGGCTAGCAGCAGTAACACCATTATGAGCACAAATCAGCTGCCTGTGCCTGCTGCTAGTGCTACCAGTCTGCCTACTTCACCTCAAGAGATGGTAAGTGTGAAAGTAGGAGACCCTCTCTCATGTTTGTCATCACCTCCAGCCAGTGAGACTCTAACAGAGCAGCAGCAAGGAGGGACTGGTGATGATGATGATTGTGGTAGTGGAGCATCTGGGGTGGAAGAGACATTAATGCCCTTTTTAACCCAAACTGAGAATGGGAGACCAAGATACAGTTGGGGATAGGCATCACCACCACCACTACCAGCAGACATTGTGGTGTTTGCTGCTGCCTTAATTCCTACTGCTGCTGAGATGCAAAGGTAGCTGGATGATGACATTGATGAGGAGGCTAGTGTGGCACAGACCACAGTGGACACAGTTGGAATGGAGTCCAGCAGTATTGATGTGGGACTAGGACAGGTTCCACTTGCAAGCAGCAGCAATACTCCTGGTCCTAGTTGCAGTGCTGATTCTGAGGCAGCAACAGCAACAAGATCATCCTCTACCCCAGCCAGTAAAAGGGAATGTGGAGGAGAAGAAGAAAGAGGCCATTCTTGTCCCCCTTTCTCCACCTCTCTTGGGGCAGGCACAGTGCTGTCATCAGTGATGGCACTGTGCACTATATGTGATAAATCAGTGAAAAGAGGAAACGAGGGAATGCACATTGACACAACTGCCCTAATAATACATATGAAACACAGACACCATGACATTTATGTGAAGCATGTTAAAGCCAAACTTCATCCAAAGAAGTTGGGCAATGCTGTTGCTGAACCTCTTGTCTCTCTTCAAAAGCAACAAAAGGTGAGATGGAAATCAAAAAGGAGGAAGAATAGAGAAACCCAGCCAGAGCCTTAAACACCTGGCTCACCATCATCTTCTTGCTCTAGGGTACTAGCATGGTACGACAGCAGCAACATATTCTGGCAGTCCACCTCTTACATTGTTACCTCCTCCAGCAGCTGATAGCCATTGTGTAGATGTCAGGATGTGGCAGTTTGTGTCCACCCACTGCAAATTGTATGGTGCGCTGATCACATATGGCAATTTGGTGGAGGATAATCTCAACCAGGACATCAAGCAGCTTCTGAGGAGATTTCATCCCACAGAATACGTTAAAGGGATAGTAATACCTAAAATGTAAAAAAAATATGTTGTAGGGTTTATCCCCCTGAGTAAAACAAGAGTACTCCCACTGCTGAAAGATGTTTCATTCAAAAGTTATTAATTTTCAAAGTAGAATTTTTTAGATGCAATATCACAGTGGCCTGAAATTTTACAGTGGCGCTGTTGCTACACCATCCTATGGAGATTTATGGTCCTGAGACCAGAGCTGTCCATAGGATCGTGTAGCAACAGCGCCACTGTACAATTTCAGGCCACTGTGATATTGCACCTAAAAAATTCAACTTTGAAAATTAATAACTTTTGAATGAAACATCTTTCAGCAGTGGGAGTACTCTTGTTTTACTCAGGGGGATAAACCCTACAACATATTTTTTTTTACATTTTAGGTATTACTATCCCTTTAAGCTGGTGGCAGGAAAGGTTCATCATTATTATTAAAACTGGAAGTTGTCATGTGTCCTTAGCAGGTATTAGACAAGGGGCATAGTGACAGCAGCAGTACTTGGTTTCTGTTGAAATTATTTCACACTGGGGACCTAAGTGTCATGGTGTTTGGTTACAGTTGTGCCAGATGTTTTATGTGAGTGCAGATGTGCCCATTGTTCCCAGTCCTTCCCTCTTTTACTAAATAGACTGTGCACATTAAAGTTGCTGATGAAAGGCATGGGAAACATTTCTATACCAATAACACCCCCATGATTTTGGTGGAAGGACAGGAAGAGAAGCATTATTGGCCAACTTCTTTTCTCCACATATACCTGAAGTGGTTCTGGGGTAGCTGTGGTGCTGCTACTGCCTCAGGCGTATCACTGGAGCTAGCAGTGGCTAGTGGAACCATGATCATCAACACCCATATCACTGCTGTTGTTGATCACACTCCCTGGGAGCTGCCTAATCATCCTGCTGCTAAAAAAAACTCAGCAGCAGCACCAAAAACAGCAGTCACAAATGCCGAAATGACACCGGGGCATTTGCCAATGGCCAGTGGCTACTGGACGCCACAACATGACCTGTTGTCACTAGGTGAGTAGGGAATATATCTTTTTTTCTCAGGGTTTGTTCTTTATACATAAGCCATTAGACTTGTGCACGGGCAAAATTTTCGGTAAAATTCGAATTCGGACTAATTTTTTTTTTCTAATTCGGATGATCTTAATTTCGGACCGGGCCTATTCGATTCGGACGAAATTCTGATCCATTCCGAATTATTCGGCCAAATTTAACATGGGTTAAATTATAGCAGTGCGCCTCCGTGCACGCTGCTATCATTATTTGCAGACAGGGTGTGCATTTAGAAAAAGATCCATCCCAAAAACGGACATTGTCGTACATTGAAAGTCTGTGCATGTCACCTCTACTCTAGCATGGGATGCCAGTCACAATGCAAACGTCGAACATCGAAAACCCATGCCTGTCATTCAATTTAGCATGTTCGAACATCGAAACCCCATGCCTGTCCTTCAATCTAGCATATGTTTGAACATCGAAACCTCATGCCTGTCATTCAATTTAGCATATGTTCGACATCGAAAACCCATGCCTGTCACATCCTACTCAACATAAGTGGTCGACTCGAACATGGACAAACTACATGTCACATTCTATGTTAGTACATGGGTAAAGATTAAGGTTTCATTTTCTGGTACCAGCCTCCTACCCTACTGTCCCTCTTTAGTACCCAAATTCCTCTCTCTCGTTTTCCTATCCTGATTTCCCCTCATATCAGATAACTCTATGTGTATATACATTGTAGAGTTTCATACTACATCAAGAATAAACATCAATGATTGTAATGTGATAGATGTAATGTGTTAACCCTTTGAGTGCCAGAGTGGTACGCAATGCATTGCAAAGCAATGCGTTGCATACCACTCTGGCATTCAAAGGGTTAAAAAGAAAAATTGAGACATTCTGTTGTGAACAAACTGCAACACAGGAGAGAAATAAAAAAAAAATGCTTGACATCTATACTGAAGAGGGGTCCACAGCATTGTCTTAGTATAGCAATATCACATTTTTCCGTGAGTGTGCAATACAGGGCTCTACGATAATTGCTGGGCATTTCCCAATGTCATAATCAGGGGATGATGGGAGTTGTATTCTAACTACTGTTAGGAAACACATAAGTGATGCACATTCATCTCCCACCTAGAAATTATTTACACACGAGGCAACTCCCCCAAGTAATACCTAGCCCCTTTCCAAGTGAAAGGACTTCCAGAAAGGCTTCAGATCTCTTAGTGACTCACCTGTTATTGCCAGTCAGCGGGACCCGGAGAGTAGGAGGGGGTGATGCTATGTCTGCACGGCATGGTGCTCTTAGTTGGTCACTTGTCGCAATGTTGAAGCCAGCACCTTCTGGGTGGAGACACCTCACAGCAATCCTGTTCAGGACACATCATGCACTGTTGTGCACTCATACTAGGGATCCCAAATGTTTAGACTCATTTCGTACAGGGGGCACCCTCCTGTATTTGTAAAACCTCTCTAGCAAATCTGGGACGGTAGACCTATTTACTCAAGTCTTGACTTTAGGTGGGCGATAAACAATATAAAATAGGCATAATGTTTCACTATCACATAATTCACGTCACTGAAGCAGCCAGCAGGCAACGCCACTGAGTGAGCATAGGGCTGCCCGGCTGCTGACAGTCACACTGATGGGATGGGACACCCTGCAACACAGAAATGGCGGAAGAGCACAAAATAAACATGCTATGGGACGGTAAATTGCCGCCCCTGTCAAAGTGCCGCATGGGTCCATGGACCCACTGGGACCCATGTAAGGGCCGGCCCTGTATTCGAACAAATACCTAATATTTTTTTATATTTTGCACAGGAACAAATATTACTTGCTCTTGCAGTGGCAATAACTGGAACTAATGCTGGCTGCCTACCTATGCCTAGCCTAATGCTACCTGCCTGCCTACACAACAACTGTACACTCTCTAATCTCTTCTCTCTCTGAGCTCCAACAACCCAATGAGGAAATGCAGGCTGTCTGTCTGTGTGACTGTGTCATTAGTCCAACCCCCATCATGAAACGAAGAAGGCTATTCGAATACAGACAAAAGAGGGAAGTAGTGCATGAAACGGAGAATGGAATTGGACTAGAGACATGGAGGGAAAATTATGGAGGGAAAGTAATTGAGCGCGCACAGGAAGTACAAAAAAGTCCTGGTCAAAAGTAGTCAAAACTTTTGGAAATGTGTCGATTGCCAAAACTTCCGAAAGTTTCGACGAATTTCGGACCTGGGCTGTTCGGAGTCGGATCATTTTTTCCGAATGACCCTTGAGTTTCGGATTGGCCGAATGTCTCCGAATGACCCCATTTTCGACGAAATCCGAATGTCTCCGAATGAATTCGCACATGTCTATAAGCCATGGGCATACAAAAATCATTTTTTGAGGACTTACTTCTAACAAGCCTAAGTCTTACAAATCACTGATTTATCAGGGCTTGTGATGCTAACAAGCCTGAGTGATAAAAATTATCTCTGATTCCTCAGGGCTTGTGATGATAACAAGCCTGATTGATAAAAATTATCTCTGATTCCTCAGGGCTTGTGACGTTAACAAGCCAGACTGATAAAAAATTATCTCTTATCCTTCAGGGCTTGTGATGCTAACAAGCCTGATTGATAAAAAATATTTCTGATTTCAAAGGGCTTGTGACGCTAACAAGCCAAAGTCTTACAAATTAATATTTCCTTGGGGCTTGTGCCTAACAAGTCTAAGTCCTACAAATCATGTTTTCTCAGGGCTTGTGCCTAACAAGTCTAAGTCTTGCAAATCAATGTTTCCTCAGGGCTTGTGCCTAACAAGTCTAAGTCCTATAAATCAATGTTTCCTCAAGACTTGGTCCTTTAACAACACATCTAAAGTACTACAAATCAATGTTTCCTCAGTGCTTATTCCTAACAAGTCTAAGTCCTATAAATCAATGTTTCCTCTGGGTTTGTGCCTCTAACAACAAGATATCTAAGTCCTACAAATCAATGTTTCCTCAGGGCTTGTACCAAACAAGTGTAAGTCCTACAAATCCCCGTTCAGCTGATTCTTCACCAGACTCCACCAACATAGGCACCTTCCTCAGACTCCTTTTATAATGTCATATTATTTTTATTTTAATTTATTTATTTATTTTATTAACTATCCTCCCAATCCCAGTCAACAACCCCCCAAAAAACAAAATTCCCTTTTCATCTGATTCTTTCCCCAGCCTCCAACAACACAGGTACCCTCAGACCCCTTTTAAATTATGCCTGTGGGAAATAAAATAACATTTGCTATGTGTTGTGTGCAAATTCAAAGTTCCCATTGATTTCAATGCAATGAGCTAGGTAAAAAATCAGAAAAACTACACTTTTCACAGGAAATTTTCTGCCAGGCAGGAAGTGCCATTTTTTCGCAGATTTTCCCTAATCTCAAAAATGATGCAACTAAATGTGATCCTGCTTTGCCCCTATTCTCATGTTGTTTTAGAGAGACAACATATAGCAACATTCTTAGATTCTGGATCATGAGTGACTTATATGCATATTGTAGACTTCATAGCATGAGGGGTTCCAGAGAGACTACTACAGGGGGTAGATAATGCAATTGCGGCAGAGTCAATCAAAGCTGTGCTGTGGATCTTAAGCTGTGTTGCTGTTTAATCAAAACAGTCAGTGTTACTAGTTGAGGGTTGGACTTTTAAGTTGTTACTCTAATGATTATGATGATGACCGAGATGTAACTTTTGTATTTTTAGGTATGTTTTTCTTGTCCAGAGGCAGATTTATCACTTCATCTCTCAAAGAGTTTACAAAGAGGCATATTGTTCCGTTCCAGTGATAGAAAATGGAGTCTTTTCCTTTCAGCTAATTTTTTGCATATAACAGTAGAGTGTTGGGGGTCACATTCTAAATCAACATCATCATCAATAATTAGGTTATCAGCAGCATCTATTTCCTGTCCACTATTTTCATATTTTTCTAGAGTAATACATTTATTAACAAAACTAGAAAGACATATATTATCAAAACCATCAATAAATTTATGACCAAGACTAGTAATAGCTTATTATCAAACTAGTAATACCTTTATTATCAAAACCAGTAATACAGTATCATCAAAACTAGAAATACCTTTTATCAACTAGTAATATATTTATTATCAAAACTAGTAAGACGTTTTCAGATTTTATCAAAGTACACCTTTTATAAGTACAGAGAGTGAGGTAAGAGATTTGGACAGGAGAGAGACAGCTGCTGTAATACAACTATTTAAAGGGATAGTAATACTTCGTTTTGTCTTTATTTTATTTTGTAGGCATTAAAAAACATGAAGAACGATGTAAGTCTTCTCTCAAACCTTTATGGTTTGAGAGATATTCACAAGCAAAGTTTCCCCTCCTGCCCCTTTTACCTAGTGTAAGCCATCTCTTCTCAGATGTGGAATCCAGTCCATAGACCAGACAGATAACAGCAGGGGACAAATGTTCTTCCTATGAGAACAATGAAAGTCCTGTCCCCCTTGACAAGTTTTTCAGGATTTTCCCTTATCTTAATTGAAGATTGTCCCTCTCTGCAGTCTACCTGGGCACCTCCCTTCTGCTCTGGCTGAACAGTGTTACATCAGTAAAAGGGGCGGGAGGGGACACTTTGGTATTGAATTACTCTTGAGCTACAACTCTGACAGAATTGAAATAACACTCTCCAAAGTCCAAATACTATGATGATTAATTAGAACCACTTTTATTATGAAACATTACTATCCCTTTAAAGACAACATTCAAGTAAACACTCTGGATTCAAACCACAGAAACATTTATTTCTAACAAGCACTGATATTTGCATCTTCTGTCAAAACTGCTAACCACCTGATGCAAGATTCCAGGATTACCAGGACTGAATTTACAGACATGAAATCTCATCACTTCCACTCCCACCAATCCAGCTTAGCCCTGTCACTTCTACCACATACACACTGATCTCCTTCTCACCCGTGACTGAGGATGAAGTTTCCTTTCTCCTCACTTGATCAAACCTAACCACATGCCCTCTTGACCCAATGCCATCTCAGCTCACTCAAGAACTTTCTTCTCTACTAACTCCAATCCTTACTCACTTATTCAACCTCTCTCTGTCAACTGGAACCTTCCCACCCTCTTTCAAACATGCACTAATTACACACATCCTAAAGAAACACTCCCTAGACCCAAACTCACTCTCAAATTACCGGCCAATTTCTCTACTCCCGTTTGCCTCCAAGCTCCTTGAGAGTCTTGCATATAACCGACTCACTAAATTCCTCTGTTACCATTCCCTTCTAGATTCCTTGCGATCTGGATTCCGCTCTCATCACTCCACTAAGACTGCGCTCACTAAAGTGGCCAATGACTTGCTCTCCACCAAGTCAAAAGGCCACTACTCCCTTCTCAATCTCCTGGACCTGTCAGCTGCCTTTGACACAGTAGATCACCCACTCTTCCTCCAAGCCCTCTACTCCCTAGGTCTCTGTGACACTGCCCTCTCTTGGTTTTCATCATATCTCTGCAACAGCTCCTTCAGTGTTTCCCACTCTGCCTCCACTTCCCCATCCCTCCCACTATCTGTTGGAGTGCCTCAAGGATCAGTCCTGGGCCCCTTGATCTTTTCAATTTACACTGCTTCCCTTGTAAAACTAATAAACTACTTTGGGTTTCACCATCATCTCTATGCTGATGACACGCAAATCTATCTTTCCTCCCCAGACCTCTCCCCTTCCCTCCTGTCCCAGGTATCTGACTGTCTGTCTGCTGTGTCTTCCTGGATGTCCTCCCATCAACTCAAACTCAACCTTGGCAAAACCAAACTAATTATTTTCCCTTCCTCTACAACCAGCCTTACCCCAGATATTACCCTCACTGTTAACAACACTACCATCACACCAACCCATACAGCATGCTGCCTGGGGGTCACATTTGACTCTGCCCTATCCCTCATTCCTCACATCCAGTCAATCTCCAAATCATGCCGCCTCCACCTCTGCAACATCTCTAGAATTCGACCCTTTCTCACCCAAGACACTACCAAAATTCTAATCCAAACACTCATCATGTCCCATCTTGACTACTGTAACTCACTACTAATTGCCCTTCCTCTCACCCAACTAACCCCACTACAGTCTGTAATGAACTCCGCTGCAAGACTAATCTACCTCACACATCTCTCCTCTAATACTGTTCCTCTTTCCCAATCCTTACACTGTCTCCAGTTAGCATATAGAATTAAATTCCAAATTCTGGTGCTAACTTACAGAGCCCTCACTAACACCGCACCCCCTAGATTTCATCTCTCATTTCCAAATACACTCCCACTCGCCATCTTCGCTCTGCGCACGACCTTCTGCTCTCCACAGCTCTTATCACATCCTCCCACTCCCACCTACAGGACTCCTCCCACTCCTACCTACAGGACTCCTCCCTACTACTGGCGGTGGAAATTAAAATATGACTTTTACAAACCACCCACTAAGGAGGAGGATTATCATTATTTAATGCACAAGCTACCTCAACCATGGAAGCAGTCAATCTTTGTAGTACAACTTTACTACCACCAAAATGACAATGCACCCCTCCAGCTAATATTGCCTTTTTCCTGTTCCTCGTATGTTCAATGGGCATAATTATAGTAGTGTTCATTTTTTACTGTAAGGTACATGACAGAGCGTGTCTGTCACTGTCATTGTCTACAAATCACACACATGCTCCCTGCAATTCCAGCTCCCCCTCTTTGCATGTCTGCTCTATTACACTATAAGCTATTGTCAAAATAGCAGCTTTCTCTCCCATAGATCATCTTTACCACTCAGTACAGGATAAAACTGGTTTTAGCTTCAGGAGCTTGGAATAAAAGATATAGCACACAGCAGCTGGTACAGCAGAACCACACCTCACCATATGCTTGTCCCTCTTGTTCTTGCAGATGTAAAACTGAGTATGTGTAAGTAACTCAGTATGTCAAGTTGTACCTGTCTATCTTTAACTTATGATCTGTTATGTCTGCCTTCAGAGTATTAGTCCCTCAGTGTTGGATATGTCTCAGTAGAATTTGAGTCTCAGTTGGCTCAGGTAGAAAAGAATGTGTCACCTGCCTGTCTGCCAGTTATTAGTCATAAAGACTGTTTTAACACTCCTTTCTCCCTTCAAGCCCCCAACCAGAGAACAAGTGGTAGTAGCTACTGCAAATGCTCCTGTAATACAACTCCCTGTCCCTCTCTTTGCCTGTCTCCCTCCACTCGCTAGTATCAAAAATCTGCAGCTCTCTCTCTCTCACAAGCACAGACTGACCACTTGCAGAAAACTTATACCCCTTTTATACTTTAGCATGGGGGAGTACATGTAATGAATGTGCCACGTGGGGGGATACATTATTTTTGTAGATTTCAATGTAGTGAATAAGCACAAAAAAATGCACTTTGCACAGGAGTTTTTCTGCAAATGTGTGAACTGCCCATTTCCCATATTTATCAATTTTAGGTATAACGTTTGCCCATCCCTACATCCCTGCAAAGCAATGTGTCAGAGACCTCTCTCTAGAGTTCAAGGTGTTTAATGTAACAGCATGTAGAAAAGTGGCCTTAAAAAATGACCAGTTTTAACATTTTACTGTTTATAAAAGCTTCACCTGCAGAGCTAATGATTCACGACCTCATCTATAAAGAAAATCAGCTTTCCAGCAACACAAGGCACCATAATTTACACCTCCCATGTTACCACTTCCATCCCGAGCTTTACAGCAAAACACAATGACCTGCCCAATCTCGGTTTTAACGGTCCCACAGCGAAGCTCATTCTATTTCTACAGGAAATTCTGGAACTAACCCGAGACTCTGAGGTCTGTTCTGTAGATGAGTATTTACATTCTGACTTGTGATATATAATCAGTTTCCTGTTGTGCTAAAGTCTGTAGGGAGAGAGTCAAATGGAGCTAAAAACCAGCTTTGTACCAGCCGCCGAGGAGAACGTACCCACCCAGTTACCTATGTTAAACCTCAGACATTACTTACCTGCAGGAATTTCATCTATTTTTACATATCTGTTTACCAGTTTAACATTTACCAAATTCAATGTCTGTTTAAGCTAATTTTACAATCTACAAAATGGACTCCCAACAGTAAACTAAACCGTAACCCCTTCAGGTCCAGAGTGGTGTGCAATAAATTGCTTAGCAACACATTGCATATCTCTCTGGTCCTCACATGGTTAAAGGAGAAGTAACACTTGTTAATCACAACTCCATCACTTGCCTTAAGCTGGGCAGGAAATATTAACCCTTTGAGTGCCAGAGGGGTATACAACACATTGCTTTGCAAAGGGTTAATGGCCAATGTGGATTAATGTTGTATGGATTGCTCTCAAAAATAAATCTTTAATTAGTAATGTATAGCCAGGGCTGCTGCAAGGATTTTTGCCACCCTAGGCAAAACCTCACTTTGCGTTCCCCTTGGCTCTGCCCCCTTGTGCCCTTTCCCTTTATGCTCCACCCACTTATACCCCATTTATCTCACATTAGCCGCCTGCTGCAACGCTCATTGGGGGCTGCAGGAGGAGGCTTTCTAGGCGCTCGATCTTTTCAGAGTGGAGCCTCTCTCTCTCCTCAGTTTCTTCACACAGCAGCCGACAAGGCGCGTGCAGCTCTGCTCTGTGCACCCTATCTCGCCTATAGGGGGCGCTGGTCCCGTGTATAGTATGTCTATAGAGACAGAATATAAAGTAGTTCACAGTATATACTAAGAATTAGGTATGCAAGGGGAGGGGGAGGGACTTTGAGCATCGATTAGCATATGATGTTTTCATAAAGGTGGCAGTGTTTTGGGGATGGCAGGGGGAGAGCCGAAAGGAGGCACCCTCAGACTTCAGCACCAAAAACAGCAGTGACCCTCACTTTGAGTGCAAGTGGTGTAAGCAACACATCGCAGCTCAATGCATGGCTTACCCCTGTGGCACTCAAAGGGTTAAGGTGCTTCATGCATGCTTTGAACTAAGATGCCAAGTGGCTGCTCACAAACACTACATGTTGTATGCCATCATCTGTGAACAGTGCATCGCTACACCAAATCCCAATGACAAAAGATGGAGCAAAATCAAGTGATGATAAGTGTTCAACAGGTGATAGAATCCAGCCCCTGAGGAACTGATCATGCTAGCTGTTAAGGTGTGTTACTCAATGTCATGAAGTCTAGCAATCCATGTTAGACGCAGGTGTTAGTGGCATACAGAGGCCATGGTTCGGCAGCTGAGGCTCTCACGTTTTGGGGGATGTAACTCCCACAATATACCACCTGCCATGACATCATCTCCCAGCGCTCTGCGTTACTGAGAACGCGCGGGAGCTTCGGGAGGCACAGATCACTCTGCTAGGCCACCAGGGACTCGAGGTAGGGGCATTATTGAGGGGCAATGTGAAGATTGAGGGGCAATGCGGAAGGGGTATTGTGGAGATTGAGGGGCAATGTGGAAGGGACATTGTGAATATATGGGGGCAATGTGGAGGTTGAGGGGCAATGTGAAGATATGGGGGCAATGTGAAGATTGAGGGGCATTGTGGAAGGGATATTGCGGAGATTGAGGGGCAATGTGGAAGGGACATTGTGACGATATGGGGGTAATGTGGACATTGAGGGGCATTGTGGAAGGGGCATTGTGGAGATTGGGGGCCAATGTGGAGATAGAGGGGCATTGTGGAAGGGGCATTGTGGAGATTGAGGGGCAATGTGGAGATTGAGAGGCATTGTATAGATTAGAAACATAGAAACATAGAATTTGACGGCAGATAAGAACCATTCGGCCCATCTAGTCTGCCCAATTTCCTACCGTAAAAAAAAAAAAAACACACAACCTCAAACCTTTTTTGGTCCTTGGTCTTTTCTTATGTTAAAGGGGAACTTTCACCCCTTAATAACTAAATCTCCCCTTACTGCTGACCTGGCGACTAGCTGCTTAGTAGCGCTAGTCGCCAGAAATCTTACCCCGTTCTCAAGATTTCGCCGTTTGAAAGGATCAGGAAGCACGGACGTCTCTTCACAGTGACGTCCGTGCGCCTGCGCTGTCAGTCCCTTGTCAGTCCCTTGTGCACCGTACGGTGCACAATGGACTGACAAGGGACTGACAGCGCAGGCGCACGGACGTCACTGTGAAGAGACGTCTGTGCTTCCTGATCCTTTGAAACGCCGAAATCTTGAGAACGGGGTAAGATTTCTGGCGACTAGCGCTACTAAGCAGCTAGTCGCCAGGTCAGCAGTAAGGGGAGATTTAGTTATTAAGGGGTGAAAGTTCCCCTTTAAGGACCGCCTTATGCCTATCCCATGCATGCTTAAATTCTGTCACTGTATTGACATCTACCACTTCTGCTGGTAGGCTATTCCACTTGTCTACTACCCTCTCAGTGAAGTAAAACTTTCTTACATTACATCTAAACCTGTGTCCCTCTAGTTTTAGACTATGGCCTCTTGTCCTAATGTTTTTACTCTTTTGAAATATACTTCCATCCTGCACTGTGTTGAATCCCTTCATGTATTTGAATGTTTCTATCATATCCCCTCTCTCTCTTTTCTCCTCCAAGCTATACATGTTCAGATCCTTTAGTCTATCCTGATATTTCTTTTCCTGTAGACCAGTCACCATTTTAGTAGCCCTTCTTTGAATTTTCTCTAGAGAAGGGCTACTAAAATGGTGACTGGTTTACAGGAAAAGAAATATCAGGATAGACTAAAGGATCTGAACATATATAGCTTGGAGGAGAGAAGAGAGAGAGGGGATATGATAGAAACATTCAAATACATGAAGGGATTCAACAAAGTGCAGGATTGAGGGGTATTGTATAGATTGAGGGGTATTGTGGAAGGGACATTGTGGAGAATGAGGGGCAATGTGGAGATTGAGGGGCAATGTGGAGATTGAGGGGCAATGTGGAGATTGAAGGGCAATGTGGAGATTGGAAATTGAGGGGCAATGTGGAGATGGGGGCATTGTGGAAGAGGCAGGTACTGGATGTCATGGGGGGGCTACTGCATGGCCTGGAGGGGGTTACTGCATGGCGTTGGGGGTAACAGATGGCCTAGGGGGGTCCTGGATGGCCTAAGAGAGTACTGGATGGCATGGAGGGAGGGTACTGGATGGTCTGGAGGGGAGGGTACTGGATGGCCTGGAGAGGGGGTACTGAATGGCCTGGAGGCCCACCAAGCTATTCAGTACCCCCAGGCCATACAGTACCCCAGGCCACCACACTTTTGCAAATCATATATAGAACATTGTACTCGCTACAGGCACAGCCACCAGGCCAGCCAACCAGCACACCCTCAAGTTATCCAGCCAGTAGCCAAGTAGCCTCCAACCAACCGGCAAGAAGCTAGCCAGCAGTGTAAGGTTAGTTTTATTTATTTTATTTTTTTTAAACTCAAGATTAATTTTATTAAAACAGGTTTACTTCTAAAATGGTGTGCAGTACCTTCATTTATGTAATGTGAATCTTCTGGATGGAAGGAGAGTGTGTGGGGGGGAGGGTAGGTGTGCGGGGCTGAGGATGGGGGGTTGAGGATGTAGTGGGAGGTAGGGCCAATGATGTCACAGGGAGGAGCCAATGATGTCACAGGGAGGGGCCAATTATGTAATTGGGCAGGGGGCCCAGACCTCTTTTTGGATCAGAGGCCCTGGGTCCTGTTAGTCTGCCCTTGGACCAGTATAATAAGTAAACACATATACTGAAATTTACACAAACATTAATGTGAGTTTTATTGCTGCTGAGCAATGTGATACAGTTATATACACACCACACAGTCTGATCTCCTAAACACAGGGACACCAGGGTGATACACATATACACACCACACAGTCTGATCTCCTAAACACAGGGACACCAGAGTGATACACTTCTATACACACCACACAGTCTGATCTCCTAAACACAGGGACACCAGAGTGATACACTTATATACACACCACACAGTCTGATCTCCTAAACACAGGGACACCAGAGTGATACACTTCTATACACACCACACAGTCTGATCTCCTAAACACAGGGACACCGGGGTGATACACTTATATACACACCTTACAGTCTGATCTCCTAAACACAGAGACACCAGGGTGATATACTTATATACACACCTTACAGTCTGATCTCCTAAACACAAGGACACCGGGGTGATACACTTCTATACACACCACACAGTCTGATCTCCTAAACACAGGGACACCAGGGTGATACACTTATATACACACCACACAGTCTGATCTCCTAAACACAGGGACACCGGGGTGATACACTTATATACACACCACACAGTCTGATCTCCTAAACACAGGGACACCAGGGTGATACACTTCTATACACACCACACAGTCTGATCTCCTAAACACAGAGACACCAGGGTGATACACTTCTATACACACCACACAGTCTGATCTCCTAAACACAGGGACACCAGGGTGACACACTTATATACACACAACACAGTCTGATCTCCTAAACACAAGGACACCAGGGTGATACACTTATATACACACAACACAGTCTGATCTCCTAAACACAGGGACACCAGGGTGATACACTTATATACACACCACACAGTCTGATCTCCTAAACACAGGGATACCAGGGTGATACGCTTATATACACACCACACAGTCTGATCTCCTAAACACAGGGACACCAGGGTGATACACTTATAAACACACCACATAGTCTGATCTCCTAAACACAGGGACACCAGGGTGATACATTTCTATACACACCACACAGTCTGATCTCCTAAACACAGGGACACCAGGGTGATACACTTCTATACACACCACACAGTCTGATCTCCTAAACACAGGGACACCAGGGTGATACACTTATACATACAACACACAGTCTGATCTCCTAAACACAGGGACACCGGGGTGATACACTTCTATACACACCACACAGTCTGATCTCCTACACACAGGGACACCAGGGTGATACACTTCTATACACACCACACAGTCTGATCTCCTAAACACAGGGACACCAGGGTGATACACTTCTATACACACCACACAGTCTGATCTCCTAAACACAGGGACACCAGGGTGATACCCTTCTATACACACCACACAGTCTGATCTCCTAAACACAGGGACACCAGGGTGATACACTTATATACACACCACACAGTCTGATCTCCTAAACACAGGGACACCAGGGTGATACACTTCTATACACACCACACAGTCTTATCTCCTAAACACAGGGACACCAGGGTGATACACTTACATACACACCACACAGTCTGATCTCCTAAACACAGGGACACCAGGGTGATACACTTCTATGCACACCACACAGTCTGATCTCCTAAACACAGGGACACCAGGGTGATACACTTATATACACCACACAGTCTGATCTCCTAAACACAGGGACACCAGGGTGATACACTTATATACACACCACACAGTCTGATCTCCTAAACACAGGGACACCAGGGTGATACACTTCTATACACATCACACAGTCTGATCTCCTAAACACAGGGACACCAGGGTGATACACTTCTATACACACCACACGGTCTGATCTCCTAAACACAGGGACACCAGGGTGATACACTTATATACACACCACACAATCTGATCTCCTAAACACAGGGACACCAGGGTGCTACACTTATATACATACCATACGGTCTGATCTCCTAAACACAGGGACACCAGGGTGATACACTTATATACACACCACACAGTCTGATCTCCTAAACACAGGGACACCAGGGTGATACACTTATATACACACCATACAGTCTGATCTCCTAAAAAGAGGGACACCAGGGTGTGAAAGAGGGACAGAGGGAATTGGGTCTCAAAGAGGGAATGTCCCTCCTAAAGAGGGACACATGGGAGGTACAGACCCCTAATATCTCCTAAAGAGGTAAACTTGGGCAGTATGGAGCCCTAATATCTCCTAAATAGGGACACTTGGGAGGTATAGACCCCTAATATCTCCTAAAGTGGGACACTTGGGAGGTATAGACCCCTAATATCTCCTAAAGTGGGACACTTGGGAGGTATGGACCCCTAATATGGCCTAAAGAGGGTTACTTGGGAGGTATAGACCCCTAATATCACCTTAAGAGGGACACTTGGGAGGTATGGACCCCTAATATCGCCTAAAGAGGGACACTTGGGAGGTATAGACCCCTAAAATCACCTAAAGAGGGACACATAGGAGGTATGGCACAGGTAATACAATACCAAACCCTGACTAAAAAACTGTTGTTACTACTTTTGTTTTTTGCCGGATCGATGGAGCCCCTGTTCCGGTAGGAGTTAAATCACTCCAGTGAACATACGAGTGGCTTGCATATCAGAATAAATGTAAAATGAAAATTTTGACCTTTAGCTTTTTACAGGAATTGCAGATTTGTTTCTTTGCTTAATTATCCTTGTTTTTCTGATTACACATTGTGTGATTTTAGTTTTACAGCAGAACAAACACTAGTTGTTTTCTAAACTATTCATGTAAGTTTACAGTTTTAGTGGCCCATTGTTTGCCTGTGACCTTTCTGACTCTGTGTGGGCACCCGCAAATCCACTGCGAATCCATCTCCTAGAACCACTTGTCTCTCTCACAGCCAGATGTTCATATCCATTCAAGAGGTTTCACAAGATAAATATTTAAGTAGCAAAATAATAAGTTTATTCTAAGAGCTGTATCGACAAAGTAAAAGAGAAACCATTTCCAAGCAAACCAACTGCGCCACAGGGGCAAATGAAAAAAAACCTCCTGGGTTTTTTTTAACCCTTTAATTGTTAGAGAGGTGCCCAACATGTTGCACTCAATGTGTTGTAGAACTGGTCAGCACTGGCAGGGTTAAAGGGATAGTAATACTTCGTTTTATCTTTATTTTATTTTGTAGGCATTAAAAAAACATGAAGAACGATATAAGTCTTATCTCTCAAACCTTTATGGTTTGAGAGATACTCACAAGTAAAGTTTCCCCCTCCCGCCCCTTTTACCTAGTGTAAGCCATCTCTTCTCAGATGTGGAATGCAGTCCATAGACCAGACAGATAACAGCAGGGGACAATCTTCTTCCTATGAGAACAATGAAATCCCTGTCCCTCTTAACAAGTTTTTCAGGTTTTTTCCCTTATCTTAATTGAAGATTGTCCCTCTCTGCAGTCTACCTGGGCACCTCCCTTCTGCTGTGGCTGAGCAGTGTTACATCAGTAAAAGGGGCGGGAGGGGGGTACTTTGTCATTGAATTACTCTTGAACAGCTCTGATAGAATTGAAATAACACTCTTCAAAGTCCAAATACTACGATGATTAATTAGAGCTGCTTTTATTATGAAACATTACTATCCCTTTAATAACTTCTTTTAACCCGTTGAATTCCAGAGGTATGTATCTCATTGCAGCTGGAGAACTGTCCAGCAGTGACAGGGTAAAAAAAAAACCTTATTCTAGCCCTTTGTGTGCCAGAGAGGTCTCCAACGCATTGCATACAATGTGTTGTAGAACGGTTGAGCATTGACAGGGTTAAAAACTTCTTTTAACCTCTTGAGTGCCAGAGAGATGTCCAACGCATTGTGACACCCCTTTGCTACTAAAGGGGTTACAAGAAATTTAATTCTTGAGGGATTTTTATTTGTCCCCTATGGTGCATGTTTGTTTTACAGCAAATTGAAATCTGAGCCATTTTTTTTTCTTAAAATAAATAGTTTTTGAGACACTAACATTACTGTGCTGGTGGCACAGTGTGGCACTTAATGTTAATTTACTGCACCATTAGTTCTGCTCTAGACCAATCTTAACCCTCACTGTGCTATTAGTCACACATCTAATATCTACATTCATTCATAGCACTGTGGGTGGTAAGATGTACTAATGGGATTGTGTACTAAAATACGTGCTGGACTCAAACGTCTAGTGCTACATTTGCCAAACGTCAATTTGCTAATTTATTTACACAGAAGATTATCCACTTAATGCTGCTTGCACCAAATAGGGGATAATGCGGGAGACAAGGGGGGTTGCGCGCATTAAAGACTTAGGTCTCTTTTACATGGGAAACACAAAGACTCACTGTCCAGCATAGTCCATAGTGCAGTAAAGTTACAGTTAGGAAGGTCTGTACAGAGGCCTATGTGGCTGTATTATTACTGTATTCCCTCAGGAACACAGTAAAGTTACAGTAAGGTCTGTACAGAGGCCTATGTGGCTGTATTATTACTGTATTCCCTCAGGAACACAGTAAAGTTACAGTAAGGTCTGTACATAGGGTTGCCACCTTATCTTCAAAAAAATACCGGCAAGGCAATGCCTCCGTAGACTTAACATTAGAAAGAAGCCAATTTTTTACCGGCCTGCCGGTAAAATACTGGCTGGGTGGCAACCCTATCTGTACAGAGGCCTGTGGCTCTGTATTATTACAATATTCCCTCAGGAACACAGTAAAGTTACAGTAAGGTCTGTACAGAGGTCTATGGGGCTGTATTATTACTGTATTCCCTCAGGAACACAGTAAAGTTACAGTAAGGTGTGTACAGAGGTCTATGGACTGTATTATTACTGTACTCCCTCAGGAACACAGTAAAGTTACAGTAAGGACTGTACAGAGGCCTATGGGGCTGTATTATTACTGTATTCCCTCAGGAACACAGTAAAGTTACAGTAAGGAAGGTCTGTACAGAGGCCTGTGGGCTGTATTATTACTGTATTCCCTCAGGAACACAGTAAAAATTACAGTAAGGTCTGTACAGAGGCCTATGGGCTGTATTATTACTGTATTCCCTCAGTAACACAGTAGGGTTACAGTAAGGTCTGTACAGAGGCCTATGGGGCTGTATTATTACTGTATTCAATCAGGAACACAGTAAAGTTACAGTAAGGTCTGTACAGAGACCTATGGGGCTGTATTATTACTGTATTCCCTCAGGAACACAGTAAAGTTACAGTAAGGTCTGTACAGAGGCCTGTGGTGCTGTATCATTACTGTATTTGCAAAAGAGCTAGTCAGAGACACTCAACTAGGAACGAGCCTGCCCTCAAATTGATGAGGCTCTATAGGATATGTAACAGGGTAATCCAGACGTGGATCCCTTGCTCACAGTGCCTAGAGAGATCAGCTGCACCTCACTGACGAGGCCCAACTAGGCCGAAACGTACGTCTGGGGTTGGCTGATTCTCAGTATCAGTATGATGTGCTTTAGGATATTTCCTCTCTGTGAAAGGCACTAGTGAGCTAAAAGAGATTGCACCCTGGGTAGGATACTTATCCTACAGAGCCTCATCAATTCGAGGGCAGGCTCATTCCTAGTTGAGCATCTCTGACTAGCTCTTTTGTATATGCAAATTACCCTTGGGTCATGTCAGCCTAAGGGTAACAGGGTAATCCAGACGTGGCTCCCTTGCTCACAGTGTCTAGCGAGATCAACTGCACCTCACTGATAAGGCCCAACTAGGTTGAAGCATATGGCTGGGGTTGGTGAATTCTCTTGTTCAGAGAAGGATTGCCTGACACTTTGTGGCTGGACTGCCTTTTGGTAGGATCAGTATGATGTGCTTTAAGATATTTCCTCTCTGTGAAAGGCACTAGTGAGCTAAAAGAGATTTCACCCTGGGTAGAATACTTATCCTACAGAGCCTCGTCAATTCGACGGCAGGCTTGTTCCTAGTTGAGCATCTCTTGCTAGCTCTTTTGCATATGCAAATTACCCTTGGGACAAGTCAACCTAAGGGTAACAGAGTAATCCAGATGTGGATCCCTTGCTCACAGTGTCTAGAGAGATCATCCATCTGCACCTCACTGATAAGGCCCAACTAGGCTGAAGCATATGGCTGGGGTTGGCGGATTCTCTTATTCAGAGAGGAATTGCCTGGCACTTCGTGGCTGGACTGCCTTTTGTTAGGATCAGTATGATGTGCTTTAGGATATTTTCTCTCTGTGAAAGGCACCAGTGAGCTAAAGACATTGCATCCTGGGTAGGATACTTATCCTATAGAACCTCATTAATTTGAGGGTAGGCTTGTTCCTAGGTGAGTGTCTCTGGCTAGCTCTTTTGCATATGCAAATTACCCTTGGGAAAGTCACCCTAAGGGTAACAGGGTAATCCAGACATGGATCCCTTCCTCACAGTGCCTAGAGAGATCAGTTGCACCTCACTGACAAGGCCCAACTAGGCCAAAATGTACATCTGGGGTTGGCTGATTCTCTTGTTCAGAGAGGAATTGCCTGGCAATTTGTGGTTGGACTGCCTTTTGGTAGGATCAGTATGATGTGCTTTAGGCTATTTTCTCTCTGTAAAAGGCGCTAGTGAGCTAAAAGAGATTGCAACCTGGGTCGGATACTTATCCTATAGAGCCTCATCAATTCGAGGGCGGGCTTGTTCCTAGTTGAGTGTCTCTGGCTAGCTCTTTTGCATATGCAAATTACCCTTAGGGCAAGTCACCCTAAGGGTAACATGGTAATCCAGACGTGGATCCCTTCCTCACAGTGCCTAGAGAGATCAGTTGCACCTCACTGACAAGGCCCAACTAGGCCAAAATGTACATCTGGGGTTGGCTGATTCTCTTGTTCAGAGAGGAATTGCCTGGCACTTTGTGGTTGGACTGCCTTTTGGTAGGATCAGTATGATGTGCTTTAGGCTATTTCCTCTCTGTAAAAGGCGCTAGTGAGCTAAAAGAGATTGCAACCTGGGTCGGATACTTATCCTATAGAGCCTCATCAATTCGAGGGCGGGCTTGTTCCTAGTTGAGTGTCTCTGGCTAGCTCTTTTGCATATGCAAATTACCCTTAGGCAAGTCACCCTAAGGGTAACATGGTAATCCAGACGTGGATCCCTTGCTCACAGTGCTTAGAGAGATCAGCTGCACCTCACCGATGAGGCCCAACTAGGCCAAAACGTACGTCTGGGGTTGGCTGCTTCTCTTGTTCAGAGAGGAATTGCCTGGCACTTCATGGCTGGACTGCCTTTTGGTAGGATCAGTATGATGTACTTTAGGATATTTCTTATCTGTGAAAGGCGCTAGTGAGCTAAAAGAGATTGCACCCTGGGTAGGATACTTATCCTATAGAACCTCATCAATTTGAGGGCAGGCTGGTTCCTAGTTGAGCGTCTCTGGCTAGCTCTTTTGCATTATTACTGTATTCCCTCAGGAACACAGTAAAGTTACAGTAAGGTCTGTGCAGAGACCTATGGGGCTGTATTATTACTGTATTCTCTCAGGAACACAGTACAGTTCCAGTAAGGTCTGTGCAGAGGCCTATGGACTGTATTATTACTATATTCCCTCAGGAACACAGTAAAGTTACAGTAAGGAAGGTCTGTACAGAGGCCTATGGACTGTATTATTACTGTATTCCCTCAGGAACACAGTAAAGTTACAGTAAGGTCTGTACAGAGGCCTATGGACTGTATTATTACTGTATTCCCTCAGGAACACAGTAAAAATTACAGTAAGGTCTGTACAGAGGCCTATGGGCTGTATTATTACTGTATTCCCTCAGTAACACAGTAGGGTTACAGTAAGGTCTGTACAGAGGTCTATGGGACTGTATTATTACTGTATTCCCTCAGGAACGCAGTAAAGTTACAGTAAGGTCTGTACAGAGGCCTATGAGACTGTATTATTACTGTATTCCCTCAGGAACACAGTAAAGTTACAGTAAGGAAGGTCTGTACAGAGGCCTATGGGCTGTATTATTACTGTATTCCCTCAGGAACACAGTAAAGTTACAGTATGGTCTGTACAGAGGTCTATGGGACTGTATTATTACTGTATTCCCTCAGGAACACAGTAAAGTTATAGTAAGGTCTGTACAGAGGTCTATGGGACTGTATTATTACTGTATTCCCTCAGGAACGCAGTAAAGTTACAGTAAGGTCTGTACAGAGGCCTATGAGACTGTATTATTACTGTATTCCCTCAGGAACACAGTAAAGTTACAGTAAGGTCTGTACAGAGGCCTATGCATTGGAGGTGTTTCTAGCATGCAAACTGTTAAATTGTACTAAAAACATAGCCTAGGGTCACAGGTCTACATTAAGGTAAGTGGGGTTTAAGTTTTATTAATAGAAGTCATGGGTGTTTAATTAAAATACACATACACTGCACAGTTAATGCTTTTAGTGTCAGAACACATTGCAAAGCAATGCACTGGCCACTTGACTCTCCCCCAACACACCCCCCACTACTCTTTCACAGTAGCTTAGTTGACGAGGCTGAAAAAAGACATGCGTCCATCAAGTCCGGCCCATGTCAAAAACACCCCTGTTTTTGTCGATCTGTCTCAAACCATTGCTCTCACAAATAACCCTTTGGAGTGCAGGATGTAAGAGATACAATTAAACTGTGATTCATTTTACAAAAAATATAGTAAACAAAAAATGACAAGCAAAAACATTTTGGTCACAAAAGCAGAGTTCAAAACCGTCTGTCTCTTAGTAAGAATTGGGTGAAAAGCTCATTAATTTGTTCTTTTTCAGAGATGAATTCCCAGCTCAGAGGTTTTTTTTTTTCTCTTTTTCTTGCAATCCTATTCAAAGGAGCCGGTAGGAGGAAGAAAGTTCCGCTTTGAATTCCTTTTCATCTTCGGATACGCAGAGCAACACTTTTTCCTGACACCCACCCCTCAGTGTTAGACAGTGAGCGCCCCACAAGTGATCTTGGCACCCTGTAGAGCTCATTTTATACAGTTTAAGTGTCCATTTGGTATCAGGGGAGATAAAGAACAGGTTCTGTTTGTAAAGGAAGGATAAAAAAAAAACTCCACAATGATATCTCCAGGCTTAGAATGCTGAATGCACTCTGTGTATTGGCATTTAACTCTGTCCCCTTCTCCCTCTGCCCTTTCCTTCATATGACATTATCACGGATGAGTATTAGGACCTATGTGCGCTCAACAATCATTTCCCTTTAACCGCATCATGGCTAGGGGCTTCTGCAATGGGTTGCTTTGGAATGTATTATAGAAACCTCTGTTATGAAATGCATGCCTCCCAAGTGTCCCTCTTTAGGAGGGACAGTCCCTCTTTTAGACCCAAATCCCTCTGTCCCTCTTTCCCACCCTGATGTCCATCTTTTTAGGAGAGCAGACTTTGTGATGTGTATATAAATATATCACATTGCTCTACATCAATAAAACTCACATTAATATTTGCTTAATCATCAGTATATGTGTTTATAAATTAGTCTGTGTAAATAAAACACTTTGGTCTTATCCTATCCTATATAATAATTCGCTAAATCGTGTGTAACGAAGCGACATAAGCAGTAGACACTGCTGCGCGTGCTGCAGTCATGCGCAGTAAAGACTGCCCGTGCCACGGCTGATACAGAGCCGTGGCGCGGGCAGTCTCTACTGCGCGTGACTGCCCCACGGCCGGGTGGCAGTGGCACTGTGGCCTGTGTAACGGGCTGTTCAACTAGTTAGAAATAATTTAGTAGGTTACACAAGGAGGTGTCAATTGGTAGTGAAATAGCCTGAAAATTATGGATAATGCCCTGCCCACCAGCCACGCCCACAGCAACACCCCCTATAACACAAGTGTCCCTCTTTGGCAATCTGAAATGTTGGGAGGTATGGAAATGGGTTAACCCTCTGAGAGTCAGTAAGATATTCAACACATCGCAACGCAATGAGTTATATACCTCTCTGGCAACCAAAGTGTTAAATGGACAGTAGACCCTAACCCTAGACTACCTTTAAATTTGTTTATCTAACAACAATTAAAAACTGCCTATATGTTTAGCTAACTATTTAAATGTAACTTAATCCCTTAAGGACCATGTGGTCCGGTTCACTACGAAAATGTCTCCCACTATTGGGTGACCAACTAAATGGCACATTATCCATGTCGCCGGGATGAAAAGGGTGACATGAGAATCTCGCCCACATCAAAAGGGTGAGATTCTTAAGTCGCTGGCAAGATTCTCATGTCGCTGGCAAGATTCTCATGTTGCTGGCTTAAGCTCCTCTCATTTGAGCACCCGCATCATTCTCATAAACATACCTTACTGATATGTGTCTCTTTGTAGGTGGACTATCGAAATGGCACCAGAGGCATAACTAGAAGTCATGGGGCCCTGTTGCAAGAATTGCCATGGGCCCCCCAACCACACTGGCAACCTCCACATTGCCCCCCCATCTCCACATTGCTCCTTCCACAATGCCAGTCAATCTCCACATTGCCCCTTCCCCAATGCCCCTCAATCTCCACATTGTCCCTTCCACAATGCCCCCATCTCCATATTGCCCCTTTCACATTGCCCCCATCTCCACATTGCCCATTCCACAATGCACCCATCTCCACAATGCCCCTTCTACAATGCTCCTAAATTTCATACCTCCCTGGTGGTCCAGTGGCAGAGGACAGGTCTGTGCCTCTTTTTGCACAGACCTCTTCTCCCGCGCGGTCCTCTTCAGTAATGCAGATCGCTAGGAGATGATGTAATGCTCTGCATTACGAGAGTGCCGGTCTGCCGGAGGGAATACTGATCTCCCTCTGGCAGACCGCACTCTCGTAATGCAGAGCCCCAGCGCTCTGCATTACTTAATTGCAGGCGTCAGGCGAGGAGGTCGCGGGGGGAGGCCGGGCCCCTGGAGTGACGGTCCCAGTCGCAGGTGCGACCCCTATAGTTATGTCACTGAATGGCACAGAATGCTCTCCTTCACCTCACTGTCTGCAGCTCATAATAATTAAAAAAAAAAAAAAATCATATGACCATCTGCAAAGACACAGGTGCACAATTCACTCCTATAGTAGTTAAATATACTGCCTCAATACGTGCACATACTGTAGGGGTGAATTCCATGCCCCTCCCACCCTTTTCCACTGCTTCACTCAGCCTCTCTGTCTGGTCCAAATGGAGAGCGGAAAGGGACAATCTTCAGTAAGCAAAAGGAAAATCCTGCCATCTTTCCTCAAGGGGGCAGTGTTTTCCTTATAGTTCCGAAAAAAAACAAATGTATATAAAGAAAATGGCGCCAATTAACTAAAAGGTTCTAAAATAAGTCACTCAAAGAACTCTCGCTTCAATCACCAAATATCTGATAGTGAACAGAAAAAAACCCCATAATATTGGAGAGAGATAATTCTTAGTGAACACATAAAAAATATATATTTTATTTTATTAATACAACAGAGATAACAATAATAGATACAATATAAATATTATATACTCCCGATTCTAGCAGCATACACTAGAATTGCCATTAACACACCCGCTCCTTTACCATTTTATACCTGCATTTATTTGCTTTCAGTTACCTAATGGGAATACGTTTCAGTATTGATATTTTTATTTTATGTTTTATATGAATTCACATTCCAGTATTTATAAAGCTCTTTATATGTTTTACACTAATCCGGAGCATATAATATTTATATTGTGTATATTATTGGTATCTCTGTTGTATTAATAAAATAAAATATATTTTTATATGTTCACTAAGAATTAGCGCTCTCCCTATATTACATTTTGTTTTTTTTCCTTATAGTTACTGACCAAAGATTGTCTCTCTCTGCATCCGTCCAGTCCCACGACTGGATTCCAGATCTAATGGAGGCGACCAGAAGGGACAGGATTTGACCTACAAAACTATAAGTATTGAAATATAGCACTACATGCTAAAAAAAAGAGTAAAGAAGACTCGGGTGCGCACTTTAAAGGAGCAGTAAACTTTTTTTATGGAAAAAAATATATATTGTAGGGATTTTCCTGTTGAGTAAAATAAGGGTACTCCCACTGCCGAGAGATTTATATTTCCAGATTTATTACAGTTTAAATCCATGTTTTTTTACATCAGCAGTGCCCTCTAGTGGTCAAATTCTAATTAGTTTTCCTGTTAGATTCTAATGGAGAGGGAAGTCAGAAAAGTCAGAGACATACAGTTCTCCATAGAATGTGATAGAAACTGCTGAGTCACTTCTTGTCAGTTAGAACTATCAGGAAGTAAACACAGTAAATTCACTTCCTGTCAGTTAGAACTATCAGGAAGTAAACACAGTAAATTCACTTCCTGTCAGTTAGAATTATCAGGAAGTAAATACACAGAAAAATTCACTTCCTGTCAGTTAGAACTATCAGGAAGTAAACACAGTAAATTCACTTCCTGTCAGTTAGAACTATCAGGAAGTAAACACAGTAAATTCACTTCCTGTCAGTTAGAATTATCAGGAAGTAAACACAGTAAATTCACTTCCTGTTATTTGAACTGCTACAATTTTTGAATAAAACATCTGACAGCGATGGGAGTGACCTTGTTTTATTCAGCACGAAAAGTTCTATAAAATATGTGTTTTCATCAAAAAAAGTTTACTGCTCCTGTAAGGTGACAGGTCTAATACAATTGTAAGACCACACATCTCTGACTATGCTATTCTGTTCTACAAACTAAGGAGTTAATACTCTCTAAGTCAGTCAGCCACAGGGATGTGCACAGACATTTTGGGGGGCAGGGGCTCAAATTAAAAAAAGGGCACTTCTCATAATTATTTATTCAAAATATATATTTAGAAAAGAAAATAATTTACATCTCAGGAGCCTGTAGGCACAGAAATCTGAAGCGCCCCCCCCCCCCATTCGCCATCTCCACTAGACACCTCCACAATGCTCCTAATCTCCACATTGACCCCCATCGTCTCCATATTGCCCTTACATTGCCCCCCATCAGCTCCATATTGCCCCATCAGCTCCAACTTACCCTCACATTGCCCCCTTCATCTCCATATTGCCTCCATCAGCTCCATATGTCATCAGCTCCAGCTTACCCTCACATACATTGCCCCATCATCTCTACATTGCCATAATCTCCATTGTGCCCCCCATCAGATCCATCTTGCCCCCTATCAGATCCACATTGCCCCCCAGTGTCCGTTTCCTACCTCTTCCCTGGTGATCCAGAGGCAGGAGAGGTCTGTATGTGCCTCCTATGGCACAGACCTGTAGCTGCTGGAGCTCCCGCGCGGTCTTCTCTTCATGCAGAGCGCTGGGAGATGATGTCATCTCCCAGCGCTCTGTAATACTAAAGAGCTGACGAGGGAGCGCAGCATCTACAGGTCTGTCCTGAAGGAGGCACAGACCTGACTGGGCGGTGGGGGGGGTTAGTGCACGCGGCGAGACAACTTTTTTTTTTTGTTAAAAGGGCACGAGGGCACTTTGAACAAAAAGGGCAGGTACTCAAGCCCCCCTTGGTATCAATGTGTGCACGTGCCTGGTCAGCCAGTCCCATGCCTAGTCCTTCAGGACCAGATGAAACATCCTAGATAGACATAGATGCACTAAGGCATGATAATGAGATGGCTCCCCCCGGTGATATCACTTCTCCAGCTCCTGTGTTATTCTATGGAGCCTGTGCACTAAGATGTCTCCAACTTTGTAGATCTGAGTGCACAGGTTCCATAGAAAGACATAGGAACTGGAGGGCCTATATTCACTAAAATTAGAAGAGGGCTAAAAATGTCGATGTCCCGTTGGAGCAGTGTCGTAGGCACATCGATAGTATTCACTAAAGTTTGTACGACATCTCATCACCAGTACTCCGACAAAAATACGCCCACATCGACATCAATCTGACAGGTTTATGAATTTTCGTTCATCACATCGACAGTGGCCTATTTCCATATGGAAATGAGGCATAATGAGACACTTTCGTATACAAGGGGTGTGTTGATATGTTAATGTGACACTTCGACACATTCACTAATCTCCGACAGCAGACTCTGCTGTCAGAGTTCACAGTCACAACAAAGTTGGGATCTCCCTGTACTTTCCTATGCAGGAACAGCCCTCAAGCAATCACAAGCAGGGAGGGCTGTGACCTGTTGTCAGTGTGGAAGGGATGTCCTCCCTCACACATCACCAGCACTAGGACAATTCTGAAGTTGCAATAAACAATTATTGCGCACCAACCACTCTTCTGAAAATATCCTACTCTTAAAGCAAAAAAGCAACTCTGGGAGACTAGAAATATTAATAGGACTGAGAGTACCATGTGAAGAGAAGAGAAAAAAAAAAAAAAAGAGAAGGGCAGAACAGATGAATAAAGCCAATAATAACTCAATATACAAAAACAAAAATAAATTAAATGATAGTCCTTTAGATAATAAAATTGAAAATCCAATAAAAATTGAGTGGTAGATAATCACTCACTACCTGTTAGTCCTGTCCAATGAGTAAAGATGAAAAGAAATGCGAGAGATATGAAATAATGGATGATGAGTGGATGATCGATGAGATGAAATGGAAGAGGATGAAGAGATGATGAAATGAAGTAAAGTGTTCGCAGTCTCTCAAATGTCAATAAAAACAATCTTTGTATCCCTTGTGCAGCTATCCACTATGGACTTGTATAGGCCATAACATACGAAAAAATCACTTTGATACTCAGAGCTCAAAAGGGAAAAAGCAAACAGAGATAAAAGAATCTAAGCGTAGTATTTATTATCAATCGATTAAACATACAAGACAAGTACACACTCACTCTTAGTCTGCTTGATTGTAAGCATCTCGGGGTCCCAGCCCCTGATAGTCACGAACCGTGTCCTTGTCACTGTTTCCCAGTGGCTCCAGTTTTCAACCGGAAGACTCGTCGGCGTCTTTCAGCTAAGCGGTATGAACCGCAATGTCAATACAGTAGGCTTGAACCGGATGCACACCTCACATGGATGGAACCTCACGGGGGATGTGGGCGGGACAAGTTCTAGATAATAATCCTAGCGCTTTCGTGGGACACTTCCCACTTCATCAGGGGTAGAGCGAAGTTGAACAGCATTCTCTCTGCTTCCCTACTTGGCAGTAAGGGAGTAAAGAGAAGGCTTTCAGCACCATGGACAGCATTGAGAGCCATAAGGATGTGCACTGCTCACCCCTGTGGCACTCAAAGAGTTAAAATAAATATAGTACACCAAGCACTACACAATTATCCCCTAACCTATGTATCATATATTATACATGTTGTGCACTCACAGGGGAACAAGACTGGGGGTCACTCAGCATCTACAGGAATTTGTGACTGCCACTTGCCCCCAAGCCTTGTTCCCTTGCCCAGTTGTAGCCAAAGAACACCATATACACTGCTTGGCCCCCACACTTTGTGAAGACAAAAACAAAGAAGGCGCTCCTGGTGTAATATTGTTGGTGGAAAAAAAATATGTTCACCACCATTCACCACTTTAGAAATGATACTCACAAAATATGTGGTGAGTGCAGCACTTCTATGCTCACCGACAATTGCGCTCAGGGGTTTAATTATTCAACACTGCCCCCCCCCCCCCATACAGTGATGCTTTCACGGAACTAAGTCTTGTCCGGATTACGGCTGCTCCTCTCCTCGACTCCAAGGAGGTAGATATATAGAAAGAACACAAAACAGGAGGGCGCCCAATCGTGCCTGTTATCCCAGCATCACCATTACCAAAAAAAAGGGAACATACAGAGTTATACTGTTTATCAGTAGGCAGATCAGGAAGGTCTGATAAAGACTAATTTAATGGGTAGCAGGAAAGCGATAAAGTTCTCAGTTGAACTTTGATAGACTTGTGTCTTTTTTCAACCTAATTTAGTATGTTACTATGTTACTATGTATTACACGTGTAAATAAATAATTATACTTACAAGAGGAGTTGTTACTTATGGGCTTATACCCACCGGTAACCAGACTCGCCTGCACAGATTATAAACCTGTCTCTGCTCAGGTGTTCTCATCAGTTAATGGAGTATAAAAACTGTGCCGTAGTCTATGGTTCAACGATTTTCAATGCAAAATAATAAAGATACATAAATAATACAGATAAAAATGCTCTCCTGAGCTGATACAAAAATTTTTTTTAAAAACAAAATAACTGGCTCCGCATAATGTTTTGTGGCTCCCTAGCTACTTTCTCTAATGCAATGAACTATCTGCCTAAAAATCCCCAAAAAACCTAATGACCCCCCACACTTGTTCCCTTCATCACAGCTAGCAGTAGCCACAAATCCCCATGGCCACTGCCTGAGCAAGGGAAAAGTCTGGGGGTGTCAGGCAATGTATATGGGGCTAACACACAATGGTGTTGTTCCCCATGCTGCACAACATGTTAGAAATCTGACACAGAGTGCCCCCCTTCAACATATTAACCCCTCCTTAGTAATTCGACATATAGTGCTCCCATTCGACATACTAACATTCTCCAAGTTTATTCGACATACACTGTTAAGTAGCATACTTATGTTTAGCAGTGATCAAGGAGAAAAGACTGGAAAGGGTCAGTCAGTGTACATGGGGATATGTGGTTACCAGTGGTCAAGGAAACAAGTGTGGGGGCAAAGCAGTGTATATGACATTCTATGGCTACCACTAGGCAAGGGAACAAGGCTGGGGCAGCAAGTGGTAGCCACAAATCCCCATAGATGCTGTGTGACCCCCAGTCTTGTTCCCTGTGAGTGAACAACATGTATAATATATGATACATAGGTAAAGGGATAATTGTGCAGTGCTTGGTATACTATATTTTTCATTTTAACCCTTTGAGTGAGCAATGCACATCCCTATGGCTCTCAATGCTGTTCATGGTGCTGAAACTGTTCTCTCCAATCCCCTACTGGCCAAGTAGTGAAGCAGAGAGAGAACACTGTTCAACTTCAGAATTGTCGTAGTGTTGGAGATGAATGAAGAGAGGACATACCTTCCACACCGACAGCACTTCGACAATCCTGTATGCTAATAAGGACCTTCTCCACCCCTACTCTTGCATCCGACAATTTTAGTGAATATGTCATTGTGTGTGTGTAGATCAAAATGTCAAAGCGTTTTGAACACCTCGACAAGATCATATCGCCACAGCATTGACCTTTAGTGAATCTAGGCCAAGAAGTGATTTCACTGGAAAAGTAGGCTCTATCACCTCCTTATCACCCCCCTTTCCTTCTAGCCTAATTGATAATATTGGGTGTGAGAAGGGACAAACTTACACCCTTCTAAAACCAGTATTCCTACTATGCGCTCTCAGATTATGGATTCGGTCCTTGCAGAAATAATATTTGGTTTTAAAAGTCAAGAAATGTGTCCTGCTTCGTCACTAGTTTACGTATTGCCGATCAAGCAAGAAGAGAAACAGTCATTCGGTATTAACTCATGAGCTGAAGGAATAAATTAGCCATAGACGTACACACATGGGGATATTGACTAAGTGGTGATAAAGTGGAGATGACTTCTTTAATTCATCACTTCTCCAATTCCTATGTTAGTCTATGGAGCATATGCACTAATATTTCTTCGACTTTGGAGATCTTATTGAATAGGCTCTAGAGTATAACATAGGAACTGGAGAAGTGATATCACTGGAGATGCCAGGGGTTATGCACTAAGGAGTGATAAAGAGGTGATAAAGGGGAGATGATTTCTCCAGTGATATCACTAGTGATGAGCGAGCACCCCAATGCTCGGGTGTTCGGGTGCTCTAACCGAGCACCCCCTGAGGCTCGAGTGCTCGGCCGAGCACCCGAGCCCCATTGAAGTCAATGGGAGGACTCGAGCATTACACCAGGCACCCCCTGCTCTGATGAGGGGAGGGTGCCTGGTCCATAGGAAAAGGGCAGAAAAGGATGGAAACACCACAGAAATGGTTCAGGGACAGCATAGGGAGGATGTCTGGATGCATCTTGGACTCCAACATCGCTGCTGGGAACGATCTTTCGCCCGTAGTACGCCATTTTTACAGACTGACCATAAAACACACAAAAAGGAAAATAAAAACGACTTTAGGCGAAAAATTGTTACCAAACAATATTTGCTGTATATTTACTTGTATATCATCTGCAAATTCTCCCAAAAATTTCCTTGGTTTTCGGAAGTGAGGCCATGATTAAGAGGGAAACGTGCGCAGAGGCAAATTCTCCCAAAAATTTCCTTGATTTTCAGAACTGAGGCCATGATTAAGAGGGAAACGTGCACAGAGGCAAATTCTCCCAAAAATTTCCTTGATTTTATTGAACTGAGGCCATGATTAAGAGGGAAACGTGCGCTGAGCCGACCATCTAAAACATTATGGGTGAGGGTCTGCTGCAGAGCTGACCATCCTAAACATTATATGCGAAGGCCCGCTAGTGAGCTGACGCTATAAAACATTATATGAGAGGGCCCGCTAGAGAGCTGACCCAATAAAACATTATATGAGAAGGCCCGCTGGTGAGCTGACCTATATAAAAATTGTCAAACAGGGCCCGCTGGTGAGCTGGCCCTATATAAAAATTATATCACAGGGCCCGCTGGTGAGCTGGCCCTATATAAAAATTATATCCCAGGGCATATGGAAGAGGAGGAGGAGGATGAGAAGATTAAGAGTCAACCATATACCCGTTTTTTGGGTGGAAGGGGTGAATGGGAATACAGAGTATTCCCATCATTGTAAATAACATATATAAAGTGAGTTTATGTTCCCCCGGGGCTTTCCTCCAGTGGAGTGGAGAAGTCAGGGGAAATCCAGGCCTTGTTCATTTTTATAAGTGTCAACCTATCAGCATTGTCGGTGGAAAGGCGGATACGCTTATCTGTTATGATGCCACCAGCAGCACTAAATACCCGCTCAGACAGAACGCTGGCGGCAGGGCAGGCCAGCACCTCCAAGGCATAGAGTGCCAGTTCATACCACGTGTCCAGCTTGGACACCCAGTAGTTGTAAGGCACAGAGGGATCATTGAGGACGCTGACACGGTCTGCTACGTACTCCTTCACCATCTTCCAAAACTTTTCCCTCCTTGTGACACTAGGCTGCGCATCAGGGTGAGGGTGCTGGCGGGGTGTCATGAAGGTGTCCCACGCCTTGGAGAGTGTTGCCCTGCCTTTCTCGGAACTGCTGTGTGCTCCCCTTTTCTCCCCTTCTCGGTTGGCCAAGGTAGCACGTACTCTGCCGCCAGCGTTGTCAGATGGAAAATTTTGGAGCAATTTTTCAACAAGAACCTTCTGGTATTGCACCATTTTGCTTGTCCTCTCCACCGGAGGAATGAGAGATGAGAAATTCTCTTTGTAGCGGGGGTCCAGAAGGGTGAACACCCAGTAATCCGTGTTGTCTAAAATGCGTGTAACGCGTGGGTCACGGGAAAGGCAGCCTAACATAAAGTCAGCCATGTGTGCCAGAGTACCAACAGGAAAGATTTCGCTGTCCTCACCAGGAGGATGACTCTCAATCTCCTCATCCTCTTCCTCCTCTTCTGCCCACCCACGCTGAAGAGATGGAACTAAAGTTCCATGGCTACCCTCTGTAGCGGAGACAACCGTGTCTTCCTCCTCCTCCTCCTCCTCCTCCTCCGCCTCCTCCAATTGTCGCTGAGAAGACGAAGTGAGGGTGCTCTGGCTATCACCTTGTGTAAGCTCTTCCTCCCCCATTTCCACATCTTCCACATGCAAAGCGTCGGTTTTAATTGTGAGCAGCGAGCGTTTCAGTAGACACAGAAGTGGGATGGTTACACTGATAATAGCGTTATCGCCGCTCACCATCTGTGTCGATTCCTCAAAATTGCGTAAAACCTCACAGAGGTCTGACATCCATTCCCACTCCTCACTTCTGATTACAGGAAGTTGAACGGAGAGGCGACGACCGTGTAACAGCTGGTACTCCACTACTGCCCTCTGCTGCTCACAAAGCCGGGCCAACATGTGGAAGGTGGAGTTCCAGCGCGTGCTCACGTCACACAGCAGCAATTGTAAGCGCTGCTGCAGCTTCAACAGGCCGGCTGAAGCTGTTGATGACTTACGGAAATGTGCACACACGCGGCGCACCTTGGTCAAGAGATCATGCACATTGGGGTAGGTTTTTAGAAATCGCTGCACCACTAAATTAAATACATGCGCTAGGCATGGTACGTGTGTGAGCTTGCCGAGCTCCAAAGCCGCCACCAAGTTACGCCCATTATCACACACAACCATGCCTGGTTGCAGGTTGAGTGGCGAGAGCCACTGCTCGGTCTGGTGACTAATCCCCTGCAACAGCTCTGAGGCCGTGTGCTGTTTGTCCCCAAGGCAGATCAGCTTCAGCACGGCCTGTTGACGCTTCCCCACTGCAGTGCTACACTGCTTCCAGCTACTGGCTGATGGGGGAGTGGCGGTGTGTGTAGAGAATTCGGAGGTGGAAACGGAGGAGGAGGAGCCAATAACGTAGGTGCTGGTGGAAACCCTGATGGAGGTAGGGCCCGCAATCCTCGGCGTGGGTAGCACCCGTGCCATCCCAGGGTCCGAGTCGCTCCCAGCCTCCACGACATTCACCCAGTGTGCCGTCAGGGAAATGTAGCGTCCCTGGCCACAAGCACTTGTCCATGTGTCAGTCGTTAAGTGGACCTTCCCAGTAACTGCGTTGGTCAGGGCACGGGTGATGTTACGGGACACATGGTGGTGTAATGCGGGGATGGCACACCGGGAAAAGTAGTGGCGGCTGGGGACCGCGTACCGAGGGACAGCTGCTGCCATCAGGCTGCGGAAGGACTCAGTGTCCACAAGCCTAAATGGCAGCATTTCGATGGCCAGTAATTTGGAAAGGTGTGAGGTTAGTGCTATGGCCTGTGGGTGGGTGGCTGGGTACTTTCTCTTGCGCTCAAATGCCTGGGGTAACGACATTTGGACGCTGTGCTGGGACAGGGAAGTGGATGTGGTCGCTGATGGTGCTTCAGATGCTACAGGTGCAGGGCGGGAGGTATGCGGGCCTGCGCCTTCGACAGGCGATTGGCCGGCACCGAAAACAGGGGAAGAGGAGGCAGTGGTGTGGCCTGCAGACACAGATGGGCGATCCAGGCGTTCCTCCCACTTACTACGGTGCTTGGATGCCATGTGTCGGATCATGCTGGTGGTGGTGAGGTTTCTAGTGTTCATGCCTCGGCTCATTCTGGTGTGGCACAGGTTGCAAACTACAATTCTTTTGTCGTCCGCACTTTCCTTAAAAAAACGCCATACCGCGGAACACCTACCCCTTGGCAAGGTAGATTTACGCAAGGGGGTGCTCCGTGGAACATTTGCGGGCCGGTTTGGTGCGGTCCGCCTTCTTTCTGTAGCCACACCACTGCCTCTTCCAGCCTGTTGCGGTGCTGCAGATGGCTCACCCTCAGGACTGCTGTCATCGCTCGGCTCTACACCTTCCCAGGTGGGGTCAGTCACCTCATCGTCCACCAAGTCCTCCTCCACTTCCTCACTCTGATCATCCTCCTCAAGTCTTGATCCCACCACATACTCAGTCATTGACAACTGTATAACATTCTCCTCAACAAGGTCTTGAGACGGAAATAGTGGTTGATTTAATGGCAACTGTGTCTCATCATCATCATCATCATCCACTACTTCCTTTGACCTTAAATGCCGTTCACATCTGTCATCTTCTTGAGATTGGGTAGCCTCTAGAGGTTGTGAATCAGGGCACAAGATGTCATGTTCCTCTGCAAGCGTGCTTGGAGAGAGGGTCAAATGAAGGATTGGTGATGAGACGAGCTCCTCACTATATCCCAGTGTGGGATCACTTCTTTGACCAGACCGTGTATGGTGGGAGGAAGGATGATCAGAGTGAGGATTATGTTGACCAGACTCTTGGCTACTGAGAGTGGACTTGGTGGAAGACAGGGTGGTGCTTAACCGACTGGAAGCAGTATCAGCTGTCATCCAACCGACCACCTGTTCGCAGTGGTCGGACCTCGAGAGTGATGTCCTGCGACGCCCTGTAAAATTACACATGAAGCTAGGTATGGTGGATGTCTTTCTTTCTTGTGCTCTGGCACCAGGCACAGTTTCTCCGCGTCCTGACCCGCGCCCTGAACTTTCAGGATCACGTCCACTTCCCCGTCCCTTTTTACCCGCCTTCTTCATCTTACACAGAATATGTGACTTTAATATTTGAGTTTGAAAACTTAACAGTATTTCTTATTATTCTGCAACTCTGCAGAGTACACAGAATAGGCTGCTAAACTGCGGTGAAACACACTGAATGGAATATGTGAGTTTAATATTTGAGTTTGAAAACTTAACAGTATTTCTTATTATTCTGCAACTGTACAGAGTACACAGAATAGGCTGTTAAACGGCGGTGAAACACACTGAATGGAATATGTGACTTTAATATTTGAGTTTGAAAACTTAACAGTATTTCTTATTATTCTGCAACTGTACAGAGTACACAGAATAGGCTGTTAAACGGCGGTGAAACACACTGAATGGAATATGTGAGTTTAATATTTGAGTTTGAAAACTTAACAGTATTTCTTATTATTCTGCAACTGTACAGAGTACACAGAATAGGCTGCTAAACTGCGGTGAAACACACTGAATGGAATATGTGACTTTAATATTTGAGTTTGAAAACTTAACAGTATTTCTTATTATTCTGCAACTGTACAGAGTACACAGAATAGGCTGTTAAACGGCGGTGAAACACACTGAATGGAATATGTGACTTTAATATTTGAGTTTGAAAACTTAACAGTATTTCTTATTATTCTGCAACTGTACAGAGTACACAGAATAGGCTGTTAAACGGCGGTGAAACACACTGAATGGAATATGTGACTTTAATATTTGAGTTTGAAAACTTAACAGTATTTCTTATTATTCTGCAACTGTACAGAGTACACAGAATAGGCTGCTAAACTGCGGTGAAACACACTGAATGGAATATGTGACTTTAATATTTGAGTTTGAAAACTTAACAGTATTTCTTATTATTCTGCAACTGTACAGAGTACACAGAATAGGCTGTTAAACGGCGGTGAAACACACTGAATGGAATATGTGACTTTAATATTTGAGTTTGAAAACTTAACAGTATTTCTTATTATTCTGCAACTGTACAGAGTACACAGAATAGGCTGCTAAACTGCGGTGAAACACACTGAATGGAATATGTGACTTTAATATTTGAGTTTGAAAACTTAACAGTATTTCTTATTATTCTGCAACTCTGCACAGTACACAGAATAGGCTGCTAAACGGCGGTGAAACACACTGAATGGAATATGTGACTTTGATATTTTAGTTTGAAGACTTAACAGTATTTCTTCCTATTCTGCAACTCTGCACAGTACACAGAATAGGCTGCTAAACTGCGGTGAAACACACTGAATGGAATATGTGACTTTAATATTTGAGTTTGAAAACTTAACAGTATTTCTTATTATTCTGCAACTGTACAGAGTACACAGAATAGGCTGCTAAACTGCGGTGAAACACACTGAATGGAATATGTGACTTTAATATTTGAGTTTGAAAACTTAACAGTATTTCTTATTATTCTGCAACTGTACAGAGTACACAGAATAGGCTGTTAAACGGCGGTGAAACACACTGAATGGAATATGTGACTTTAATATTTGAGTTTGAAAACTTAACAGTATTTCTTATTATTCTGCAACTGTACAGAGTACACAGAATAGGCTGTTAAACGGCGGTGAAACACACTGAATGGAATATGTGACTTTAATATTTGAGTTTGAAAACTTAACAGTATTTCTTATTATTCTGCAACTGTACAGAGTACACAGAATAGGCTGCTAAACTGCGGTGAAACACACTGAATGGAATATGTGACTTTAATATTTGAGTTTGAAAACTTAACAGTATTTCTTATTATTCTGCAACTGTACAGAGTACACAGAATAGGCTGTTAAACGGCGGTGAAACACACTGAATGGAATATGTGACTTTAATATTTGAGTTTGAAAACTTAACAGTATTTCTTATTATTCTGCAACTGTACAGAGTACACAGAATAGGCTGCTAAACTGCGGTGAAACACACTGAATGGAATATGTGACTTTAATATTTGAGTTTGAAAACTTAACAGTATTTCTTATTATTCTGCAACTCTGCAGAGTACACAGAAAAGGCTGCTAAACTGCGGTGAAACACACTGAATGGAATATGTGACTTTAATATTTGAGTTTGAAAACTTAACAGTATTTCTTATTATTCTGCAACTCTGCACAGTACACAGAATAGGCTGCTAAACGGCGGTGAAACACACTGAATGGAATATGTGACTTTGATATTTTAGTTTGAAGACTTAACAGTATTTCTTCCTATTCTGCAACTCTGCACAGTACACAGAATAGGCTGCTAAACTGCGGCGAAGCACACTGAATGGAATATGTGACTTTGATATTTTAGTTTGAAGACTTAACAGTATTTCTTCCTATTCTGCAACTCTGCACAGTACACAGAATAGGCTGCTAAACTGCGGCGAAGCACACTGAATGGAATATGTGACTTTGATATTTTAGTTTGAAGACTTAACAGTATTTCTTCCTATTCTGCAACTCTGCACAGTACACAGAATGTGCTGCTAAACTGCGGCGAAGCACACTGAATGGAATATGTGACTTTGATATTTTAGTTTGAAGACTTAACAGTATTTCTTCCTATTCTGCAACTCTGCACAGTACTCAGAATGTGCTGCTAAACTGCGGCGACGCACACTGAATGGAATACGTGACTTTGATATTTTAGTTTGAAGACAGAATGTGCTCTAATCTGCAACTTTGCACACTAAACAGAATGTGCTCTAATCTGCAACTTTGCACACTAAACAGAATGTGCTCTAATCTGCAACTTTGCACACTAAACAGAATGTGCTCTAATCTGCAACTGTGCACACTAAACAGAATGTGCTCTAATCTGCAACTTTTCACACTAAACAGAATATTTTTTTTTTTTTTTTTTTTGTTTTTTTCCCCCCACACACAATATAACCTGCTGCCCCCACACACAGTAGTCCTAAAAAGGACTTTTGGTTCTTTTTTGTCACAATTTTTGTTTTTTCCTCCCTACACTGCCTTTCCCTTCCTATCCTCAGCTCTCCCTGGCTCAGACTGAGCCGAACTCGATGGTCAGGTGCTATACAGCACCTGACCACGGGTTCTGGCCAGCCAATCAGTGTAATGCCAGCAGCCAACATGGCTGCTGGCATTACACCGATGTCAGAGCCTCCCTGCACGTTTATTGGCTGCGCAGCAGCCGCAAAACGTGCGGGGAGGAGACCCGAACATGGCGGGCGAGCACATGCGGTACTCGTACGAGTACCGCCATCTGCCGAGCAGAGCGATGCTCGAGCCGATCCGAGCATCGGCCGAGCATGCTCGCTCAACACTAGATATCACATCTCCAGTTATATTATAGAGCCTGTGCACTAAGATCTCCAAAGTTGGAGAAATCTTAGTGAATTGACTTCATAGAATAACATAGGAATTGGAGAAGTCATATCATTGGAGAAGTCATCACCAATTTATCCGCTCGTTATCACTCCTTAGTGCATAACACGCAAGGACTTACCTTGGAGTCCATCATACAGCAGTCAGGTGTATCTATATAATTACTGTGTGTAACAGAAGCACTTACCTAGGTAGGAGTCCATCATACAGCAGTCAGGTGTATCTGTATAATTACTGTGTGTAGCAGGAGCACTTACCTAGGTAGGAGTCCATCACACAGCAGTCAGGTGTATCTGTATAATTACCGTGTGTAACAGGAGCACTTACCTAGGTAGGAGTCCATCACACAGCAGTCAGGCGTATCTGTTTAATTACCATGTGTAACAGGAGCACTTACCTAGGTAGGAGTCCATCACACAGTAGTCAGGCGTATCTGTATAATTACCGTGTGTAACAGGAGCACTTACCTAGGTAGGCGTCCATCACACAGCAGTCAGGCGTATCTATATAATTACTGTGTGTAACAGAAGCACTTACCTAGGTAGGAGTCCATCATACAGCAGTCAGGTGTATCTGTATAATTACCGTGTGTAACAGGAGCACTTACCTAGGTAGGAGTCCATCACACAGCAGTCAGGCGTATCTGTATAATTACCGTGTGTAACAGGAGCACTTACCTAGGTAGGAGTCCATCATATAGCAGTCAGGTGTATCTATATAATTACCGTGTGTAACAGAAGCACTTACCTAGGTAGGAGTCCATCACACAGCAGTCAGGTGAATCTATATAATTACCGTGTGTAACAGGAGCACTTACCTAGGTAGAAGTCCATTACACAGCAGTCAGAATCATAAGGACTTACCTAGGGAGGTGTTTTCCATACAGCAAATATTTTTCTTGTTATAATATAAGAGAGTGGGGGATATTAAAAGATGTTAGTACACTTTCAAAAGGACTTTTAACCTCTTGATTTGATTTGAGTGCCAGAAGGGTCCGCAATGCATTGCTTAGCAATGTGTTCCATATCCTTCTGACATTCCAAAGCTTAATCCAAAATCACAGCGCCTCATGCACAAAACAAAAGAAAAGTAATTATACCAAAACCAAACTAAAATTCCAATTGTTTTTAACCCCTTGAATGTTAAAGAGATATATACAGCGCAGATTCTTTGGACACCTTTGTTTCCTTCAAGGATTTAACACTTTTGAGTGCCACACTATCCAATGCATTTGATACCTCTCTGGCACTCAGAGAGTTAAATCAGTAGGAGTTTCGGGGCTTACGGTGTCGTTGGATTACCCCAAAATTATTTCAGTTTCCTAAGGTCCACAGAATTGGTCCTCTTATTTTTTACTTCAGCCACATAGCCCATGAGGGTTAAAGGCATAGTAATACTTCATTTTATCTTTATTTTATTTTGCAGGCATTAAAAAAACATGAAGAACGATATAAGTCTTATCTCTCAAACCTTTATGGATTGAGAGATATTCACAAGCAAAGTTTACCCTCCCGCCCCTTTTACTGATGTAACACTGTTCAGCCAGAGCAGAAGGGAGGTGCCCAGGTAGACTGCAGAGAGGGACAATCTTCAATTAAGATAAGGGAAAAACCTGAAAAACTTGTCAAGGGGGGCAGGGCCTTCATTGTTCTCATAGGAAGAAGATTGTCCCCTGCTGTTATCTGTCTGGTCTATGGACTGGATTCCACATCTGAGAAGAGATGGATTACACTAGGTAAAAGGGGCGGGAGGGGAAACTTTGCTTGTGAATATCTCTCAAACCATAAAGGTTTGAGAGATAAGACTTATATCGTTCTTCGTGTTTTTTTCATGCCTACAAAATAAAATAAAGATAAACTGAAGTATTACTATCCCTTTAACTCAATGCCACTCATTGTGTGACTGTTTCTGCTGTAAAGTCAGCATTTCGATGTGACCGCCAGGCAGGAGTCGAGCATGCTAATATAATTTGTACACACATATCTATATGAATAATGTAATATCCCCTGCAGTTTTTCGGTGATCACCCTATATATCACTTTCTTGTTAGTGAGTATATTCAGAACTGCAAGCTTATCTTTGTTTATCAGCTTAAATATTTCATGTGTAGATTTATTCTCCCGTTCTTGCCTATAGCAAGGTTTTGCTTATCCAGGTCTGAAGTGAAACTCTAATAAGCTGCAGTGTTAAGCCCAGGATACCTTTGAGGTACAGGGAAAAATCGGATTGCAATTTAATCACCGCGCAATCTCTTCTTTGGATGGGAAAGGGTAAAAGGTCGCGGTGGGGGTCATTTAATTAAATCGCTGGTGGGTTTTAAAAAAAAAATAAAGAAAAGTTTTCGGCAACATTTAGATTAGGCTGAAAAACTGAATCAATTCGAAGATGAACCAACTGAATCATAGGGGGTAAATTAAAAATTCCCTTTGAGCTACGTAGGGATTTTTAACCCATTGAAAACTAGAAAGGTGTCCAACGGATCTAGTTTTCAAGGGGTTAAATGCCCAATTTAAAGGGGAACGTTCACCCCCAAGACACTGTATCTTATTTCATTCCTCTACTAAAGTGGGTTATCAATTGGCGATTTAAAAAAGCAAAACAAAAAAAAAAACGGCATACCTTATTTGACATTAAAGGGATAGTAATGTCAGAAAAAAAGTATTAACTATATGGTAGGTACAATTAAAAGAGAGTACTTGCACTTATTCTTATCTCTCAAACCGTTATGGTTTGAGAGATAAAGGAAAATAAAGTTCTCTGGTCCCTCCCCTTTCTTCTTGACGAACTGTAAAGCTGTCAGAAGCAGATTCTGGTCGCTTGACCAGATGTGGCTCTTCAGCAGCACCGATATAACGATATCTAAAGACAAATACTTAATTTGGAATTGTCTACAAAGTGTGACTGGCTTGTAAGCACACTTTGTAGACCGTTCCAATTAAGTATTTATTTCTAAATTGCGTGCTTTCAGCTCTGCTGAAGAGCCTCAGTCTGGTCAAATGAATGGAATCTGCAGCTGTCAGCTAGATGGCAGACTTGAGCCAGGAAAAGGTAACTTTAGCAAGTTATATCTCTCAAACCATAAAGGTTTGAGAGATAAGACTTACATTGATGTTACTCTTTTTTAATGTCTACAATATTAAACCAACTTAAAATTAACCATTTTTATCCCTTTAAATTGCACCTCCGCTTTCTGCGACACAAGATAAGTTCAGCACAGCTCAGCATGACGTCACCTGTCCTCAAATTCTCCTCCCGCCTCCCTCCCAGCTCTCCCTGGGAGCGAGTTCACACTCACCTTCATTTTGAACAAACATCTCCTATTTTGTACACGGGGTTAATGCCACAGAATGTGTTCTTATTCTGGATGAAGTAAATGTTGTTCAGAAATATTTATTTAAAACACAAACTAATGACTTTGGCTTTAGTGACAAATGTTCAGCAGTGAATGATATATTAAGGTATCCTTTTAAAAGGTCTCACACAAAAGAGTGTTCGACCGCATAACACATTAATCATGTCACTATAATAAAAATGGCAACATGAAAATCTCACACTGCAAGACAGCGCAAGATTCTCATGTCGGGTAGTGAAAGGTTGCATCCCAGTCTTGACGTAACTGTAACGGACCGTAGGCCATTACTGAAAGGACTTGTCAGGCCTTTGGAGCTGTATCCTACACCAGGAGAAATATTCGGTCTAAAGGACTGTCATTCACCCGAACAGGACGGCCCACAGGCCTGAAAAGAAAGGCTGCCTTTCCATTTAAAAGCTGGCAGGCTACTGATTGGCCGTCACCCGGCATGACGGTTTTAACCCTCTGAGTACCAGAGGGGCACGAAACGCATTGCAGAGCAATGCATTTCGTACCCCTCTGGCACTCAAAGGGTTAAAGGTTCCATATAGATTGTACATGGGGAAAAGTAGGTGACCCAGGGATTGGTCACCTCCTTGCCAACAGATGTAACCTCATAGGCTGGGAGGCCGTCCTGACCAAGAATTCTTGGTCAGGATTGGCTGCTGGATCTTGTCGCTACAATTTGTCAGTTTTCGGAGTGGCAAGATTAAATTAGGCAAAAGATGCCTTTGTGTAAAGGGCCTTTGTGGGTTATGTGCATACCTGGGAACTTCCAATTGAGGTCTACCCGAAGGGGAGTCCTCTGGTGCAGCAGGGGGTGACAATAATGACGCAAATCGCATAAAAATGGGCGGGGCTTGATGTGAGTTGAGGGGCCAGGGCTTAAAGGTGTCAGGCAGAAGGCTGGGGAAGGAGGAACACCAGGAGAAACAGTAGATGCGGGCAGAGTTTCAATAGAAACATCCGGAGGAATCAGCTTCTGCCCCGGAGACCCGGTAAAGCTCTGTCATAACCAGAGTCTCTGGGGCAAATCCTGAGAGTTCCCAGGTATGGTTATGTGTATTCCAGCCCCAGATCTTAGTCCCATTGAGCCCTGTCCCCTCCTGTCAGTCCTCTTCTTCTTGCTGATAGATTTTATCCATCAGCGGTGATTTTTGGATACCGAGGCTTGAGCCTCACTACTCCATCTTCTCGGGTTGGGTTTTAAGTCGCAGGTTTGGATCCTTCTTGGTCTGTGTTGATTTGTCACAGTTGGGTTAGTTTCACAGGGTCTTCGCTGTGATGGGCCGCGGGTAGCGGTTGAAGGGGTTTGCAGTGGTGGCAGTGAGTTTTCTGATCAGAGGGTTCGGGTTCTGATCCAGTCCTTGGCAGAAGTTCCTACTCAGCTTCTCTAGGTGTTCATCCAACATCTCGATGTCCAGCTCCCTGTGAAGGTCAGCTGTCCTTACGAATCTTGGAGCTCCGGACGATATCCGCAGCACCTTGTTCTGGACTCTCTGAAGACTCTTCCGGTGTCGCTCATGGCAACTGATCCATGCTGGGGATGCATACGTCAGGGTAGGTCTGATGATTGCCTTGTAGACGTTAATCTTTGTCCGTAGTGGCATGGACTTGATCTTCAGGAGTGGGTACAGTGCTGCCATCTTTCCTGTTGCCTTCTGCTGAGTATTCTCAATATGGCTTCCCCAGTTGAGCTTGCTGTCCAGGGTCACACCGAGGTAGCGGCTGCTGCTCTCCCACTTGATGGTCTCCCCATTGAGGCTGATGTGCGGGTGCTCCTTGATCTTCTGTCTGGTAAACAGCGTTGCAGTTGTCTTGCTGATGTTGAGTTCTATTCGCCAGTCGCTGTACCAGGTTGAGATGGTATCTAGTGATGCTTGCAGATTCTTCGCCACTTCCTTTTCACTGAATGACTGGGAGATGATTGCGACATCATCCGCATACAGTGCCAGGTCGGTCTTATGCAGATCTGTCGGGATGTCACTCCTGTCCCCTCCTACCCCATTGTCTCATTGTATACAATTTGCCGACCCCCATTGTATCATGTCGCCACCTATCCCATTGTCCTTGCATATGGTGTGTGCCTTCTACTGTACTATTGTGTTTCTTTTGTATCAGTCCCTGGATAATGTTGTTAAAGCTGTATAAAAGAGCCGACTTTGCTTCCAATAAAACAGAAGTCGTTTGGGACTTAAACTGCGTCCTGTATTTTATTCCTGAATGGTTTAACGGGTCCCTTATTAACCCCCAATCCGGAGCACCACGGTTCCAGTGTTCCAGCTTATGCTAACAGAGTTCCAGCTTAGGTTTCCAGTATTCCAGCATTCCAGCTTGCTTGATCCAGCTGCAGCGATTCCAACTCTTCGTGATACCATTACTGGATCAACTACCATCTGGCAGCCGACTTCAGGAGAGAGGACCCCGGTACGACGGCCCAGGACACCCCAGCGTCTTGGGTTCCCATTTCAGTAACCTCATCCAGATCTTGCTGTCCTGGCCGGGCAGGGATTCCCTTCCTCCAGTTACCTGCCGGTTAATCGATTACCTGTTGGTTTATGAACTGATTCAGTTGTCTGAGCTTATATTTGGGACTACTTTATGATGCTATTGAGGCATCTGTAATCTCTCCGCTCGTACAGCTCCTACTTTTTATTTATTTTTACCTGAATTATGTTTGTTTTTCATCAAGCTAAGGATTGAGAGAACATGCTATTTTTTATTCATTTTGAAGTGCCTTGTAATTATTGGAAAGCTTCATGAATGACTGAATACTTCACTTATTGTACTGCAAAGACTTTAATGGAGCGGAGAAGGGAAGAGAGAATCAGGGCAGCAAGACTGGGAGACTGGGATGCGACCTTTCACTACACAACATGAGAATCTTGCACTGTCTTGCAGTGCAAGATGCTCATGTTGCCATTTTTATTATGGGGACATGGTTAATGTGTTATGTGGTTGCACGATCTTTCACATGCAAGCTTTTAAAAGCAAACCATGTATTAAAGGGATAGTAATACTTAAAATGTAAAAAAAAATATGTTGTAGGGTTTATCCCCCTGAGTAAAACAAGGGTACTCCCACTGCTGAGAGGTGTTTCATTCAAAAGTTATTAATTTTCAAATTTGAATTTTTTAGGTGCAATATCACAGTGGCCTGAAATTGTACAGTGGCGCTGTTGCTACACCATCCTATGGAGATTTATGGTCAATTGACCAGAGCTGTCCATAGGATCGTGTAGCAACAGCGCCACTGTACAATTTCAGGCCACTGTGATATTGCACCTAAAAAATTCAACTTTTAAAATTAAAAACTTTTGAATGAAACACCTTTCAGCAGTGGAAGTACTCTTGTTTTACTCAGGGGGATAAACCCTACAACATATATTTTTTTATATTTTAAGTATTATTATCCCTTTAAGCGTTGCAATGTGATGGAGTGATGCTAGTAGCATCACTCTGTCACATTGCAGTGCTTAACGACCGAGGTGAAATACATATTGGTGAAGTGGATCCGCCTCGATCATTAAACGTTGCATGGTGATGGTGTGGCGTCACTCCATCACATTGCGATTCCATCCTTTTTGCCCCAATTTAGTTTGTGAAAAATTTCTTCTAAACAAGCAGAAAATAGTTTTACAGACATTGTGTCTCCTTGTCGGATGCCTTTTTCTACGATGATGTGAACTTTAACACTGCTGACCTGTATCGATGCAGCTGCATTTTCATATATTGATTGGATGATATCGCTGTAAGCTCTGTCTATCCCTTGGTTGATCAGGGCATTGATTATCCCTTGCTTGAACTTTGTTGCCCAATACAGTTTTGAGTAATAATTTAATTTTAAATGGATAGTAATACTTAAAATGTAAAATGTAAGAGGAGGCTCTTCAGCAGAGCCCAAATCACCTTATTTAAAAAGAATTACTTGCAAACCAGACACACTTTGTAGACCTTTACAATGAAGAAATTCTTTTGAAATAACACGATTTCGGCTCTGCTAAAGAGCTGTCAGCTGGTTCCAGAACCGGGATCTCCTGCTGTCAGCACAGCACTGACGTCAGGGGAATGGGGGGGGGGGGGGTCTTTCAATGCGAATATCTCTCAAACAATAAAGGTTTGAGAGATAGGATCTGTGATATATAGTTTTTTTTTTTTTAACAGCTACAAAACTAGAAGTTTTTTTATAGAACATTAGTGCCCCTTTATGGTGAAAAAATCCACTTTAACTCCTTGAACCCTGGAGTGCCATGTGCTCGCGACCACTTTAATGTCCACAGGGTTCATTTTGATTGTTAGGGTGGAGATTTCAGAGGAAACAAAAAGGTTCCATCAATTAACCCTTTCAGTGCAGGAGGAGGCGGCTGGGAGATAGACAGGAGGACAGACAGAGCAGGGAGCACAGACAGGCTGTGAGCCATTTGCAGCTCCCCTCTCTGGGTCAGTCCATGTATACAGGCTTTGTAACTAGTATATATTATATATATTATGGTAGATAGGGGTGGAAGCACTCAGGGCTCGATGCACATGTTGGAGTTAAAACCAGCGTGTGGAAAAAAACTGCCTTCACAAGATAAATAAGACCGGGTAACATGAGATGCAAATGTTCCTTACTCAGAATAGGTAACGCGCGACGGCCTACAGAATACAGACAGAATACCTGACAAACCCAGCCTGAATTGTAATGGTCAAGTCCCTGTTGAACCCCCATCAGGCTGTCAACAACAACATCATGCACAGCACAAAAACAATGCAGACCGTCATGTGTCAGTCACAGATCTAACTGTTATGTGTATCACAATGTCATACATAGAGTGACATAGAGTGACATTCACTAGGGTGTCAGAAAGAGGTGACAATGTGTACATGACAACTGCAATTTCATCACACCTGCAATCCCTCTGTTATTCACATGACATATCAGTGCTCAGTCTCCATAGCATAACACAGGAAAAGGTAGAAGTAACCTCCAGTAGTACAGTATAACCATGCACATGTTTGCTGTGTGTTAGGATTTTGACTGCCCTGGGGTGTGTTCATGTGTCCTTCAGCTGATTGGGTTGTTGGGTTCCACAGATCATGTTGGTTGGTGTGCTTGGTGTGTCTGTTACTGTTGCTGACATCATTGTTTGGACTCTGTAGTCATTGGTCATCACTGGTGCCTTGCTGTGTTCAGAGGTCCTAGTGTGTTTGCTGTTGAGGCCTACGTGTATGACATGCAATGGGTTTGTGTCACTTAAGGTGTGATGCTTCAGTTTTGGTCACCATATGGATCCTTTCCTGATGAATGGGGATAGCAAGGAGGTATATGCCTTGCCATACCCACTGTTCAGGATACACCTGATGACCAACTCTACACCACTGTAGGTTAGCAGAATCAATGTATGGGATCAAGTCAAGCTAAGCAATTAGTGTTGAGCGAGCACCCCGATGCTCGGGTGCTCTGACCGAGCACCCCCTGAGGCTCGAGTGCTCGGCCGAGCACCCGAGCCCCATTCAAATGAATGGGGCGACACGAGCATTACACCAGGCACCCCCTGCTCTGATGAGGGGAGGGTGCCTGGTCAATGCCCCCCTTCATCTCCGCTATGCCCCCTTCATCTCTGAATGCCCCCTTCATCTCCGCAATGTCCCCCTTCATCTCCGCAATGTCCCCCTTCATCTCCGCTATGCCCCTCTTCCACAATGTCCCCCTTCATCTCCGCTATGCCCCTCTTCCACAATGTCCCCCTTCATCTCCGCTATGCCCCTCTTCCACAATGTCCCCCTTCATCTCCTCTATGGCATAGAGGAGATGAAGGGGGACATTGTGGAAGAGGGGCATAGCGGAGATGAAGGGGGACATTGTGGAAGAGGGGCATAGCGGAGATGAAGGGGGACATTGTGGAAGAGGGGCATAGCGGAGATGAAGGGGGACATTGTGGAAGAGGGGCATAGAGTCTATGCCCCTCTTCCACAATGTCCCCCTTCATCTCCGCAATGCCCCCTTCATCTCCGCAATGCCCCCGTACCTCCAGTCCCTGGTGGTCCAGCGGAGCGTCTTCTGATCTGTGCCTCTTCCGGCACAGATCCCCGCCACCCGAACATGGCGGGAGAGCACATGGCGGTACTCGACGAGTACCGCCATGTGCCGAGCAGAGCGATGCTCGAGCCGATCCGAGCATCGGCCGAGCACGCTCGCTCAACACTATAAGCAATGTGTGTCAGGATGGTAACCAATGCATTTCAAAGCAGTGCAATGGATATCATCCTGCCACTCAATGGTTCACATGTCAGTGTAATAGTCTTGCAGCACTCCTGTCATGGCTCACATCACTGATTACATCATGTCATTTCCATACACAGCACACCAGTCGGTATAAGCAGAGGACTCAGGAGGCACCCCCTCTGAGGAGGCCACCACCTCCAGGGCACTACCTCCACTGCAGCAGTGGCAGCAGCAGCGGCCCCACCATGGCCCCCAGGGTCCACCTCCACAGCAGCAGCAGCAGCAGCAGTGGGCATCCTCCGGCCCCCAGGGCCCACCGCACCACCACTACCAGCAGCCCCAGCAGCTGCAGTGGGCATCGTTCAGCCCCCAGGTGTCACCCCACTACCAGCAGCCGCAGCAGCAGTGGGCATCCTCCGGCCCCCAAGTGTCAACCCACTACCAGCAGCTGCAGCAGCAGTGGGCATTCTCTGGCCCCCAGGTGTCACCCCACTACCAGCAGCCGCAGCAGCAGTGGGCAGTATCTGGCCCCTAGGTACCACCCCACCTCCAATACCAGCAGCAGCAGTGGGCAGTATCTGGCCCCCAGGTGTCACCCCAAAGTCAATACCAGCAGCCACAGCAGCAGCAGGGCCCTCGGTATACTGTACGCCAGGATACACCACCAGCATTGGGTAGACACCGTATGCCCGACATTGTGGGGATGCCACAGCATGGGCCAGTGCGGGCATCCACCAGACCACAGCCGCAGGACAGTAGCCAGTGGCCGCTGGACTATGAACACTTTGGCCTCATTGGCCAGCCACAACGGCCACAGGGCCTGGTGGTGTTCACCCCACCATCACCACCCCAACCCACAACACCCCCACCACCAATGCTAGCCACACATTTGGAGGGTGTAACATCCCCAGGGGGTGACTCATCTGGGGATGCAGCTATGATGTCCCCATGCTCCCTCCATATGGGAGCACATGGCTCCACACCATCTCCACCACCCGGAAGTCATTTGATAAAATGAAGAAAAAAGTTTGGCGGTCGTTAAGTGCCGTCACTAAGGGGTTAAACCCTGACAGGGGAGGGGGTGATCAGTGACACAAGATAGTCATATGTGATCAGAACAGGTGATCCTCATGGACATGGATTAAATGTGTCACCAGAACAAACTTCTGGACCATGAGGGATCATGCCATGGATGCCTGCAGAGGATCAAAACAAGATTGTAAGGTGCACTACAAACACAACAGACATGCTATTGCTGACCCATCATCATACCCTTGAGTGCCAGGGGTGTACACAACACATTGGTCAGCAATGCTTTGGAGACCTTACTGGCACTCCACGGGTACAGCTTGGTTTTTTGACACGGAGTGAACAATCCATTGCTTGTCAGGGTGTTGTCTAGCCATCATGACCTTATGGGGTTTGTGTCACTGGTATGGCAAGCAGACATTTGTATACACACATCAGTGTGTAAACCAAGACCCATGGAACAGAGGAGCTATTTCATGGAACTCGATCTACATACTGATGAGGTGTGTGCTCAGGGTCCTCGTCACACACATACATATGTCTGCTTGACATCCTCTTGATGGACACCTCACATGGTCCTGACGCCTAGACAAGGCATTGACAAGCAATAGAGTGGCATATTCACTGTGCTACACACACACAAACATGTCAGCATGGCAGGCCTTCAGCCGGAGCATGGACAGTTGCAGCAGGTGACAGCTGTTGGACAGGGGTGCTTGGAGGATGAGGAGGAGGATGAACCCTAGCCCTCTCATACCTTCGCCTCCACTGTCATCTTAGGTACAAACATGTGTACATACTGGTGTTGGTCTGTCTCTCTGTCAGTGTCTCCCCTACAAAATTAACCAAGTGAATACATCAAATCAATTAATGCCATCCAGCACAGGAATATGGAGTCACAGGACAGCCAGAGGGCATCCCCACCACTGTCCCAGTCTCCCTCCACACCACACACTCCTGCCAACACCATGGTCATGGACCAGGAGTGTTTGGCAATCCAAAGAAGGCAACGCCAGGTGGCCAGGAGGTGTGCGCGGTCCCTCAACAGGCTGGAACAGCATATGGCACACCTCCTGGTCAGCATGAGGGCAATGGAGGCCCAGCAAGTAACCCTCACCAACCGGATGACAGCTTCGATTGACCAGGTGGTTGTTGAGATGAGGGAGAGAAACAGGCTGGAGACCCTGTGCCAGGCCCAGGCCTCCAGTTCTACTGCCACAACCCCTGCCAGCACTTCACCAGTGGCACCCACAGCCTCCAGACCCACTAGGGCCTCACGGCGGCAAGTGCAGGAGGCCACCCCTGCAGCTCCATCCAAAGCACCCCCAGGAAAAAAAATAAAAGTGCAGTTGTTGCTTCGACACATATCCATGTCTGTTTGTTTTCAGATCCAGTTTGTGGCAGAGTTGTCTCCAATGCATTGTACAGCTATGCAGTGAACACAACTCATGCACGATGAATGGCGTCACAAGCTTTTACAGCAGGGGGTGAACACACACATCACATACAGACATGTTTGTACAAGTTCAACTCACAGACATTTGAAAGCCAAACAACATCAGGGTGTTGATCTATGATGTGACTTGAACTTAAACAACATGAACACATTAGATAGATCAACAGATCAACAACATGATAACAATTAAGGGAATAGTAATGCTTAGATATGTGTTATGGTTCATCCCCCTGAGTAGAACAAGGAAACTCCCACTGCTGAAGGGTGTTTCATTCACAGGTTATGTCAGGTCACAGTTGTTTTTTAGAATAGGAAAATCATAGTGGCCTGAAATTGACGAGTGGCGCTGTTGCTACACCATCCTATGGAGATTCATGGTGCTGGGACCAGAGCTGTCCATGGGATGGTGTAGCAACAGTGCCACTGTACAATTTCAGGCCACCGTCAGATTTGATCTATGATATTCAACTTTGAGCTGATATAACTTTGGAATGCAAAGCAGGGGGAGTTCCCTTGTTTTACTCAGGGGGGTGAACCCTACTAGATAGGTTTATGAAACATATTCAGTATTGCTATATCTTTAACACCTTACCGCTCGAGGACGTACATGTACGTCCCGTGCGGATGTCCCAGGTGGACAAAGGACGTACATATACGTCCCGGAAGTCATTTGATAAAATGAAGAAAAAAGTTTGGCGGTCGTTAAGTGCCGTCACTAAGGGGTTAAACCCTGACAGGGGAGGGGGTGATCAGTGACACAAGATAGTCATATGTGATCAGAACAGGTGATCCTCATGGACATGGATTAAATGTGTCACCGGAACAAACTTCTGGACCATGAGGGGTCATGCCATGGATGCCTGCAAAGGATCAAAACAAGATTGTAAGGTGCACTACGAACACAACAGTCATGCTATTGCTGACCCATCATCATACCCTTGAGTGCCAGGGGTGTACACAACACATTGGTCAGCAATGCTTTGGAGACCTTACTGGCACTCCACGGGTACAGCTTGGTTTTTTGACACGGAGTGAACAATCCATTGCTTGTCAGGGTGTTGTCTAGCCATCATGACCTTATGGGGTTTGTGTCACTGGTATGGCAAGCAGACATTTGTATACACACATCAGTGTGTAAACCAAGACCCATGGAACAGAGGAGCTATTTCATGGAACTCGATCTACATACTGATGAGGTGTGTGCTCAGGGTCCTCGTCACACACATACATATGTCTGCTTGACATCCTCTTGATGGACACCTCACAAGGTTCTGACGCCTAGACAAGGCATTGACAAGCAATAGAGTGGCATATTCACTGTGCTACACACACACAAACATGTCAGCATGGCAGGCCTTCAGCCGGAGTGTGGACAGTTGCAGCAGGTGACAGCTGTTGGACAGGGGTGCTTGGAGGAGGAGGAGGGGGATGAGCCCTAGCCCTCTCACACCTTCGCCTCCACTGTCGTCTTAGGTACAAACATGTGTACATACTGGTGTTGGTCTGTCTCTCTGTCAGTGTCTCCCTCACACTACACTGACAGAGTGAGCTGTCACTGTTAAACAGCAGTAAGGGGTTGTTCTTGTGGTCATGGTGATGGGACCAAAACAAACGGGAGGAATCGCTTCAGCTCTGTACATAACTCCTTACTCAAGATAAAACTGTAATCAGCTGAGGTGCACTCATTGGGATATGCAATGATACCGAAGGAAGGAAGGAAGGAATGGTTAACCAACTGGGGAAAACCACCAGGTGGTGCACCCCCTCCCCCCAAAACAGGAAACCTGATAACTGACGCACACCCCGGGAGTATACCAAACCAAGCCAAAGCTTTATCAGACAATACAAAATTAATCAAGTGAATACATCAAATCAATTAAAAACCATCCAGCACAGGAATATGGAGTCATGAAGACATTCCAATATTGAATAATGCCTCTATGGACTGAGAGCAAGTATATGTAAAGCAAATGTGCAATACCATGTATCCACAAACAATTCAAAGTGTCCCATTAGTAATGTGCAATATTATCATACATATAAAGTGCAAATTGATAGTAATGAACAAAGTATTAATACACATCATATATTTATCTATATGACTCCAGGAGTCACACAGTATGATCTTTCCCTTGTGCTCTTACTTATATTCATAGAGATAAATAAATGTGTATTCATGCATTTGGGATTATAATGACGTTGTACTTTATATGTATGATAATATTGCACATTGCTAATGGGCCACTTTGATTTGTTAGTAGATACATGGTATTGCACGTTTGCTTTACATATACTTGCTCTCAGTCTATAGAGGCATTATTCAATGTTGGAATGTCTTCATGACTCCATAATCCTGTGCTGGATGGTTTTTAATTGATTTGATGTATTCACTTGATTCATTTTGTATTGTCTGATAAGGTTTTAGTTTGGTTTGGTATACTCCCGGAGTGTGCGTCAGTTATCAGGTTTCTTGTTGGGGGGGCACCACCTGGTGGTTCTCCTCTGGTTGGTTAACCCCTTCCTTTCTTCCCTTTTTTCTGTATCATGTGGTCATAATGGACTAATGGTGGGGTGTGTGTTATCCAGGTAATTGTTTTCTGGTGTGTCTGTGGTTAGTGGTGTGTTTATGTGTAATTGGTATGTATCTGTCAGGTGTGTTTTGTCTCCATGGACTGCTGAGGTTACAAGGGTGAGATTGATTTGTTGTTGGAGTGACAGGTGTGCATGTTGTGTTGTGTGTTAACCCCTGTTGGTCAAAGGTGTTTTGGGATGCTTGTGTTTCCCTTGTCCCTGTGGGGTTGTTAGATTCTTATTTTTTGTCTGTGACCTGTTTGTATGGTGTAGGCCAGTGGTTCACAACCAGGGTGTCATGTCATGTTGGTGCGCCATGTGCACCAGCTCTTTCTGCGTCACTTTTCCCATGTTGCTATGTTCTGCATTGGTGATTGGTAATATTGATTTTATACATTTTTGAGGGATATGTGTATGGGACATATGATGTATGTATGTATTTCTTTATTTATATGGCGCCACATAGTGTACGCAGCGCCTTACAATAGACATATGTTACAATAAATAAGAGGGGTTGAAATAAGTGCGACAGTCATAGAAACAATGGGAGAAAGGTCCCTGCCCCAAGGAGCTTGCAATCTAAATGATGCACATTGTCACTGACACAGTGGGACCTGATGTTGGGCATATGTTATTATTTGGGAATTCCCTTGTGCCCTGGAACATCCAGATTGCATGTTAGGGGTGTCATAGGTGGATGGGTTGTGAACCACTGTTGTAGGCCTTGTTGTTGTATTTGCTAGGCATTGCAGGGGTTAATATCTGACCTCTGTATGCTTGGCTTATGTTCTTGGATGACCTGCTTCTCTGTTTTATTTTCCTCAACGGTGGTTTTCTACTCTGAACTGTGTGATGTTCGCCCAAAAAAATAGGTGTTAGATTTCTGGAGGAAAATGTTGCAATTTAACTTGCGTTAGCCATAACTCCAACATTTGTATGGCTCTGGGCTTCGCTTCTACATTGTCCTCTATGGGTGAGATTTTGATGTTTAGAAGATGGGCGTCATGTGTTTCAGAACTGCCATTATTTCTTACTAGTGGGAACATTTGCATTGCTTACTTGACGTACAAAACCACCATCGCCAGTTTTTTCTGCCGACTCCAACATTTGCATTGAGCCCTCAATCTCTTATCATCATAAAGTGCCCAGGGGCACAATCCCAGAAGGAAATAAAATCACGTAGAAGGAATAGGTCAGCACCCGTGGGACTTTTTCATACAGTAATTGTTTTTATTGACCTCAATAAAAACAATTACTGCATTAAAAATCCCCACAGTTGCTGCCCTATTCCTTCTATGTGAAATACATGTGAGACTCTTTATAATGTATTAGGAAAAGGGGCACGGCGTTACCCACGGGAATTAGGTCCTTTGTGTGCTTCAGGGTTTGGGTCTGTCACACACATACTGAATAAGGGGAGAGAGAGAGAGAGACACATGATGGAGAAGGGGAGAGAGAGAGAGACATGATGGAGAAGGGGGGAGAAAGAGAGACATGATGGAGGAGAGAGGAGAGAGAGACACATGCTGAGTAAGGGGAGAGAGAGACACATGATGGAGAAGGGGGAGAGAGACACGATGGAGAAGGGGGGGAGAGACACATGATGGAGAAGGGGAGAGAGAGAGAGAGAGAGACACACACATGATGGAGAAGGGGGGAGAGACACATGATGGAGAAGGGGAGAGAGAGACATGATGGAGAAGGGGGAGAGAGACACATGATGGAGAAGGGGGAGAGAGACATGATGGAGAAGGGGACAGAGAAACATGATGGAGAAGGGGGAGAGACACACACATGCTGAATAAGGGGAGAAAGAGAGACACATGATGGAGAAGGGGAGAGAGACACATGATGGAGAAGGAGGGGAGAGAGAGAGACACACATTTCTTTCAAAAGGGAACATACAGAGTTATACTGTTTATCAGTAGACAGATCAGGAAGGTCTGATAAAGACTAACTTAATTGGTAGCAGGAAAGCTATTAAATTCTCAGTTACTGGGGTATGAGGCGAAGGTTGAACTTGATGGACTTGTGTCTTTTTTCAACCTAATTTACTATGTTACTATGTTACATGATGGAGAAGGGGGAGAGAGAGAGAGAGAGAGACACATGATGTAGAAGGGGAGAGAGACACATGATGGAGAAGGGGAGAGAGACACATGATGTAGAAGGGGAGAGAGACACATGATGTAGAAGGGGAGAGAGACACATGATGGAGAAGGGCAGAGACACATGATGGAAAAGGGGGGAGAGAGACACATGATGGAAAAGGGGAGAGAGAAAAACATGATGGAGAAGGGGGAAAGAGAGAGAGAGACATGATGGAGAAGGGGGAGAGAGAGAGAGACACATGATGGAGAAGGGGGGAGAGAGAGAAACATGATGGAGAAGGGGGAGAGAGAGACACATGATGGAGAAGGGGGAGAGAGAGACACATGATGGAGAAGGGGGAGAGACACATGATGGAGAAGGGGAGAGAGAGACACATGATGGAGAAGGGGGGAGAGAGAGAAACGTGATGGAGAAGGGGGAGAGAGACACACACGATGGAGAAGGGGGGGAGACACATGATGGAGAAGGGGGAGAGAGAGACACATGATGGAGAAGTGGAGAGAGAGAGAGAGACACATGATGGACAAGGGGAGAGACACATGATGGAGAGGGGGGAGAGAGACATGATGGAGAAGGGGGGAGAGAGAAAGAGACACATGATGGAGAAGGGGGAGAGACACAAATGATGGAGAAGGGGAGAGAGAGACACATGATGGAGAAGGGGGAGAGAGACACATGATGGAGAAGGGGGAGAGAGACACATGATGGAGAAGGGGGGAGAGAGACATGATGGAGAAGGAGGGGAGAGAGAGACACATGATGGAGAAGGGGAGAGAGAGAGACATGATGGAGAAGGGGACAGAGAAACATGATGGAGAAGGGGGGAGAGACACACACATGCTGAATAAGGGGAGAAAGAGAGACACATGATGGAGAAGGGGGGGAGAGAGAGACACATGATGGAGAAGGGGGGGAGAGAGACATGATGGAGAAGGGGGGAGAGACACGTGATGGAGAAGGGGAGAGAGAGACACGATGGAGAAGGGGGGAGAGAGACTCATGATGGAGAAGGGGGAGAGAGACATGATGGAGAAGGGGGGAGAGAGACATGATGGAGAAGGGGGGAGAGACACATGATGGAGAAGGGGAGAGAGAGACACGATGGAGAAGGGGGGAGAGAGACTCATGATGGAGAAGGGGGAGAGAGATATGATGGAGAAGGGGGGAGAGACACGTGATGGAGAAGGAGGGAGAGAGACACATGTTGGAGAATGGGGAGAGAGAGAGACACATGATAGAGAAGGGGTAGAGAGACTAATGATGGAGAAGGGGGGAGAGAGACACATGATGGAGAAGGGGGGGAGACAGACACATGATGGAGAAGGGGGGAGAGAGACATGATGGAGAAGGGGGGAGAGAGAGAGACATGATGGAGAAGGGGGAGAGAGAGACACATGATGGAGAAGGGGGAGAGAGAGACACGATGGAGAAGGGGGAGAGAGAGAGAAATGATGGAGAAGGGGGGAGAGAGAGAGACATGATGGAGAAGGGGGAGAGAGAGAGAAATGATGGAGAAGGGGGAGAGAGACATGATGGAGAAGGGGGGAGAGAGAGAGACATGATGGAGAAGGGGGAGAGAGAGAGACATGATGGAGAAGGGGGAGAGAGAGACACATGATGGAGAAGGGGGAGAGAGAGACACGATGGAGAAGGGGGAGAAAGAGAGAAATGATGGAGAAGGGGGGAAGAGAGAGAGACATGATGGAGAAGGGGAGAGAGAGAGACACATGATGGAGAAGTGGAGAGAGAGAGAGACACATGATGGACAAGGGGAGAGACACATGATGGAGAGGGGAGAGAGAGACATGATGGAGAAGGGGGGAGAGAGAAAGAGACACATGATGGAGAAGGGGGAGAGACACAAATGATGGAGAAGGGGAGAGAGAGACACATGACGGAGAAGGGGAGAGAGAGAGAGACACATGATGGAGAAGGGGGAGAGAGACATGATGGAGAAGGGGGGAGAGAGACACATGATGGAGAAGGGGGGAGAGAGACATGATGGAGAAGGAGGGGAGAGAGAGACACATGATGGAGAAGGGGAGAGAGAGAGACATGATGGAGAAGGGGACAGAGAAACATGATGGAGAAGGGGGGAGAGACACACACATGCTGAATAAGGGGAGAAAGAGAGACACATGATGGAGAAGGGGGGAAGAGACACGTGATGGAGAAGGGGAGAGAGAGACACGATGGAGAAGGGGGGAGAGAGACTCATGATGGAGAAGGGGAGAGAGACATGATGGAGAAGGGGGGAGAGAGACATGATGGAGAAGGGGGGAGAGACACATGATGGAGAAGGGGAGAGAGAGACATGATGGAGAAGGGGGGAGAGACACATGATGGAGAAGGGGAGAGAGAGACACGATGGAGAAGGGGGGAGAGAGACTCATGATGGAGAAGGGGGAGAGAGACATGATGGAGAAGGGGGGAGAGAGACATGATGGAGAAGGGGGGAGAGACACGTGATGGAGAAGGAGGGAGAGAGACACATGTTGGAGAATGGGGAGAGAGAGAGACACATGATAGAGAAGGGGTAGAGAGACTAATGATGGAGAAGGGGGGAGAGAGACACATGATGGAGAAGGGGGGGAGAGAGACATGATGGAGAAGGGGGGAGAGAGAGAGACATGATGGAGAAGGGGGAGAGAGAGACACATGATGGAGAAGGGGGAGAGAGAGACACATGATGGAGAAGGGGGAGAGAGAGACACGATGGAGAAGGGGGAGAGAGAGAGAAATGATGGAGAAGGGGGGGAGAGAGAGAGACATGATGGAGAAGGGGGAGAGAGAGAGAAATGATGGAGAAGGGGGGGGAGAGAGAGACATGATGGAGAAGGGGAGAGAGAGAGACACATGATGGAGAAGGGGAGAGAGAGACACGATAGAGAAGGGGAGAGAGAGAGAGACATGATGGAGAAGGGGAGAGAGAGACATGATAGAGAAGGGGGGAGAGAGTTTACTTTTGAACTGGAGCACTTAAAATGTCGCTTCTTAAAGTGTTGCATTTGTTTGGCCGCATCATTCCGAATGGCGCATTCACCATGACACGCCTTAAAGAGTCGCAAATTGTACAAGTCACGTCATTCCAAATGGAGCATTCACCGTTAAAGAGTGGCACATTGGGTGCAATAAGGACACAACATGGGTGCAATATGGATGCAATATGGGTGCAATAAAGATGCAATATGGGTGCAATAATTTTTTCGATTTTCGATTTTCCTGCAAAAAATGTTGCCTTTTCACCTATGCAAAAATGTCCTCCTTTTCACCTATTTTAACAAATTTTCCACCTATTTTAACAAATTTTTCAGCTGTGTTTCCTATAACTACTACATTTCCCATTGTAATATTACTTCTTCTTAGGGCTGACGTGTAGAAATAAGTGGCTGAAAGTCAAAGTTATGAGTCCTACAGCAACATATGTCTTGAAAAACGTAACATAACATAGTAATTTAGTAGATAAGGCTGAAAAAAGACATGCGTCCATCAAGTCCAGCCCAAGCCAATTGCACCCATATTGCACCCATATCGCACCCATATTGCACTCATATTACACCCATATTGCACTCATATTGCACCCATTTTGCACTCATACTGCACCCATTTTGCACTCATACTGCACCCATATTGTGTCCTTATTGCACCCATATTTCACTCATTTTGCACCCATATTGTGTCCTTATTGCACCCATATTGTGTCCTTATTGCACCCATATTGCACCCACGTTACACCCATACTGCACCCATACTGCGTCCTTATTGCACTCATATTGCACTCATATTGCACTCATATTACACTCATATTACATTCATATTGCACTCATATTACACTCATATTGCACCCTTATTGCACTAATATTGCACTTATATTACACTCATATTGCACCCTTATTGCACTCATATTGCAGCCATATTGCAGCCATATTGCAGTCATATTGCAATCATATTGCACTCATATTGCACTCATATTGCACCCATATTGCAGCCATATTGCACTCATATTGCCCATATTGCACTCCTATTGCACCCATATTACGTCCTTATTGCACTCATATTGCACCAATATCGCGTCCTTATTCCACTCATATTTCCCATATTGCGCTCATATTGCACCCATATTGCATCCTTATTGCACCCATCCCTCACCTTGTAGTGGTACATAAGTCGATGGGGGGGCAAATCTTGCCCCTGTGTTATGTGTCTGGGGGGCCATTTCCTTGCAGAGATTTACACTGGGACCCACAAAAATAATAAAGAGCATATTTAAGGGGTCCCTCGCTCGCCGACGTGTACATAATGATACTTCCTCAGGGCTTTTTGATTTTAATTTTTTAGATAGGGTTTTTAGGTTTATTAGAGTAGGACTTGCCGAAAGTGAAATACCTTGACGTTCGTGGCAAGCTTACCCACAACAATCTGTGACACAAAATTTCACTTATTTACTAACAATTATTATATATGCCCATTACAGGGCACACATCAGTTTATTTATATAGAGTAGCGCAGGATTGTCTTTTTGTCTGTCTTTTCACTTTGGGTTTCTGGCCTAATGTTTGGAGGACTGGAGAACCCCCTCATTCCATGCTGCTTTCTATATATCTATCTTTATAAGTTTCTTAAAGTTGTATCTATTGTATGTATATGTTAAGGTGAGTTGGTGCTGTGAGTTCTCCTTCTCTCTTTATAAAGTATGTATGTAGATAGATACATACATAGAGAGATAGAGAGAGAGAGATAGAGAGATAGATAGATAGATAGATAGATAGATAGATAGATAGATAGATCGATCGATAGATATGAGATAGATACATGTTTTTGTTAACCTGTAGAGGATATGTCACCTTTCAAATTCTCCCTTCATTGGGAGGCGCCATGCTGAAAGGATCTGCATGGTTATTCCTCCTCGTTAATTGACATCATGCATTTGGTGAAAGCTCTAAAACCATTAAACTGATTGATAAACAAGAAGCGTAAGTTACAGACACTTTAAATATCAAATAAGAATCACTTGTTCCTATAAGTATAGTTCCTGACCTCAGGAGATGATTAATCACTCCCATTCTTTGAGTCTAGCACTTTCGGTGAAAGCTGTTGTGGTGGCATCAGAAGGAGGAGTGAAGCAAGTTCAGGACATCTTAGTAACTAATTACTCAGACTGTGTCACATAAGTCAGAGAGATCAGCTCTGTTGACGTTAAAGGGTCCATAACTACTAAACCATAAATCTCTATAACCATTATACTGGTTGAGAAACAAAATACAGACGTTTACATAGATACACAGGTTTAGTCCTGCTAAAGGTATTGACAGATCCACTTAAGAATACCTTAACTCAATGAGTGCCAGAGAAGTATCCAGCCTCTTGAAAGGCTTTGGATCCCTCTCTGGCACCCACAGGGTTAATCCTACAGATATAGTTCCTCTATAAATAAAAAAATATATATATTAATAATTGTGATGCATTACTTACCCTTTGAGTGCCAAAGGGTATGCAACGCATTGCTTTGCAATACCATGTCTTTAACCCTTTGAGGTCGGTTGGGCAACACATTGCAAAGCAATATGTTTCTCTCCCCCTCTAGCACTCAAAAGGTTAAAATCCAGCCAAGGATCAATCTGTTCAGATTTCGATTTTGATGCCTGGCAGTTTTATCCTTCAGAACTGCTCCGCTAAAAATGTTGGTGATTCCAAAATCTTAAATTATTATTTAAAAAAAAAAAAAAAAAAAAAAAAAAAAAAAAAAAAAAGCAGCTGTTTATTAAAATGCCAGCGCCAGTGATTGATGCCCACATCTCTGGATGGCATCTGTTAATGACATCACCATGGAAGCTGAAAAGCTCAGTGTTTAATGAGAAAAGAAGCAGGGGGAATGCACTGTTTAACCCTTCAGGCTGCTTTGCACACCACTAGCATTCAAAGGGTTAAACATTGTCTAAGACAAGGGATTGTACACTGTCTAGAGGATTATGTTATCTGGCACTGCAACAGACACTAGTTAATTAAAGTGGAGCAATTCAATACCTCCCACGTGCCCCTCTTTAGGAGATATTGGGGATCCATACCTCCCAAGTATCCCTCTTTAGGCGATATTAGGTGTGCATACCTCCCAAGTGTCCCTCTTTAGGAGATAATAGGGGTCCATACCTCCCAAGTGTCCCTCTTTAGGAGATATTAAGGGTCCATGCCTCCCAAGAGTCCCTCTTTAGGAGATATTAAGGGTCCATGCCTCCCAAGTGTCCCTCTTTAGGATTTATTAGGGGCCCATGCCTCCCAAGTGTCCCTTTTTAGGATTTATTAGGGCTCTATACCTCCCAAGTGTCTCTTTTTAGGAGATATTAGGGGTCCGCACCTCCCAAGTATCCCTCTGTAGTCAGGACAGTTCCTCTTTTAGACCCAAATCCCATTGTCCCTCTTTCCCACCCTGGTGTCCCTGTGTTTAGGAGATCAGACTGTGTGGTGTGTATAGAAGTGTATCACCCTGGTGTCCCAGTGTTTTGGAGATCAGACTTGTGGTGTGTATATAAGTGTATCACCCTGGTGTCCCTGTGTTTAGGAGATCAGTCCGTGTGGTGTGTATATAAGTGTATCACCCTGGTGTCCCTGTGTGTAGGAGATCAGACTGTGTGGTGTGTATATAAGTGTATCACCCTGGTGTCCCTGTGTGTAGGAGATCAGACTGTGTGGTGTGTATATAAGTGTATCACCCTGGTGTCCCTGTGTTTAGGAGATCAGACTGTGTGGTGTGTATATAAGTGTATCACTGTGGTGTCCCTGTGTTTAGAAGATCAGACTTGTGGTGTGTATATATGTGTATCACCCTGGTGTTCCTGTGTTTAGGAGATCAGACTGTGTGGTGTGTATATCAGTGTATCACTCTGGTGTCCCTGTGTTTAGGAGACCAGACTGTGTGGTGTGTACAGAAGTGTATCACACTGGTGTCCCTGTGTTTAGGAGATCAGATTGTGTGGTGTGTATAGAAGTGTATCACCCTGGTGTCCCTGTGTTTAGAAGATCAGACTTGTGGTGTGTATATATGTGTATCACCCTGGTGTTCCTGTGTTTAAGAGATCAGACTGTGTGGTGTGTATATCAGTGTATTACTCTGGTGTCCCTGTGTTTAGGAGACCAGACTGTGTGGTGTGTATATAAGTGTATCACCCTGGTGTCCCTGTGTTTAGGAGATCAGACTGTGTGGTGTGTATAGAAGTGTATCACACTGGTTTCCCTGTGTTTAGGAGATCAGATTGTGTGGTGTGTATAGAAGTGTATCACCCTGGTGTCCCTGTGTTTAGGAGATCAGACTGTGTGGTGTGTATATAAGTGTATCACCCTGGTGTCCCTGTGTTTAGGAGAACAGACTGTGTGGTGTGTCTATAAGTGTGTCACCCTGGTGTCCCTGTGTTTAGGAGATCAGACTGTGTGGTGTATATATAAGTGTGTCACCCTGGTGTCCCTGTGTTTAGGAGATCAGACTGTATGGTGTGTATATAAGTGTATCACCCTGGTGTCCCTGTGTTTAGGAGATCAGACTGTGTGGTGTGTATAGAAGTGTATCACACTGGTGTTCCTGTGTTTAGGAGATCAGACTGTGCGGTGTGTATAGAAGTGTATCACCTGGATGCCCCTGTGTTTAGGAGATCAGACTGTGTGGTGTGTATATAAGTGTATCACCCTGGGGTCCCTGTGTTTAGGAGATCAGACTGTGTGGTGTGTATATAATTGTATCACCCTGGTGTCCCTGTGTTTAGGCGATCAGACTGTATGGTGGTATATAAGTGTATCACCCTGGTGTCCCTGTGTTTAGGAGATCAGACTGTGTGGTGTGTTTATAAGTGTATCACCCTGGTGTCCCCGTGTTTAGGAGATCAGACCATGTGGTGTGTATATAAGTGTATCACTCTGGTGTCCCTGTGTTTAGGAGATCAGACTGTGTGGTGTGTATATAATTGTATCACCCTGGTGTCCCTGTGTTTAGGAGATCAGACTGTATGGTGTGTATATAAGTGTATCACCCTGGTGTTCCTGTGTTTAGGAGATCAGACTGTGTGGTGTGTTTATAAGTGTATCACCCTGGTGTCCCCGTGTTTAGGAGATCAGACCGTGTGGTGTGTATATAAGTGTATCACTCTGGTGTCCCTGTGTTTAGGAGATCAGACTGCATGGTGTGTATAGAAGTGTATCACCCTGGTGTCCCTGTGTTTAGGAGATCAGACTGTGTGGTGTGTATAGAAGTGTATCACCCTGGTGTCTCTGTGTTTAGGAAATCAGACTGTGTGGTGTGTATAGAAGTGTATCACCCTGGTGTTCTGTGTTTAGGAAATCAGACTGTGTGGTGTGTATAGAAGTGTATCACCCTGGTGTTCCTGTGTTTAGGAGATCAGACTGTGTGGTGTGTATAGAACTGTATCACCCTGGTGTCCCTGTGTTTAGGAGATCAGACTGTGTGGTGTGTTTATAAGTGTATCACCCTGGTGTCCCCGTGTTTAGGAGATCAGACCGTGTGGTGTGTATATAAGTGTATCACTCTGGTGTCCCTGTGTTTAGGAGATCAGACTGCATGGTGTGTATATAAGTGTATCACCCTGGTGTCCCTGTGTTTAGGAGATCAGACTGTGTGGTGTGTATAGAAGTGTATCACCCTGGTGTCCCTGTGTTTAGGAGATCAGACTGTGTGGTGTGTTTATAAGTGTATCACCCTGGTGTCCCCGTGTTTAGGAGATCAGACCGTGTGGTGTGTATATAAGTGTATCACCCTGGTGTCCCTGTGTTTAGGAGATCAGACTGTGTGGTGTGTATAGAAGTGTATCACCCTGGTGTCCCTGTGTTTAGGAGATCATACTGTATGGTGCGTATATAAGTGTATCACCCTGGTGTCCCTGTGTTTAGGAGATCAGACTGTGTGGTGTGTATAGAAGTGTATCACCCTGGTGTCCCTGTGTTTAGGAGATCAGACTGTGTGGTGTGTATAGAAGTGTATCACCCTGGTGTCCCTGTGTTTAGGAGATCAGACTGTATGGTGTGTATAGAAGTGTATTACATTGCTCCACAGCAATAAAACTCACATTAATAACTGTGTACATGTCACTACAAGTGTTTATACGCTACTCTGTTTAATTAAAATACTTTGGTCTTACTCTAAATCATTTATTCAGTTACACAAAGAGGTGTCAGTAGGTAGTGAAATAAAGTAAACTAAAAATTATCGGTAATTCCTCACTCACCAGCAACACCTCCTAAAACACCAGTGTCCCTCATTGGCCAATTGGAATGTTGGGAACTACATAAATCTGGAGTGAACCAACTGCACCTCAGGGAACAAATAAAGCATCCCACTGATATAAATGGGGACTTTTAACCCCATGAATGCTAGAAAGATCTTCACTGCATTGCGAAACATTTCTATGGAGTCCTTTCTAGCAGACATGGGATAAAAGACCCAATTTAAATCAGTGGTCCTTTTGGGCTTTTTATTTGTTCGTTATGGTGCATTCCACAACGTTCTTTTGATTACATTTGATTTTTAACTGCTTTAACACTAAAGAGATCTCTAACAGATTTCTTTGTAAAGGCAGTGGAGACGTCTATAGCATTTAAAAGGTTAAAACCCCCATTTAAATCATTGGGGTTGTTGGGACAGTTTACCTTTCTCCCAGGACTTGTTCCCCTATGCCTTTGCACAGGGTTGGATTTCCCAATGGGTGGAGTAGGAAACTGCCTAGAACTCCACATATTTAGGGGAGGAGCCCAAGTTGTGCTGACCACACCCACATTCTGAATTGTGGGTGTGTCCAGAGCAATCTGTGTCCCTGTGTGAGTTTTATATCCTTTTACAAGGTATTCTTTAACCCCTTGGATTTTTTTTTTATAGGCAAAGGATATTTTCTGTGCTATGAAATAATGGATGGGACTTGGGGTGGGGCCATGTGAGGAATGGGGGTTTGGTTATAGGTGGAGCTAAGATCACCTACAGTGTCTTACCTAGGGGCCCTGGGATGTAAATCCAACCCTGACATTGTGCATATGGCCTGCAGCATCTGGGTTCAGCTGTTGTGAAGATTGTGGATTGAACCATATAGATGTATCTGGGCTCCAAAATGTCAGGCAAATCCTCTCTGCACAGACATATGTTTCGGCCTACGTGAGCCTCATCAGTGTGGAGCAGCCAAATACCTCTAGGCACATGGAAGCAAGGGCCCTTGCCTGGGATGCCCTTTTACTTAGGGAGACAAAAAGAGTTGTGAGGAGCACACATCAAGCACGAACAAGATAAAGTGTCTTGTTCTAAGGCATGGTAGCCACTCAATGGTGCTACAACTCAAGTTTTTCACTTCCATGTGCAATTGCAGAGAGGAAACTTCCATATCCATATCCATATCCATATCCATATCCATATCCATATCCATATCAGACTGGTCCCGCCAACAGACAGTCCAGCTCCGAAATGTCAGGCAAATCCTCTCCGCATGAGAGAGAAACGGCAAAACCACAGACGTACGCTTCGGCCTATGTGAGTCTCATCAGTGTGGAACAGCCAAATCCCTCTAGGCACAAGGAAGCAAGGGCCCATGCCTGGGATGCCCTTATACTTAGGGAGACAAAAAAAGAGTTGTGAGGAGCACACATCAAGCACGAACAAAATTAAGTGTCTTGTTCTAAGGCATGGTAGCCTCTCAATGGTGCTACAACTCAAGTTTTTCACTCCCATGTGTCATTGCTGAGAGGAAATCTCCATATCCATATCCATATCAGACTGATCCTTCACACAGACAGTCCAGCTCCGAAATATCAGGTAAAACCACAGACGTACGTTTCGGCCTATGTGAGCCTCGTCAGTGTGGAGCAGCCAAATCCCTCTAGGTACATGGAAGCAAGGGCCCATGCCTGGGATGCCCTTATACTTAGGGAGACAAAAAGAGTTGTGAGGAGCACACACCAAGCACAAACAAGATAAAGTGCCTTGTTCTAAGGCATGGTAGCCTCTCAATGGTGCTACAACTCACATTTTTCACTCCCATGTATCATTGCAGACAGGAAATCTCCATAGCCATAGCCATAGCCATAGCCATAGCCATACAGACTCCAAAATATCAGGCAAATCCTCTCCCCACAAGAGAGACAGTAAAACCACAGATGTACCTTTCAGCCTATGTGAGCCTCATCAGTGTGGAGCAGCCAAGTCCCTCTACGCACATGGAAGCCAGGGCCCATGCCTAGGATGCCCTTATACTTAGGGAGAAAAAAAAGAGTTGTGATGAGCACACATCAAGCACGAACAAGATAAACTGCAGGGAGGACTTGCCTGACATTTCGGAGCTGGACTATCTGAGGGTGGGACCAGTCTGATATGAATATGGAAATTTCCTCTCTGCAATGGCACATGGGAGTGAAAAATGTGACTTGTAGCACCAATGAGGGGTCACTATGCCCAAGAACAAGATGCCTTGTCTTGTTCGTTCTTGATGGGTGCTCGTCACAACATTTGTTTTTTTTGTCTCCCTAAGTGGAAGGGGATCCCAGACATGGGCCCTTGCTCTCCATGTGCGTAGAGGGAATCAGCTGCACCACACTGATGAGGCCCACATAGGTTGAAATGTACAACTTTGGGTTTTGCTGATTTTCTTGTGCAGGGAGGACTTGCCTGACATTTCAGAGCTGGGCTGTCTGAGGGCGGGACCAGTCTGATATGAATATGGAAATTTTCTCTCTGCAATAACACATAGAAGTGAAAAATGTGACTTGTAGTACCATTGAGGGGTCACTATGCCCAAGCACAAGATGTTTTATCTTGTTTGTTCTCAACAGGTGCGCATCACAACATTTGTTTTTTGTCTCTCTAATTAGAAGGGGATCCCAGGCAGAGGCCCTTGCTCTCCATGTGATAAGAGGAATCAGCTGCACCACACCGACTAGACCCACATAGGGCGAAACGTACGTCTGTGGTTTTGCTGATTCTCTCGTGCAGGGAGGACTTGCCTGACATTTTGGAGCTGGGCTGTCGGAGGGCGGGATCAGTCTGATATGAATATGGAAATTTCCTCTCTGCAATGGCACATGGGAGTGAAAGACGTGACTTGTAGCACCACTGAGGGGTCACTATGGCCAAGAACAAGACACTTTATCTTGTTCGTTCTCAATGGGTGCTCGTCACAACATTTGTTTTTTGTCTCCCTAAGTGGAAGGGGATCCCAGGCATGGGCCCTTGCTCTCCATGTACCTAGAGGGAATCAGCTGCACCACACTGATGAGGCCGAAATGTACGCTGAAACGTACGTCTGTGGTTTTGCTGATTCTCTCGTGCGGGGAGGACTTGCCTGACATTTTGGAGCTGGACTGTCTGAGGGCGGGACCAGTCTGATACGATTATGAAAATTTTCTCTCTGCAATGGCACATGGGAGTGAAAAACATGACTTGTAGCACCATTGAGGGGTCACTATGCCCAAGAACAAGACACGTTATCTTGTTCGTTCTCGATGGGTGCTCGTCACAACATTTGTTTTTTGAGTTTCTAATTAAACCCTGCCTACTTCTCCTCCTTCCCATGTGTTCCTCCAACTTCCTGACCACTTCTCCTCCTTCCCATTCTGTTCCTCCCACATCCTTCTCACTTGTCACCCTTCCCATTCTGTTCCTCTTACTTCCTTCTCATATGTCCTCCTTCCCATTCTGTTCATCCCACTTCCTACTCACTTGTCCTCCTTCCCATTCTGTTCATCCCACTTCTCCTCCTTCCCATCCTGTTCCTTCCACTTCCTGACCACTTCTCCTCCTTCCCACCCTGTTCCTTCCACTTCCTGACCACTTCTCCTCCTTCCCATTCTGTTCCTCCCACATCCTTCTCACTTGTCACCCTTCCCATTCTGTTCCTCTTACTTCCTTCTCATATGTCCTCCTTCCCATTCTGTTCATCCCACTTCCTACTCACTTGTCCTCCTTCCCATTCTATTCATCCCACTTCTCCTCCTTCCCATCCTGTTCCTTCCACTTCCTGACCACTTCTCCTCCTTCCCACCCTGTTCCTTCCACTTCCTGACCACTTCTCCTCCTTCCCACCCTGTTCCTCCCGCTTCCTGTCCACTTGTCCTCCTTCCCATTCTGTTCCTCCCACTTCCTTCTCACTTGTCCTCCTTCCCATTCTGTTCCTCCCACTTCCTGCTCACTTGTCCTCCTTCCCATTCTGTTCCTCCCACTTCTCCTCCTTCCCATCCTGTTCCTCCCACTTTCTGTCTACTTCTCCTCCTTCCCATTCTGTTCCTCCCATTTCTCCTCCTTCCCACCCTGTTCCTCCCACTACCCTCCCACTTCTCCTCCTTCTCACCCTGTTCCTCCCACTTCTCACCCACTTATCCTCCTTCCCAACCTGTTCCTCCCATTTTCCACCCACTTCTTCACTTTCCCACCCAGTCGATTTGTCCCATTATGTCTCTACTTGAAATGAACAGTAACATCTAAAAGAGATCCAAAGTTGTTCACAATTTTCAACATGTTGGATACCTCACTAGGACTCAAATGGTAAAAAAAACAATCATCCAATCATTAGGCCACAGTATTTATTAACATCTTAGAACATAACCATTTAAATTAATAATGAATATTAAAGCTAAAATATACCTCTGCAAAATAAACCGAACTACGTGTTGGTTAAACATAATTAAAACTCAGTCTACTGCATAAACATTGCTAAACTTTACACCAAATCACTGACTGAGGGTCATACCACCATCTGCCCTCCTTAATTGAATATGTTAAGCGCTGGACCTACGACAGTCCACGTGTCTCCCGGGACCAAACCCAAGAAGTAATTCCTGAACCAAATTGCAGACCTAGCTTCATTCACCAGCAAGCACCCCTACCAGCTCTGACACCCAGCACAGGAGTAACTTACTCCTCCAACATCAACTGCTTGGGCAGCCCTACCACAATCCCAAGTTCAGCCCCAACCTCCTTTCCAAGAATGTCTACCCTATTCAGAGAGCTGCGCTTAGAAAAATAGGTTATCCTTTAAGACTAGAGAAAAGGCACTTTTGACTAAAACAAATGTAAGGATTTTTATATACTAAGGACAGTAAAGTTATGGAATTCTTTGCCTTGGGACAGTGTGCTAGCAGATACTGTAACTGCTTTCAAAAAAGAATGCATACCTATCTAGCACAGAACAATTCTGAGAAATATGACAGTTGATTTTAAAGCAGATAGGATCTTGATCCAGGAAATATCTCACTGCCATTTGGGGCATAGTTGGAAATGGCTTCAATTATATTTTTTTGTGCTTTCCTCTTGATCAACAGGGATGACATGGCATGGGATGAACTTGATGGACACACGTCTATTTTTCAGCCTCATCAGCTATGTTACTACCTATGAGCACCTACTGACCTGCGTAGCAATCTCGAAGACCACCATTGAGGGTAAGGGGGATGCTCCTCGCCAAGCTAATACTGGTTAAGATATCAGTAGGCCAAACAGATCTCCCAGCGGCTTACATCACCTTCAGCGTCATCCTCTCCAGCACAAGCGTACATCCTTGAGGAGACATGCCGGAAGCATCAGAGGCCACCAGATGCCCAACCCCAGCCCCGTCAAGCCCCCCTATGTCCCAGTTACCATTAGATCCGGGGGGGAGGTTAATTCCAACCTTTTTCCGACTCCCTCTGCAATAGCAATTAACATACATGTCACAGACCTGGGTTTTATTGTTTGTTAATAGTCCTGAGATAAGATATCAGCCTTTCCAAACAGAAGTGTGTACAAATCGCAGTGATCTCAATAAATTAGTAGCATTATCTCTGCACGAACAATTAACCAAATTGTGTTTTTATTGGACAAACTACACAAATTTAAAAAAAATGCAAGTTTAGGGTTAGATTTTAGGTCAAATAAAATAGCAACCTTTTACAGACGCTAGCTGGAAGTACAAGACAGTTAAAATGATATAACCCAATGTCATTCTTTGATCTTAGTGTTCCTTTAACCCCTTCGCGACACAGGACGTACATGTACGTCCTGTGTGGCTGTCACTTAGTGACAGAGGACGTACATGTACGTCCCGGGGACGCCGGATTCTTTTAGAAAAAAAAAAAAAAAAGTTAGACGGACGTTAAGTGACGGCCGCGTCTGCACGCGGCCGTCACTAAGGGGTTAACCCTTTGCGTGGCAATTCTGGCATAACCCAATGGCACCATAGGGGAGGTATAAAAACGCCCTTTGAGTTAAAGGGAGTCTTTAAGCCCTTGAATGCTAGTAAGGTTACAGGTCTCCAACGCATTGCGTCGGGGACCTTGCTAGCATTCATGAAGATAAAATCTCTATTTAAATCAAGGGGAATTTTGGAACTTTGTATGCATTCCCTACGGTGTACTTGGTTTGCCCCAAAATAGCACCAATTTTGTTTAGAAAAGAACAACAAGAGGGTGCCCAATAGTGTCTTAAATGGCAGCTAGATATAATACAGTAAATCTTCAATATTTCTACTCACAATTGGTGGTGGTTGTCATTGACATAACCCAACTAACAACAGATACGCTGTAACGGATACCGCTGCCACCCAGCCTTGGGTGACTCCGTTAGTCGCCGCTTCCCTCACTCTGGAACAGGAAAACTCCACCACCTTCTCCCAAGGTATCCCAATTGCCAGGCAGGACTAGTGTCAGGATAACAAGAACTCTCCCAGCATACCAGCAGCTTAACCTCACCAGACAACACTTGTGTAGGTTAAAACAAGAACTGCTTTATTGGAACCAAGACACGCATATTTATACAGGTTAACACAAAAGGCCAAGAGGGGTGGAGGGGCTATACAATGGTGGGCTGAACAAAACACACAATGGTATAAACATTTGGTGTACACATCATACAATGGACCAGACATGATTGCATTATCTGGACAAAAGGGGACTGTTGTTGGATAAACACTGGGACAAAGGGCTGAGGGGCTGGAATACACATTGTACAACAAAGGCCAGGAGGTTGAAGCATCTTTGAATATTCCGCTTCAACCCCTGGCCAATCCAGTGCCTAGAATAGGCTGACCAATCCTGGTTGTGCTAGTCACGGCTAGCTCGGCCAATCAGACTCTGTAGGCGGGCAGCTAACCGACCAATCCCTGGGCTGCCTACTTTCCCCCATGTTAACTCTATGGGGGACCTTTAAACTCGTCACCCAGGGCATTGGCCAATCAGGAAGCCGCCTACTTCCCCATGTAAAGTCAATGGGGCTTTTGATTAGTTCTGCTGGCTGTCCTCCGCCCCGTGAATTCTACTCCTTAGTGGAAGCAAGTATAGTTCCAGGGCATGGGATGCTTCCCTGCCCTGAAGCCCAAGGATAGGGCAGTGGCAACCTCTAAACCCCCTGACACACATAACAACACAGTCCACAGAGTCTGTTGGGTCTGCCCGGGGCAGACCAGACTGGGTATTCCCAGTCACCCTGTGCCCCCAATAAGCACAGGGTGACTTAGACCCGAGAGGGAACGTTGAAGCGGGCAAAGGAGCTTCCCTGGGCATGGCATCCACTTTCTTGTGGGAGGTGGCCGGCCCCCAGGCCCCTCCAGGAGCCAAGGGCATGATGGTTCCCGTGACATTTCCCCCCTTTCCAAATAAGACTAACCTGGGGCCAGACCCTTACCGGGTCTGCCAGCAGGTTAGTCATGTTCTCAGTCCATCCCATCTCCTGCACCATCCTTGAGATACCTGTCCCCCTCTGCCAGTATGGTATCCTGTTCTGCAGGGGGAACACGGTAGAGTCAGCTGGCTGGGGGTTGTTGTGGCCCGCAGTCCCACGCCCCAGGGTAGGGGTAATGACGTCGCTGGGGAGGACTCTGGCCCTACTCACCACGGGAGGGGTAACGGCTCCACTGGGACGGATCTCAACCCCACCCACCAGGGCAGGGACAACAAGGCTCTTGGAGAGGACAGTGATCCCACACTCCAGGGAAAGGGCAACAAGGCCTCTGGAGAGGACAGTGGTCTCACTCTCCAGGGTAAAGGTGGCAGAGCCACTGGGGAGGACCTCGATCCCACTCCCCAGGGCAGGGGCAACAAGGCCCTTGGAGAGGACGTTCATCCCACTCTCCAGGGCTGGGGTAGCAAAGTCGCTGGAGAGGGCAGTTGTCCCACTCTCCACGGCTGGGGTAGTAAAGTTGATGGAGAGGACAGTGGTCCCACTCTCCAGGGCAGGGGTAGGGGCAACAAGGCCTCTGGAGAGGACAGTGGTTCCACTCTCCAGGGCAAGGGTAGGGGCAAGAAGGGCCTTGGAGAGGACAGTTGTCCCACTCTCCAAGGCTGGGGTAGCAAAGTCGCTGGAGAGGACAGTTGTCCCACTCTCCAGGGCAAGTGTAGGGGCGCTGGTGACGACCGCAATCTCAGCCACGACACCCCCAGTTCCATCAGACATCTGCCGCTGGGGAGAGGGGTCAGCTACCTCCTCTCCCTGTAATACAAACAGCCGCTGGGGAGTGACACCAATCGCATCCACTCCCGAAATACAGCACCTCTCTGCTGTGGGGACATCCATACCAAACGGGTTAGCGGTGGCCGCAGCTTCGCCTGCTACCCGCTGACTAGACCATAACAGGTCGCTGAAGTCAGCCTCAGGAAGAGCCCCCTCTTCCACGGACAAGGTGCTTCTGGCGACCGCATTCTCATCCACTGCACCTTCCACGTCCATACAACGCTGCTGTGGGGGATAGGTGTGCGCCACCTCTTCCTGGAGATCCCTACACTCCATCTCCAGTCCCCACTCCTGGGTTACAAGATCCTCCAGCTCTCTCCATACCTCGGGTATTTCTGACACCCCCAGCTGCATGGCTTGCCTGTCGCGGATCTCCCAGAACCGGCTTTCCCTGCGACTGCCAAAGTCCAGCTCCTCAGCCCTGGCATGCCACAACGAGCTGGGACCCCTGTAGGCGAAGCCGCTGCACGGGAGAGGAGTTTTGGGGAACCCGAACCACTCAAATCCGGTCCTGTCGCAGAAAGCCCCATACTGGAGATCCAGGCAAATGACATCTCCGATCCAGGATGCCAGTACCTCGCTTGTCTGGGGGTCCGAACTCGGCTCAAGGATGCAGGGGCTCCACTGCTGTGTCTTGCTCTCATGCCTCTCTGCATAAGGGATGAAGCCCTCGGAGGAGAAGGAGTGTCCCTCTGCCTCCAGTGTGGCCCGCTGTTGTTCATAGCCGGATAGGGCTTGGCAAAGCATAGCCTCCATCTCCGTGTCTGACCGCTTGGCGCCTGCTGGTGGAGAGCTGCTTCATCGGTCTCCCATGAACTGTTGCTGAAACATGGGGTCAAGCCCTGTGGCTATATCTCCCCCTGGATGCTGGTTTCAGTGTTGCTAAGATCGGGGTCAAGCCAGGTGGCTATATGTCCCCCTGGATGCTGGTCTCAGTTAGGTTCCTTGGCTTTATCTGTTTCAGGTGAAACGATCCTGGTGGTGGTTTGTATGTTCCAAACACCAACTGGGAAGCACCCCACCGCTGCCAACCAATGTAACGGATACCGCTGCCACCCAGCCTTGGGTGACTCTGTTAGTCGCCGCTTCCCTCGCTCTGGAACAGGAAAACTCCACCACCTTCTCCCAAGGTATCCCAATCGCCAGGCAGGACTAGTGTCAGGATAACAAGAACTCTCCCAGCATACCAGCAGCTTAACCTCACCAGACAACACTTGTGTAGGTTAAAACAAGAACTGCTTTATTGGAACCAAGACACACATATTTATACAGGTTAACACAAAAGGCCAAGAGGGGTGGAGGGGCTATACAATGGTGGGCTGAACAAAACACACAATGGTATAAACATTTGGTGTACACATCATACAATGAACCAGACATGATTGCATTATTTGGACAAAAGGGGACTGTTGTTGGATAAACACTGGGACAAAGGGCTGAGGGGCTGGAATACACATTGTACAACAAAGGCCAGGAGGTTGAAGCATCTTTGAATATTCCGCTTCAACCCCTGGCCAATCCAGTGCCTAGAATAGGCTGACCAGTCCTGGTTGTGCTAGTCATGGCTAGCTCGGCCAATCAGACTCTGTAGGCGGGCAGCTAACCGACCAATCCCTGGGCTGCCTACTTTCCCCCATGTTAACTCTATGGGGGACCTTTAAACTCGTCACCCAGGGCATTGGCCAATCAGGAAGCCGCCTACTTCCCCATGTAAAGTCAATGGGGCTTTTGATTAGTTCTGCTGTCTGTCCTCCGCCCCGTGAATTCCACTCCTTAGTGGAAGCAAGTATAGTTCCAGGGCATGGGATGCTTCCCTGCCCTGAAGCCCAAGGATAGGGCAGTGGCAACCTCTAAACCCCCTGACACACATAACAACACAGTCCACAGAGTCTGTTGGGTCTGCCCGGGGCATACCAGACTGGGTATTCCCAGTCACCCTGTGCCCCCAATAAGCACAGGGTGACTTAGACCCGAGAGGGAACGTTGAAGCGGGCAAAGAAGCTTCCCTGGGCATGGCATCCACTTTCTTGTGGGAGGTGGCCGGCCCCCAGGCCCCTCCAGGAGCCAAGGGCATGATGGTTCCTGTGACATACGCATACAGAGAAATTCTCCTGTCTCTGTTCTGGAAACTCCAGGTTTAATCCAGAAAAGGAAGAAAAGGTGTTGCTCCAGAACTTTGTAAAAATTGTTTAATTATAAAACATAAAAAGACAGCAATGGCCTTCTGCTACTGACAAAATATCATTGCCAGTGATAGTACTCAAAAAACCCCAAGTGATATCTCTAGAAAACATGTGTTGTTCTGGGTGATACTTTTGTCAGTATATTTCTTACGAGAGTGAAGATTCAAGGTTAATATATTCCGATCCACCTGGGATAATACGCCAGGAGCGCCTCTTGTTTTTTCTTTTGTTTTGTAGACCACTTTTGTTTAGTACATCAGCCTAAGTGCCCGCTGATTCTTGTCAATGGCCAGGTGTCTAGAGGATGGCTGTTAGCTGGAAGAGCTGATTGATTTATGATATCTTCAGCTACATCTGTGCAGGGAGCAGATAGACCCTGAACTGCAGTGAGTCATCTGTCATTGTGACGCTAGACAGAACATGATTGTAAGAGATCTGGCAATACAGCTCAATGAGGTTCGTGTTCTAACTAGAAGTGAACCATTGGTGTCACTAGTTAATTGAGGGTGCCCGGTGCAAATATTTTTTGGGGCCCTCTAACACAAAAGATAGTCTCCCAGGAGAGCCACTAGAACCCGTTTCATCTGGGGCTGATAGACTCACTTGGACGCTGGGCTTTGCCACAACTGCAATTCTGGAGTACCATAAAATCTGATATTATACAGAAGTTTGTATATTACGCACGTGTCAGTTATACCCAACATTTTAGTACATATGAAGTACATGTATAATACAAACTCATGATTGCACCCTCCCTCAACACCCAGAAATTAGGATTACAGTCTCTAGTAACACCCAAAACCCATGACTACAGCATATCTCCCAACATTCACACACCTCCCAACATTCCCATACCTCCAACATTCCCACACTTCCCAACATTCCCATACCTACCAACATTCCTATACTCCCAACATTCCTATACTCCCAACATTCCCACACTTTCCAACATTCCTATACCTCCAACATTCCCATACGTCCCAATATTCCCATACCTCCAACATTCCCACCCTTCCCAACATTCCCATACACCAACATTCCCATACACCAACATTCCTATACCTCCCAACATTCCCATACACCAACATTCCTATACCTCCCAACATTCCCATACCTCCCATACCCCAACATTCCCATACCTCACAACATTCCCATACGTCCCAATATTCCCATACCTCCAACATTCCCACCCTTCCCAACATTCCCATACACCAACATTCCCATACACCAACATTCCTATACCTCCCAACATTCCCATACAACAACATTCCTATACCTCCCAACATTCCCATACCTCCCATACCCCAACATTCCCATACCTCACAACATTTAATTTCTCCCAATATTCCTATACCTCCCAATATTTCATAACTGCCGACATTCCCATACCTCCCAACTGGTAGCTGAAACTGAAAACTATGACTTGATTGGCATAACAGAAACATGGTGGGATGACACACATGATTAGTCAATAAATTTGGAGGGCTACATGTTGTTTAGAAAAGATAGGTCAAACAAAAGAGGTGGTGGGATCTGTCTGTATGTCAAACCAGCATTATTGCCTCATTTGCGGGAAGATATATGTGATGACAGTAGTGAACATGTGGAATCCCTGTGAGTTAAAATAGTCACTGGGGGTAAAACTGCCCAGAAAATATTAGTGGGTATTTGTTATAAACCACCAAACATTGGTGACCTTGAAGAATCAAAGCTATTAATGCAAATAAAAAAGGCTTCTCAAATGGGGAGAACTATAATTATGGGGGATTTTAATTATCCAGAAATAGATTGGAAAAATGGAACAACTAATTTTGCTAAAATCAATAAGTTTCTGAACTTGTTGAATGAAAATTTTTTGTCTCAACTAGTGCAGACCTCAACCAGAGGGGATGCGTGTCTGGATCTGGTAATAACTGACAATGAAGAACTTATCTCTAACATCCAAGTTAGGGAGCACTTGGAGAATAGTGACCATAACATGGTATCGCTTGAGATTAATTCAAAAATGCAATTTGGTATGGGTTCCACCAAAACACTGAATTTTAAAAAGGCCAACTTCAGCAGGTTTAATTCATCCCTTGGTCTTGTTGACTGAGATGGAATATTTTCTGGAAAAAACACAGAAGGTAAGTGGAATGTCTTCAAAATAACTTTGCAAAAATATACATATAAATGTATCTCCTTTGGAAACAAATTAAATTAAAACCATTGTGGCTAACCAGTAAAGTAATTCATGAAATAAATAACAAGAAAATGACATTAAAACATTATAAAGCTGAGGGATCAGCAGAGGCATTTGCAGAATACAAAAATGCCAACAAAACCTGCAAAAAGGCTATTAAATTAGCTAGACTGGAGAATGAAAAAATTATTGGCAAGTGCAACCCAAAAAAATTCTTTAAATACATTAATGGCAAAAAATTAAAGTTTGATAATGTTCGGTCTTTGTTATCTGAAACGGGTGAGATGGTCAGTGGTGACAGAGAGAAAGCAGATATTTTAAATAATTTCTTTTCTTCTGTTTTTACCAAGGAAGCCCCGATGGACAAGAACCTGCAAACTACTTTTACAGTACACTCACAGCTAGTTTGCGATTGGCTAACACGAGAAAAAGTGTTAAAACAATTGAATGGTGTTAAGGTAGGTAAAGCCCCGGGGCCGGATGGTATACACCCACGGTTACTTAAAGAGTTAAGTCAGGCCCTGGCTAGACTGATATTTTTGATTTTCAGGTATGGTGCCCACAGATTGGAGTAAAGCAGATGTGGTACCCATATTTCAAAAGGGATCAAAATTCCAGCCAGGAAATTACAGACCTGTAAGCTTTACATCTGTGGTAGGGTAAAACTGTTTGAAGGGTTGTTAAGGGAATATATTCAAGAATTCATCTTGAACAGGAATATCATTAACAGGAGCCAACATGACTTTGTGAAAGACAGGTCTTGTCAAACTAACTTGATTGCATTTTATGAAAAAGTGAGCAAAAATATAGATTTGGGAGCAGTGGTTGATGTGATCTATTTAGACTTTGCCAAGGCATTTGATATGGTTCCACACAAGAGGTTACTGTATAAATTGAATGAAATAGGCTTAGGGGCACACGTCTGTGTGTGGATTGGAAACTGGCTGAAAGATAGAATGCAAAGAGTGGTAGTAAATGGGAAGTTCTCCAACTGTACACATGTGTTAAGTGGAGTACCTCAGGGATCTGTTCTGGGTCCTCTTCTTTTTAATTTGTTTATTAATAATCTCCCAGAGGGCATAGGGAGCCGTATATCAGTGTTTGCCGATGACACAAAATTAAGTAGGGTAATAAAGTCTGAACTGGATGTGTCTTCATTACAGGACGATTTGGACAAATTGGATTTGGACAAATTGGGCAGGCAAATGACAAATGAGATTCAGTATAGACAAGTGTAAAGTTATGCATTTTGGTTATAATAATAAAAATGCAACTTATAGTTTAAATGGTGTTTCTTTCGGGTAGTATACTAATGAAAAGGATTTGGGAGTAATGGTAGACAATGGACTTAGCAGTAGTGTGCAGTGCCAGCTGGCAGCTGCAAAGGCCAATAAGATATTGGCATGTATTAAAAGGGGTATTGACTCAAGGGAGGAAGATATTATTATGCCTCTTTATGTCCATGGTAAGACCCCACCTAGAATATGCTGTTCAATTCTGGGCGCCCTTTCTGAAAAGGACATTATGGAACTAGAGAGAGTGCAGAGGAGGGCTACAAAACTAGTAAGGGGAATAGAAAGTTTTAGTTATGAAGAAAGGCTGGAAAAGATAAACTTGTACACACTAGAGAAATGGCGTCTTAGAGGGGACATGATAACATTATATAAATATGTTCAGGGCCCATACAAAGGGCTCTCCAAAGACCTGTTCATTAACAGAACAGTACAAAGGACAAGGGGTCACCCGCTTAAGCTTAGATTTGAGGAAAGAGATTTCATCTATGACAGCGTAAGGGATTCTTTACGGTAAGGACAATAAAGGTATGGAATTCACTGCCTGAGTAGGTGGTGTTATCGAATACATTAGATGCCTTTAAAAAGGGCCTGGATACTTTTTTAAAAGAGCAGAACATAGAGAGCTATGTATGTTAGTACTGGAATTAATATTTAGTTAGTTCTTGTTGATCCAAGGAAAAATCTGATTGCCATTTGGAATCAAGAAGGAATTTTTTCCCCCACTCAAGGCATAATTTGAAATTGCTTATTGGGGGGGGGGGGGTTTGCCTTCTTTTGGATTAACGACGGTAAAGAAGAATAAGAAAATGGTTGAACTAGATGGGCGCAAGTCTTTTTTCAACCTAAATTACTATGTTACTATGTTACATTCCTATACCTCCCAACATTTCATACTGCCCAACATTCACATACCTAACATTCCCATATCGCCCAACATTCCCATACCTCCCAACATTTCATACTTACCAAACATTCCCATACCTCCCAACATTCCTATACCTCCCTCCCAACATTTTGTTGCTCCCAACATTTCATACCTCCAAACATTCCCATACCTCCCAACATTTCATACCTCCCAACATTCCCATAACTCCAAACATTCCAATACTTAAAATTCCTATATCGCCCAACATTCCCATACCCCCCAACATTCCCATACCGCCATTTCATACCTTCTAGCATTCCCATACCTAACATTTCCAAACCTCCCAACATTTCATACCTCTCAACATTCCATACCTCCCAACATTTCATATCGCCCAACATTCTCACACCTTTCAACATTCTCACACCTCCCACGTTCCCATACCTCCCAACATTTCATACCTTCCAGCATTCCCATACCTAATATTCACATATCTAGCAGCATCCCCATACCTCCCAACATTTCATGCCTCCCAACAAGCTATACTCCCCCCAGGGCACTAGTTGCCAGCCCTCCCCTGTTGATCAAACAATGATTCAGTCTCTTGAATCAATCTAACAGTAATCAAGCAAGGATATCCTGAAAACATACTGTTAGCAGCACATATATACATGTATGCATTTTTTCCAGTGTGAAAAGGAGAGCAACGCTTTTTCTTACACCTCCACTCCCCACTCCCCCCCCCCCTTGTCACAAACATTGAAAGGAGAGTTTGAGGCGTAAGTTGCTCAGCAAATTAGCTTTCAGCATGAGTAAGACTAGAAATCCGATTCCAGTACCTGGTTTAGACTGAAGTTGTATTAGTGCATACTCCCTGTTGTGATTGATTACAGAAATAAAATATTCCAGATGAATTGATTTTGAAACGTCTCGATCTTACCTGGCGAGACTATTCATTGCTTTTTTTTCTGCATCATGCAGATTGCCATATTGGTCCTTTTGAAAAGCAAATTGGTTTGTAGTTGATGATACACTTTAGTGTTCAACACAATAGGGTTTTCAGAGAAGAAATCAAAAGCTGTAGAAAAAAACCCCATTGGTTTATTTCAATGGAAGACAAAATGTTGGACTTTTGAAAGCTCTTGCTATGAAAAACTGCAATGTTTGGCCTAACATTATTGTCTACTACCAGACAAATCTCGCAAGGGAAATCATGAAGGCCACAGACAATACAATATTATTCTGAGCTAAAATAAGTCTGTTTAACCCTTTAGGTGATTGAGATGTCTCCAATGAATTGCAAAACATTAATGGCCATATACACAAACACTGTTGCAAAGCAGCTGGACTTTAGAGGATAAATTAAATATTCCCATGATGCAAATAGGGCTTTTTAACTCTTCAATGTTACAGAGGTCTCCAAAGCATTGCTTCGCAATGCATTGCAGACCTCTCTAGCAATGAAGGTGTTAAAATCACAATTTAAATCAAGTGGAATTTCGGAATGTTTATTTAGTGTCTCTCTTTAGGAGATATTAGGGGTCCATACCTCCCAAGTGTCCATCTTTAGGATATATTAGGGCTCCATACCTCCCAAGTGTCCATCTTTAGGAGATATTAGGGGTCCATACCTCCCAAGTGCTCCTCTTTAGGAGATATTAGGGATCCATACCTCCCAAGCGTCCCTCTATAGGAGATATTAGGAGTCCGTACATTCCAAGTGTCCCTCTTTAGAACATGTTAGGGCTCCATACCTCCCAAGTGTCCCTCTTTAGGAGATATTAGGGTTCCATTCCTCCCAGGTGTCCCTCTTGAGAAAATATTAGGGGTCTGTACCTCCCAAGTGTCACTCTTTAGAACATATTAGGGCTCCATACCTCCCACGTGTCCCCCTTTAGGAGATATTAGGGGTCTGTACTTCCCAAATGTCCCTCTTTAGGAGATATTAGGGGTCCATACCTCCCAAGTGTCCCTCTTTAGGAGATATTAGGAGTCCATACCTCCCAGGTGTCCTTCTTTAGGAGATATTAGGGATCTGTACCTCCCAACTGTCTCTCTTTAGGAGATATTAGGAGTCCATACCTCCCAGGTGTCCCCCCTTTAGGAGATATTAGGGGTCCACACCTTCCAGGTCTCCCACTATAGGAGATATTAGGGGCCCATACCACCCAAGTGTCCCTCTTTAGGAGATATTAGGACTCTATACCTCCTAAGTGTCCCTCTTTAGGATATATTAGGGCTCTGTACCTCCCAAGTGTCACTCTTTAGGAGATATTAGGGGTCCATACCTCCCAAGAGTCCCTCATTAGGAGAGATCACGGCTTTGATTTATGTTTATAAGGCATCAACCTATGGGATTGATATTTATATTTTTTTTTATCTTAGCCGGAGCATTTTATAAAGCTGCATAGCCAAGCTACACCACCGTTCCGGCAAGATGGCCACTGCACTGCTTCATCTGGACTGACTTACTGTCCATCCCCCATCTCCCTTGCCAACCTGTTCCTTACCTGTCACTCCTGGATATGCGCCCCCTGCGCTGCTGTGCCAGGTAAAGCTCCAGGGGCTTCTTTAAATTGTAGACATTAATTTCCAGAATCCTCTATTTCTTTCCTTTTGGAGAGACTCAGCCATGTTCACCGTTTACCGCAATGCAATGTCTGTTTCTTAAAAGAAAATGCTCTGCTTATCTCATCCCTTCTCAAGCATCTGCAGTGTACTTAATTTGGATTTTGTGTTATCTCCAGGGTTATTTTGTCTGTGACTGCAAGCACGTAGACTGAACAGAGAGAGAAATAAAACCCCCACATACTTGCCGTTAAATTAAATATTTGACGCTCTCTGGGTTCTTTCTACTTTGTTACCTGAAGTTCATTTCGACTGTGATAAAAACTCAGCAAATTCTCTTGTTGCTGTGATGTTGGAAGAATTAAATTCCATTTACTTTGTTCTGTGAAAGAAACAGCTTATATATTTTTTTACTTTTACAATACATTTTCTAGAGTTAAAGTTTGGGATTTTAAAGTTTTCTATAAAAAAGTGTTGTTGGGAAAAGAAAAACAATATGTTAGACAGACAAACCAAACTGGGTTTGTTTACATTAGGGAAGAGACGTCTAAGGGGTGATATGATTACCATTTACACGTATATTTGAGGTCAATACAAAGAACTGTCCAATGAATGATTTATTCAAAGAGCTGACCAAAGAACGAGAGGTCATCCATTTAGACTAGAGGACAGACAACTTTGATTAAAACAAAGGCAGGATTTCTTTTACTGTAAGGGCAGTAAAATTATGTAATTCTTTGCCTAGAGATGCTGTACTTGCAGATACTTTAATTGCTTTTGCAGCATTCCCAGACCTGTGTATACACCCCTTTATATGCTTTTATTTAGACACTTGGATGCTACAGAGATCTACAACACATTACTTTGTAATGCATTTGAGATCTCAATAGCAAATCAAGGGGTTAAAGTTATTTTGTTCTTGCTGGTTATAGGCCAAATGTATTTTCTATGCCAAGAAACAGTGAGTGGGGTTTGGGGCAGGACATACCTGGGAACATTCTTCTCTGGATCCTCTGAAGAGGGCTCATGGACTGGGAATGGGTGTGTCTAAAGGATGCAAATCATGTCATAACGTGGGTGGGGATTAATAATGATTTAGAGGAGGAAAGATGGGGTCTAATATTAGAATGGGTAGTAAGTGGCAGAGTAAGGTGGGAAGTCAGCAGAATGGACAGGAATTAGGTGGAATCACCCAGGAAACTCACCAAATCCAGAGAATCAGCCTCTGTACCTGGAGAAGCAGTAATTAAATAGAAAAAACAGAGTGTAGTGGAGAGTTCCCAGGTGTGGTGCAGGGTTATGTGACAAGTGAGGGTGTGGCCGTGGGTGGAGATAAGGGGCCTACAGTGCCTTGCCTAGGGGAGCCTGGGATGTAAACCCAGTCTTACGTAAAAGATTGGCCAGCAATCCAAAGGCCTCTGTGCAGATCAACAGCACTGCAACCTTTCTGTGTTCCTGCATGAATACGGTAAATATACAGCATAATGGAGCCTAGTAGGTTCACGCTAGGCCATAACCGCTGGTGTGAAAGTCACCATAAGCCGCAGGATACCTTTTTGCTCTGGCAACGTCATTAACATGCTATTGTTACATATAGATCACAGATGTGAAAGGGGCCTTGTGCCTCTATATCATACATTTTTGCATCATATTTTTTTTTTCAATTTGAGCTGTCATAACTTTTAAATGAAGCATGTACCAGCAGTGGGAATACATTTGTTTTACTCAGAAATACTCTGCCCAAAATACCAAATAAATACATTCTTAATATGTCGTTATTACTCACTTGATGCGGGATATGTCATCACCAGTGCACTGAGTAGGATGCTCTGAGTCTGACTCCCATATCCAAGACAGTAATAACACTGCAAGGTCAGAATTCTAAGTAGGTCATTACATGGGACAACTGATGCTTATATAATAAGTACAAATAGTGTGCTTTTGGGACAAACCAGCTGCACCTTATCCATTTCTACATTATCATTGATTTAAGTGGGGCTTTAACCTCTTCAGAGTCTACATTGCTTTAGATAGATGGATAGATAGATATGAGATAGATAGATAGATAGATAGATAGATAGATAGATAGATATGAGAGAGATAGATAGATAGATAGATAGATAGATAGATAGAAGAAAGAAATGAGATAGACAGACAGATAGATATGAGAGATAGATAGATAAACAGACAAATAAATAGATAGATATGAGATAGATAGCTAATAGATAGATAGATAGATAGATAGATAGATAGATAGATAGATATGGATATGAGATAGATAGATAGATAGATAGATAGATAGATAGATAGATAGATAGATAGATAGATAGATATGGGATAGATATGAGATAGATAGATAGATAGATAGATAGATAGATAGATAGATATGAGATAGATAGATAGATAGATAGATAGATAGATAGATAGATAGATATGAGATAGATAGATGTGAGATAGATAGATATGAGATATGTGAGATAGATAGATAGATAGATAGATAGATAGATAGATAGATAGATAGATAGATAAAAGAAAGACATGAGATAGACAGACAGATAGATATGAAAGATAGATAGATAGATAGATAGATAGATAGATAGATAGATAGACAGACAGATAAATAGATAGATATGAGATAGGTAGCTAATAGATAGATAGATAAGATAGATAGATAGATAGATAGATAGATAGATAGATAGATAGATAGACAGATCTGAGATAGATAGATATGAGATAGATAGATATGAGATATGTGAGATAGATAGATAGATAGATAGATAGATAGAAGAAAGAAAGACATGAGATAGACAGACAGATAGATATGAAAGATAGATAGATAGACAGACAGATAAATAGATAGATATGAGATAGGTAGCTAATAGATAGATAAGATAGATAGATAGATAGATAGATAGATAGATAGATCTGAGATAGATAGATAGATAGATAGATAGATATGAGATAGATAGATAGATAGATAGATAGATAGATATGAGATAGATAGATAGATAGATAGATAGATAGATAGATATGAGATAGATATGAGATAGATAGATATGGGATAGATAGATAGATAGATAGATAGATAGATAGATAGATATGAGATAGATAGATAGATAGATAGATAGATAGATAGATAGATAGATAGATATGAGATAGATAGATAGATAGATAGATAGATAGATAGATAGATATGAGATAGATATGAGATAGATAGATAGATAGATAGATAGATAGATAGATAGATAGATATGAGATAGATAGATAGATAGATAGATAGATAGATAGATAGATATGAGATAGATAGATGTGAGATAGATAGATATGAGATATGTGAGATAGATAGATAGATAGATAGATAGATAGATAGATAGATAGATAGATAAAAGAAAGACATGAGATAGACAGACAGATAGATATGAAAGATAGATAGATAGATAGATAGATAGACAGACAGATAAATAGATAGATATGAGATAGGTAGCTAATAGATAGATAGATAAGATAGATAGATAGATAGATAGATAGATAGATAGATAGATAGATAGACAGATCTGAGATAGATAGATATGAGATAGATAGATATGAGATATGTGAGATAGATAGATAGATAGATAGATAGATAGATAGATAGATAGAAGAAAGAAAGACATGAGATAGACAGACAGATAGATATGAAAGATAGATAGATAGACAGACAGATAAATAGATAGATATGAGATAGGTAGCTAATAGATAGATAAGATAGATAGATAGATAGATAGATAGATAGATAGATAGATAGATAGATAGATCTGAGATAGATAGATAGATAGATAGATATGAGAGATAGATGTGAGAAAGACATGAGATATGTGAGATAGATAGATATGAGCTATGTGAGATAAATAGATAGATAGATAGATAGATAGATAGATAGATAGATAGACAGATAGATGTGAGATAGATAGATATGAGATATGCGAGATAGATATGAGATATGTGAGATAGATAGATAGATAGATAGATAGATAGATAGATAGATAGATAGACAGACAGACAGACAGACAGACAGACAGATAGATAGATAGATAGATAGATATGAGATAGATAGACATGAGATATAAGAGATAGATAGATATGAGATATGTGAGATACATAGATGTTTGCTCTGTTGCACTCTAGAGAAAGCTCAGCGCCTTTGATTAACCTCCACAGAAACTGATGACATCAGTTGCATCTTTTTGTGATAGTTCGAGCTGTAATATCGATTGAATTAAGTATTTCCCAGCTTTGTTATGCAACAGAAATTTATATAGCATTCAAGGGGTTAATTAGCCAGTGTATTCGGAACAGAAATGTCCTTTGTTCATACACAACAGGAATGTTGCATATATAGACACATAGTTTCAGAACACAAATCTGTTATAGAGATATTTTGAGATCCTTTTGCAGTGAAACGCTGTCTATGTGAACATATAATAAAGTTATTTTTCTATGCAGTAATATTTTTTAATTTATGACACTCCATGTCACTGCTCATGGATCTGTTACCGTTTTGTATTTATAACATTTGGAGTTATTTTGTCCATCTGTGTTTTCAGGCTTAGAAACTACAATGGTGCAGTGAGCAGCAATGTGACACTTCCCACATCGGGTCTATATGATTAGACTCTGGATTTACACAGCACAGCTGGAGTCAATCTAGGGCAAAGCAAATTCAGAATAGGGGACTAATAACATTTCTCACTGGCTAATATGGGGTTCTTAACCCCTCGAAAGCTTTAGAGGTCTCCAAATTTTTGCTAACTCTCCAGTATTTAAAAGGTCAAAAGTCCAATTTTGGATAATGTTTGTTTGGGGTTGGTTTGCACTAGAATTGACTGTCGTATTAATTTGCTTGGGGGAAAGGAGATGTACAAATTCACCAGACCCACCTGTGTCATTGTCATGTGACTGCACTTCAGGGCTTGCACTAGTGGAATACCTGGGAACTCTGATATTTGGTCTCTCCAGAGGGCGGAGAAAAATGACACAATTCATGTTAAAATAGGGAGGGGCTTAACTGTGAGTGGGGGTGGGGCTTAACAGGCATAAAAAAAGTTGTTAAAGTAGGCAGGGGAAGGAGTAGAATTGGGCAGGGAGCAGTGGCACCATGAGAGGGGTGCGGCGGGTGCGGACCGCACCAGGTGACTCCCTCAACAGAGGTGACATACAGTGCCCGGGAAAAGATGCTAGTTGACTGGGCATGTCTGCGTGACTTTCTGGTAGGGGGGCACCATACACAGTATGTCATCACGGGTGATATGATTACCATTTTCACATATATTTCAGGTCAATACAAAGAACTATCCAATTAATGATTTACTCAAAGAGATGAACAAAGAACAAGAGGTCATCCATTTAGAGTAGAGGACAGATGATTTCGACTAAAACAAAAGCAAGATTTCTTTTACTGTAAGGGCAGTAAATTTATGTAATTCTTTGCCAAGGGATGCTGTTCTTGCAGATACTTTAATTGCTTTTGCAGCATCCCCACACCTGTGTATACCCCTTTATATGCTTTTATTTAGACACTTGGATGCTACAGAGATCTACAACACATTACTTTGTAATGCATTTGAGATCTCAATAGCAAACCAAGGGGTTAAAGTTATTTTGTTCTTGCTGGTTATAGGCCAAATGTATTTTCTATGCCAAGAAACAATGGGGTTTGGGGCAGGACATACCTGGGAACATTCTTCCTTGGAGCCTCCGAAGAGGGCTCCTGGACTGGGAATGGGTGTGTCTAAAGGATGCAAATCATTTCATAAAATGGGTGGGGTTTAATCATGATTTAGAGGAGGAAAAATGGGGTCTAATATTAGAATGGGTAGTAAGTGGCAGAACAATGTGGGTACTGAGGCACTCAGTCTCAGTCAAGGCGCTCAGTCTCAGTCAAGGGACTCAGTCTCAGTCAAGGCACTAAGTCTCAGTCAAGGCGCTCAGTCTCAGTCAAGGAGCTCAGTCTCACTCAAGGTGCTCAGTCTCAGTCAAGGAACTCAGTCTCAGTCAAGGAACTCAGTCTCAGTCAAGGCACTCAGTCTCAGTCAAGGAATTCAGTCTCAATCAAGGCACTCAATCTCAGTCAAGGCACTCACTCTCAGTCAAGGCACTCAGTCAAGGCACTCAGTCTCAGTCAAGGCACTCAGTCTCACTCAAGGTGCTCAGTCTCAGTCAAGGAACTCAGTCTCAGTCAAGGCACTCAGTCTCAGTCAAGGAATTCAGTCTCAATCAAGGCACTCACTCTCAGTCAAGGCACTCACTCTCAGTCAAGGCACTCAGTCAAGGAACTCAGTCTCAGTCAAGGCATTCAGTTTCAGTCAAGGCACTCAGTCTCAGTTAAGGCACTCAGTCAAGGCACTTAGTCAAGGCACTCACTCTCAGTCAAGGCACTCAGTCAAGGCACTCAGTCTCAGTCAAGGCATTCAGTTTCAGTCAAGGCACTCAGTCTCAGTCAAGGCACTCAGTCAAGGCACTCAGTCTCAGTCAAGGCACTCAGTCTCAGTCAAGGAACTCAGTCTCAGTCAAGGAACTCAGTCTCAGTCAAGGCGCTCAGTCTCAGTCAAGGCACTCAGTCTCAGTCAAGGAATTCAGTCTCAATCAAGGCACTCACTCTCAGTCAAGGCACTCACTCTCAGTCAAGGCACTCAGTCAAGGAACTCAGTCTCAGTCAAGGCATTCAATTTCAGTCAAGGCACTCAGTCTCAGTCAAGGCACTCAGTCAAGGCACTCAGTCAAGGCACTCACTCTCAGTCAAGGCACTCAGTCAAGGCACTCAGTCTCAGTCAAGGCATTCAGTTTCAGTCAAGGCACTCAGTCTCAGTCAAGGCACTCAGTCAAGGCACTCAGTCAAGGCACTCAGTCTCAGTCAAGGCACTCAGTCTCAGTCAAGGCACTCAGTCTCAGTCAAGGAACTCAGTCTCAGTCAAGGAACTCAGTCTCAGTCAAGGCGCTCAGTCTCAGTCAAGGCACTCAGTCTCAGTCAAGGAACTCAGTCTCAGTCAAGGAACTCAGTCTCAGTCAAGGCACTCAGTCAAGGCACTCAGTCTCAGTCAAGGCATTCAGTCTCAGTCAAGGCACTCAGTCAAGGCACTCAGTCTCAGTCAAGGCATTCAGTCTCAGTCAAGACACTCAGTCTCAGTCAAGCGTAAATCAGTAGAGTGTAGCCCGTAAAAATAAAAAATATTTATTAATATAAATATCTACACAAAAGTATATATGAAAAAAAAAACAACGACTGGACAAAGGACCCCTATCCCCCAAGTACCACCTCAGTATACCTGTATCTAGTCCAACATTAATGAACAGTAAATACTCAGAGTAATATAACCCTAAACAAAAATACACCACAAATGATTAAAAAAATATACAGCATAAAATAAAACTGATACAGAGAGGTAACTATGGATGGGAGTAGGAGGAACACATTCAGAGACTCAGCTTCCGCCCCAGAGACCCGGTAATGCAGAGTCAAAACCAGAGTCTCCGGGGTTAATCCAGAGAGTTCCCAGCTATCACTAGTGGGTATGATGACAGACATGCAAACCGACGCACCCACGCCTCCAGTGTTAACACTTTACTGCCTGCAAGCACCAACCACTTTCCCCTACAGAATGTTCAAATAAATGGAGAAAAAGATACAAAATTAACCCTGAGCCTTGTGGCTACATAATCTTCTTGTCCCTGGATACTGGAGGGCTTATTAGGTCTGGGGGTAGAAATGTCCAAATGATGCAATTCATGTCATAAAGTGGGTGGGGCTTGATTGGGGTGGGTGGGATTAGGAGGTGGAGTTTGCTTTTGAAATGGGTGGAACGTAAGAATAACAGGACGGAGAGTTATTAGAACTGGCAGTGAAGTGGGTGGAGTTACAAGGGAGAGTGACTGGAGCTGCCAGTGAAGTGGGTGGAGTTACAAGGGAGAGTGACTGGATCTGGCAGTGAAGTGGGTGGAGTTACAAGGGAGAGTTAGTGGAACTGGCAGTGAAGTGGGTGGAGTCACAAGGGAGAGTGACTGGAGCTGCCAGTGAGGAGGGTGGAGTTACAAGGGAGAGTGACTGGAACTGGCAGTGAAGTAGGTGGAGTTACAAGGAAGAGTGACTGGAATTGGCAGTGAAGTGGGCAGAGTTACAAGGGAGCGTGACTGGAACAGTCAGTAAAATGAGAGGAGTTATAAGGGAGAGATAGTGGAATTGGCAGTGAGGTGGGCGGAGTTACAAGTAAGAGTGATGGAACTGACTGTGAAATGGACGGAGTTACAAGGGAGAGTTAGTGGAGCTGGCAGTGAGAAGGGTGGAGTTACATGATGGAACTGGCAGTGAAGTAAGTGGAGTTACAAATGAAAGTGAGTGGAACTGGCAGTTAAGTGGGCGGAGTTACACATAAGAGTGATGGAACTGGCAGTGAAGTGGGTGGGGTTACATGTAAGAGTGATGGAACTGGCAGTGAAGTGGGTGGGGTTACAAGGGAGAGTGATGGAACTGGCAGTGAAGTGGGTGGGGTTACAAGGGAGAGTGATGGAACTGGCAGTGAAATGGGTGGGGTTACATGTAAGAGTGATGGAACTGGCAGTGAAGTGGGTGGAGTTACACTTAAGAGTGATGGAACTGACAGTGAAGTGGGTGGGGTTACAAGGGAACTCACTGATCCCTGAGAATCAACCTCTGTCTCCGAAGAGTTCCCAGGTGTGTACAAAATATAAAACAAGAAGCAGAGGAAACAACCCCCAAAAACACCCAACTGATTCTACAACTGCACCACATGGGGGGGGGGGCAAAAAAATTCCCCCAAGTTCCCATTGTTTCAAATATGACTTTAACCCTTTGAAAGGTAGAGACGTCTCCAGTGCATTGATCACGAACAGGCATAATATATCTATCTAGTGTCTCCACAAAGCTGAAGGGGGATGAGCGTTCCCAGAACTTTGTTTTTAACTCTTTGACTTCCAGAGGGGTGTGCAATGCATTGGAACCCACACCCACACACACAGACATTTTCTTCTTTAGAGATGATGCTGTGAGCTCCTGAGAGGCAGCTTATGATTTCTTTTGGCTGCTGTGATGTCACTCCCACCTTCACAGCCAATAGAAATGAGGCAGACACAGCTAACCCCACCTCTGACAGTATTAGAAGTGTAACTTTACAGCCCTCAGTGTACAGGTGCCTCCTGACCTTCTCCTACTCAGAGGAGGGGCTATGAGCTCCACAGAGGCAACTGATGAATTTTGTTGGCTGCTTTGATGTGGAGGGATACCTGCACAGCCAATAGGAATGTGTCTGACACTGCTAGCACAACCCCTGCAGTATCAGCTTCATAACCTGACAGACCTTAGTGTGCAGGTCCCATTTCAGCATCCCTTACTCAGAGCTGGTGCTCTGTGCTCCAGAGAGGCAGCTGATGATTCCTATTGGCTGGTGTGATATTTGTTTTGCTTTCTTTTTCTAATGTTTAATTTTCTTCCAGTGTCCCTTTGATGAACTTAACATTGAACTTGTGCGTTTCTTCTTTTAAGTGCTTCCTTCTGGTCTTGCACATTTCAGCATATTCTACCCTGTTTCTAATATTACCGTCTTGCTTAATTTCTCATCACTTATTTCATCCTGGCAACTGGTTTGATATTCGCGATGATTGTTCTTGTTTTGCAGTAGGTGCAAGGGTATGGGTAGTGTCTATAATAGTCTCAATTACTGTTTCATTGTCGGTTGATATGTCTGTGTCTGGAAGGTCTTGACGCACACTGAAGCGATTAGACAGTGCTTACTCGGAATTCTTTTGATTTCTCAAGAGCTGGATTGTGTCAGTCTTCACATTTGTTACCTTGATCATTTTCTTTCTTTCTTTCTTTCTTTCTTTCTTTCTTTCTTTCTTTCCAGTTCTTGCATTCAGGGCAGGATTTGCCATAAGGCACAGTAGGCATCTGCCTACAGGAGCACCCCACCCCATTGAAATAAACAAATTATGTATTTTTGTTCCTAGCGTTGCATGCTGTGCACAGTAACAGCCCGCCTACCGCATTGTAAGGTCCGACAGAAGGCACAGACCAGTAGCTGCTGTTGCTCCCTCGCCGGCTCTAATGCAGAGCGCTGGGAGATGACATCATCTCCCAGCGCTCTGCATTCCTAAAGACACCACGCGGGAGCACCAGCAGCTACAGAAGGATGTACAGACATCTGCCGCTGGATCACCAGGGAGGTAGGAAACGTATGCGGGAGGCAAAGTGGGGGCAATGTGAAGATGATGTGGGCAATGTGGAGCTGATGGCAATGTGAGGGCAAGTTGGAGCTGATATAGTGGTAATGTGGAGATGATGGGGGTAATGTGAGGGCAAGCTGGAGCTGATGGGGCAATGTGGAGATGATGGGGCAAGTTGGAGATGATGGGGGCAAGTTGGAGCTGATGGGGGCAATGTGAGGGCAATATGGAGCTGATGGGGGATAAGCTGGAGCTGATGGCAATATGGAGCTGATGGGGGGCAATGTGAGGGCTATATGGATATGGGGTGGTAATGTGGAGATTTGGAGAATTGTGGAGGTGTCTAGTGGAGATGACCAATGGGGGAGGGGGGCACTTCAGATTTCTGTTCCTACAGGCTCCTGGTATGTAAATCAGCCCTGCTTGCATTGGAATCTCCCATCATAAATTAGTAGTGGTAATTGTCATCATAGAATTATTCAACTTCATCATGACTGTAGCTACTTGTAGGGGCATAAACGTGAATGAAGTAAAGAACACATTGTTTATTTTGATAACACAGGAAGTGATTCTATCTAAAATACTTTCTACTTTTACAACTGAGTCTGTTAGTCTTTTGTTTAACAAGAATCCGATTCCTCAACATTGTCCATCATTGTTTTCTTTATAGTATAGCCAGTGTGTTCATCTTCTAATTTGACTAAATCTTCATCTTTGTTTTTTGCGAATCTCACATCAGCCAATAGTGCCCCAGTTAATGTTATTTAGGTCTCGTACTAGTTCCTTGAAGCATGAAACTGTACTCATAGATTGAATGTTAGCTTTCCAATGTCTAAAGGCAGCCTGATAGAACCTGATAATTCCTACCACCCTCTGCCACTGAGCTGGTATTCCGGCTGCCATTGTAAGTAGCTCACAAGCCTACAGGGGATAAGGGCCATTGTTTTTGTTGTGAAGCCATGCTGAGGGAAAGAACCATAATCTGCCACACTGGTCCAGTGTTATCAAAAACACAAGTCATGTTTAACAAATTTACCATACCGAGAAAAATCACAGTAGATATAGAGGAGCCGGAAGAAATGTTTACCTTGGAAAGGAAATTTAACAGATGGAAACACCATGATGGAAACTGAGTGTTGAATACAATTGGGATGACAAGCATTTGGAAAATGTAGTAGTACTCATGTAACAGGCCATAGGCCGTTACTGAGAGGCCTTCTCAGGCCTATCATATTTACATAGACTGTAATATATCTAACAGATGCTGGACCCCTGTGTTAATTGTTGGCCTACAGACATATATGGGCCTGAAGGGGGTTACACTGTTGGCTATTTGAAAGGCCATTCAAATCGCAGATGTGTCACACTCTGGTCCAGAGTTTGATTAGTTTTTCACTTTACTAATCCCTTCTCCACTATTGTCTTCTGTGTGATAAGATTAGTCTGGTGTCATGATTGTCTGTAACACGTGTTTCTATTGTACTGTTTTGTTGATTGTATCAATCCCACTGTATTGTCCCATTGTCTTGTATGTACACTCTCTTTGTTCCATTGTCTGGCCTAGTGTTTACTGTATACACCACCATTGTTCACCATTGTTGTATTGCCACTGAATTCTGTATAAAATGTTCTCTGTCCCCTCAATAAAGCAGGTAGTCCAGAACAAGGTCCTGCGGATATCGTATGGAGCTCCAAGATTCGTAAGGATAGCTGACCTTCACAGAGAGCTGGACATTGAGATGCTGGACGAACACCTAGCGAAGCTGAGTAAGAACTTCTGCCAAGGACTGGATCTGCACCTGTACCCTCTGATCAGAAGACTCACTGCCACCACTGCAAACCCCTTCGACCGCTACCCGCGGCCCATCACAGTGAAGACCCTGTGAAACCAACCCAACTGTGACAAGTCAACACAGACCAAGAAGAATCCAAACCTGCAACTTCAAACCCAACCAGAGAAGATGGAGTAATGAGGCTCAAGCCTCGGTATCCAAAAATCACCGCTGATGGATAAAATCTATCAGCAAGAAGACGACGACGGCGTCAATAAAGCAGTAGCCATCTGTAACTATAAGAAGTGGCCTGTGTCTTCATTCCTGAATGGTCTAAAAGGTCCCTTCTGACCCCCATTCAGGAGCTCTATTTTCCAGTCTTCCATGCAGCAATCCAAGATCACCAAGAGCACCCGCCTGGCTACCTACTTGTAGTCGCTTTCAGGAGAGAGAAACTCAGAAAGATGGCCAAAGACAACCCAGCGTATTGGGTTCCCGTTACAACTCTCATTAAGACAAATTTACCACTGTGTCTCAAGTGAAAGGTTTTTGACCAATGTGTCCTCCCATGCCTTACATATGGTTGTGAAACATGGACACAATGCCAAAGACATACAGAGAAGTATGGAATGACAAATTCTAATCATAACAAAAAGGGACCGAGAAATGTGTGCATGGATTCTTCAGCAAACAAAGGTCTAGGACATCACTGAAAGAGTAAAATGCTTGAAATGGACATGGGCATCTCACATAGCAAGAAGACCCGATGGCAGATGGCTCAGATACATTTTGGAATGGATTCCACTTAATTTAAAAAGCTTAATAAGAAGACCAAAGACAAGATGGGTAGATGAAATTACCAAAAATTGTTAGTACACAGTGGCAACAAAGTTCACGGGACTGAAGTTGTTGGAGGCTTGGTGAGGAGGCCTTCATCCTGCAGTAGATCGATAGTGGGTCGATACCATGTATGGGATGCACTCAAGACAAATAAGGATATTCCTGGGTGCCAGATGTTCCTAAATCTCAAAAAGTACCAAAACCAGCACTCGCAGGACTTACAAAAATGTATTGAAATGAGCTTTTATTTAGATCTAAATAAAAGCTAATTTTGGCACAGTACAAATCAAATATGGAGAACAGACGGATCAGAGGCCTCTGCTCATGAGATCATACAGTCCAGAGGAAGGTAGGATGGACACAGAAGGAGAAAGTGCTATTGGATGAAAGTGACTCCTGTCACATGAACTGCTGGTCAGTGGGTGGGAGAGAGAAGTGCTGGTGAGTGCAGTGGTCCAGGGAAGGGGTGGTTCTTGGTGATAATGTTTATGAAGGTAGTTTATAGGCTTCCATGAAGAGGTGAGTTTTCAGGGAGCATCTGAAGATCTACAGGCTGGGGGAGAGTCTGATGGGGTGGGGGAGGGAATTCCAGAGATCAGTTGCAGCACGGGAGAAGTCCTGTAGGCCTGATTGGGATGATGTGATAAGAGCTCTAGAGAGGAGAAGGTTGTGTGCAGAGCGAAGATGGTGAGTGGGAGTGTATTTGGAAATGAGAAATGAAATATAGGGGGGTGCGGTGTTATTAAGGGCTCTGTAAGTTAGCACCAGAATTTTGAATTTAATTCTATATGCTAACAGGAGACAGCGTAAGGATTGGCAAAGAGGAACGATATTAGAGGAGAGATGTGTGAGGTAGATTAGTCTGGTGGCAGAGTTCATTACTGACTGTAGTGGGGTTAGTCGGGTGAGAGGAAGGCCAATTAGTAGTGAGTTACAGTAGTCAAGACGGGACATGATGAGTACTTGGATTAGAATTTTAGTAGTGTCTTGAGTTAGAAAGGGTCCGATTCTAAAGATGTTGCGGAGGTGGAAACGGGATGAATTGGTGATTGACTGAATGTGAGGAATGAAGGATAAGGCGGAGTCAATTGTGACTCCCAGGCAGCGTGCTGTTGGTGTGCTAGATAGATAGATATGAGATGGATAGATAGATAGATAGATAGATAGATAGATAGATAGATAGATAGATAGATATGGATATGGATATGAGATAGATAGATAGATAGATAGATAGATAGATAGATAGATAGATAGATAGATATGGATATGAGATAGATAGATAGATAGATAGATAGATAGATAGATAGATAGATAGATAGATATGAGAGAGATAGATAGATAGATAGACAGACAGACAGACAGACAGACAGATAGATAGATAGATAGATAGATAGATATGAGAGAGATAGATAGATAGATAGATAGATAGATAGATAGATAGATAGATAAGAGATAGATAGATAGATAGATAGATAGATAGATAGATAGATAGATAGATATGGATATGAGATAGATAGATAGATAGATAGATAGATAGATAGATAGATAGATAGATAGATAGATAGATAATGGATATGGGATAGATAGATAGAGAGATAGATAGATAGATAGACAGACAGATAGATAGACAGATAGATAGATAGATAGATAGATAGATAGATAGATAGATAGATATGAGATAGATAGATAGATAGATAGATAGATCAGAGATAGAGAGATATGAGATAGATAGATAGATAGATAGATAGATAGATAGATATGAGATAGATAGATAGATAGATAGATAGATAGATAGAAGATAGATATGAGATAGATAGATAGATAGATAGATAGATAGATAGATAGATAGATATGAGATAGATAGATAGATAGATAGATAGATAGATAGATAGATAGATTTCCAGTAAGGACTGAACCTCACAATTGTGTTTGATGAACAACAAATATATTTTTTTGTGTGTGTTTGTGTAGAAAATTCTTCTGTGAATAGTTGCCCTAGATCTTTTATAAAGAGAGAAAGAACATTGCGTTAGAAGTCTGTATCTTTAAACACGTCTTGCTTTTATGTATTTATATTTAGCGGTTCAAGGCCATCTGGAAGCAATGAGTGCATTAGCATCCATTAATAAAGAAAAAAAAATAAATAAAAAAGAAGTTGTAAAGTATTATTTACTGAGCACTTATCGCAGGCCAAAGTGAGAGGCAACAGGGCACCGTCTCTCTGTAACAAGAACCAACACAATCCTACAGACAGATGAAGATGAATGACTCAATGTTTCTGTGACAATCACGTCCATCTTGGCAGAGCTGTTTGCAAAACACAGTTATTGCCACTTTGCTATTGGCGAATATTCAGGGGTTGGCACAGATAAAAAGGCAATTATTGATGTCTCTATAGCTTCCTGCAGGGTTGTTTTTTTGTTTTGTACCCTAACAATTGTCCTCAAATCTGATATAATTTTTTTTTTGGTTTGTTTTTTTGTTAATTCGTTGCACGCAGTGTTCCTTCTAAAGTGTACACGCCAGTGAGTGAACCAGAGAACAAAGAGTTAAAAGAGTAATTAACCCATTGAGTGCCAGACCGGTATCCAACACATTGTGAAGGCAGTTACTGACATCTCTTATATCTTCTTGCTGGGTTTTTTCTCCCCATCATAAAATTTGTCCTCAAATCTAATTTTTTGTTTTTGTTAACCCCTTACCTGCAGTGTTCCCTCTAAGGTGTGCACCCTTTGAGTGCTTTGCAATGCGTTGGATACCTCTCTGGGACTCAGAGGGTTAAAACAGTGTGGGGCTGTATGACGCATCTGGTTCAATGCTGCATAAAACCTCCTCTTTAACTCTTTCAGTTCTGGTTCTCTCAGCTGGCACGGCTTAGAAGAAACGCTACTTGAATGCCAGAGACGTCGGCGATGCAATGTGTTAAACCAGTGGCGGACCTAGGGATTGAGGGCCCTGGAGCAAAACAAATTTTGGGCACCTCATTTACAGTAAACTACTATAAAATCCTAAATGTTTTCCATTGTGAGCATTGAAATAGGCCCCTAAATGTAGTTGGGCTCCAGTGCTTTGCACATGCTGCACTGATGGTAACTTTATCTCTGTTAGAGTAGGGATTTTTTACAGTAAGGGCAGTAAAGCTATGCAATTCTTTTCCTCAGGATGCTGTGCTTGCAGATAATGTAACTACTTTCAAAAAAGCAATGAATGCCTATTTAGCACAGAACAATATTGAAAATTATGACAGATGGCTTCAATGCATGTAAGATGTTGATCCAGGAAAATATCTGACCGCCATTTGAAGTCAGAGAGGACTTTTTTTTACTCACTTGGGGCTAAATTGGAAATGGCTTCAGAGGGCTTTTTTTGCCCTCCTCTGGATCAGCAGGGGTGTTATTGTCATGGGCTGGACTTGATGGACGCATGTCTTTTTCAGCCTCATCAACTATGTTACTATGTTACTGGATATGACATCTGTGTTTTTCTAAATCTGCAAATCTTACAGTTTAAACAAACTGAGCCATTGTTAAAACTGCAAAGCTTGCAATATGACAAGGAACTAACCCACAGAGGTTGCAATCAATAGTAAAACTGACCTAGAATAAGAAAAGAAACTGACACAAAGCTTGCAATCAACAGAGTAACAACAGAGCTTGCCTATTAAACAGGCAGTAAATATAAAAATATTAATAAAATAGGTTAAAGGGGCAGTAAACCATAATTATGAAAATATACATTTTGCAGGTCTTTTTCTGGAATAAAATAAGGAAACCCCCATTGTTAGGAGATACTTATTTAAAATATTATTACAGAGGTAAGAAACCTTTTTGAAAGCTTGAGTTCACGATGTTTGGCCTGCAGATGGAGCTGTTGATATTACCATCTATGGACAGCTTGTTTCTGCAGCACTAAGCTCTTCACAGACAGTAATAGCAATGGTGCCATCAGGATGCAAAAACACATTAACTTGATTCTTAACAAAGTGTTCAATAGACACTGTCCCTTTCTGATAAGGAGATGCTGGGCTCCCGCTTCATATCACTGTGGGAACCTTTCATCCTTACCCTACCCACTTCTCGTCAGGTAGAATTCTAGCTCTGTTTTCGTTATATCTCGTGGATAGGGGAGAGGAATCTAGGTGATGATGCCCTCTAGAGGATGGCTTAACAGATTGTAGCATAACAGTCTCACAATGTTCTGTCCTGGATTGGGGGATGAGTTCAGGGAGGCCAGTACGTTGCCTTAGATTGATCCTATAACCGTAATGGAGACATGTGGATGTTGATGTGTCTTCTCTCCCAGAGCACAGATTTGTGTTATATTTTGATTTTTGGTAGTTGTTTTTTTTTTTTTTTTCCTCTCTTTTTGGTTTCTGTAAACACTTCATGCATTCTATGTTCATGGGCCGACTGTCTGTTGGGCCGATGGCATCCGCTACTATGTCGCTGACATGTATAGCCTTGCCAGTTATGCCTCTTTGGCAATGTGTGTTTTCTCTCCAAGGCCGATGTAAATGGCGATACAAGTCCAGCAGTGAGAGGCATGTCTCACTCTTGCAGGACCCAGCACCCAGCACATTAAAGGGATAGTAATACTTAAAATGTAAAAAAAATATGTTGTAGGGTTTATCCCCCTGAGTAAAACAAGAGTACTCCCACTGCTGAAAGGTGTTTCATTCAAACGTTATTAATTTTCAAAGTTGATTTTTTTAGGTGCAATATCACAGTGGCCTGAAATTGTACAGTGGCACTGTTGCTACACGATCCTATGGACAGCTCTGGTCCCGGGACCATAAATCTCCATAGGATGGTGTAGCAACAGCGCCACTGTACAATTTCAGGCCACTGTGATATTGCACCTAAAAAATATTGCACTCTTTCTATTGCATTTTTATTATTTTTGTTGCGCATGTGCATTTGTGTTATGGCGATTGTTATATAAAGGCAATACTGTCATTATTTTATATGTTTTTTAATTTTCTGAGAGCTGGTGTTTCATACACTGTGTTCAGGTGTATTTCATTTATCTATTTATTTCATTATCAATATATTAGTTTTTTTATTAAAAGTTTTTCAATAAAGATACTATCTATATATATAAAAGAAGACTTTGTGCCTGCCAAAACACACCCAGGGGAGGCATAAAGCAGGAGTTACTACTCCTATTGGGTGATTCAATCATGCAGGGAGTTGGCCCGCCCCCACTATGCAGCCCGCCCACCACTATCAAAGTCAGAAAAAACAATATGGCCGCCACTTGCTCCTACACCACAGACAAACACACATGCCTCACTCATACAGCACCACACAAACACACAGACCACCACACACACACATGCCCCACTCACACAGCACCAAACACACATGTCCCCACTCACACACACAGCACCACATACACACACAAAGCCAGAAATACTTATGGCTGACACACACACTCGCTCACCCTGACTCCCATTGGCCTCAGCAGGACCTGTACTGCAGCACCAGAGGAACAAAATTGCACTCAAAGGGTTAAGGTAGGTCCTCATTGCTCAATTATTTCTTCACTGTCATCAGATTCACACTTAACCCACTGACTGCCACAGGGTTGTGTATCAAGTTTTACCCCTCAGGGAGTGTGTTCAAACTCCTCACACTGTAAACTTGCATTTCTCTCCCACTTCTCCTCCTTCCCCAGCCTATTACTAACACTTTTCCATATGTATGTTAAGCCCCGCCCCCTACTCGCGATTAAGCCCCGCCCCCTTTTAACCCAGATTGCCCCATTGCTCTCTCCACATCAGCACCACATGAGGGACTCCACAAGTAAAAGTTCACAGGTATTACACACACATGCCCCACTCACACAGCACCACACACACACAGCCAGAAAGAAAGATGGCTGACACACAGTCACTCACCTTGACTCCCAGTGGCCTCAGCAGGACCTGTAGTAAAGCCACTGAACGGTGCTGCATCACCAGGGGAACAAAATGGCACTCAAAGGGTTAAGGTAGGCCCTCATTGCTGAATTACTTCTTCACTGTCATCATTTGCCATGCAAGACTCAGGACAGACAGCCATCAGATTCACACTTAACCCACTGACTGCCACAGGGTTGTGTATCAAGTTTTACCCCTCAGGGAGTGTGTTCAAACTCCTCACACTGTAAACTTGCATTTCTCTCCCACTTCTCCTCCTTCCCCAGCCTATTACTAACACTTTTCCATATGTATGTTAAGCCCCGCCCCCTACTCACGATTAAGCCCCGCCCCCTTTTAACCCAGATTGCCCCATTGCTCTCTCCACATCAGCACCACATGAGGGACTCCACAAGTAAAAGTTCACAGGTATTACACACACATGCCCCACTCACACAGCACCACACACACACAGCCAGAAAGAAAGATGGCTGACACACAGTCACTCACCTTGACTCCCAGTGGCCTCAGCAGGACCTGTAGTAAAGCCACTGAACGGTGCTGCATCACCAGGGGAACAAAATGGCACTCAAAGGGTTAAGGTAGGCCCTCATTGCTGAATTACTTCTTCACTGTCATCATTTGCCATGCAAGACTCAGGACAGACAGCCATCAGATTCACACTTAACCCACTGACTGCCACAGGGTTGTGTATCAAGTTTTACCCCTCAGGGAGTGTGTTCAAACTCCTCACACTGTAAACTTGCATTTCTCTCCCACTTCTCCTCCTTCCCCAGCCTATTACTAACACTTTTCCATATGTATGTTAAGCCCCGCCCCCTACTCGCGATTAAGCCCCGCCCCCTTTTAACCCAGATTGCCCCATTGCTCTCTCCACATCAGCACCACATGAGGGACTCCACAAGTAAAAGTTCACAGGTATTACACACACATGCCCCACTCACACAGCACCACACACACACACAGCCAGAAAGAAAGATGGCTGACACACAGTCACTCACCTTGACTCCCAGTGGCCTCAGCAGGGCCTGTAGTATAGCCACTGAACGGTGCTGCATCACCAGGGGAACAAAATGGCACTCAAAGGGTTAAGGTAGGCCCTCATTGCTGAATTACTTCTTCACAGTCATCATTTGCCATGCAAGACACAGGACAGACAGCCATCAGATTCATACTTAACCCACTGACTGCCACAGGGTTCTGTATCAAGTTTTACCCCTCATGGAGTGTGTTCAAACCCCTCACACTGTAAACTTGCATTCCCCTCCCACTTCTCCTCCTTCCCCAGCCTATTACTAACACTTTTTCACATTTATGTTAAGCCCCGCCCCCTACTCGCGATTAAGCCCCACCCACTTTTAACCCAGATTGCCCCATTGTCTCTCCACATCAGTCCCCTCTAGGGACTTCACAAGTCAGTGTTCCCAGGTATGAACACACTTCCCACTGCTATTTAACTCTGACATGACTCTCTATACCTTAACCCTTTGAGTGCCAGAGGGGTACACAACTCATGAGCACATGTGTTTCTGCTCATATATGTTGCGTGTCTGTGTGTGTACATCTCTGTTACATATGTGTGTCCATGTGTGCATCTCCAGTGTGTCTGTGTGTGTGCGTGTCTTTTGCATGTCTCTGCCGCTCACTGTGTGTATATGTATACCTCCCATCATTTCACAGGGCCAAAGAGGGACACGTTAGTTTTAGGTGATATTGTTGGGGGCGTGGCTGGTGGGCGGGGCATTAGTAAGAATTTTTGGGTTATTTCATGACCTATTACTGGCTATTTATGTAACTGAATAAATGATTTAGTTCAAGACCAAAGTATTTTATTTGCACAGACTAATGTATAAACACATATACTGAAGTTTATTGCTTTATTGCTGTAGAGCAAAGTAATACACACCACACAGTCAGGGCTGGTGCAAGGATTTTTGCCACCCTAGGCAAAACCTAATTTTGCCGCCCATTTCGCTCCGCCCCTTGTGTCCCACCCCTTTATACCCTGCCTACTTATACCCCACCTCTTTTCATGATTGTCCTCTCTCTGCCCCCTGAGCCACTCTGCCCCTGTTCTGGAGATGCCTGTAAGAGATGCCCCCCACCAGCTCCAACTTGCCCCTTATCAGCTTCACTTTGGCCCACCAGCTCCACTTTGCCCCTGTCAACTCCAACTTGCCCCCATCAGTTCCAACGTGCCCCAACCAGCTCCATTTTGCCCCTCAGCTTCACTTTGCCCCCTCAGCTCCAACTTACCCCCATCAGCTCCACTTTGCCCCCATCCTCTCCAACTTTCCCCCATCCTCTCCAACTTGCCCCCATCCGCTCCAACTTGCCCCCACCAGCTCCACTATGCCTTCTCAGCTCCAACTTTCCACTATCAGCTCCACTATGCCCCCAGCAGCTCCAACTTGCCCCCATCCGCTCCAACTTGCCCCCATCCGCTCCAACTTGCCCCCCCATCCGCTCCAACTTGCCCCTCCTCAGCTCCAACTTGCCCCCCCTCAGCTCCACTTTGACCCTCATCAGCTCCAACTTGCCCCCATCATCTCCAACTTGCCCCCACCAGCTCCACTATGCCCCCTCAGCTCCAGCTTTCCCCTAACAGCTCCAACTTGCCCCCATCATCTCCACTTTGCCCCACATCTGCTCCAACTTGCCCCCTCAGCTCCACTATGCCCCCTCAGCTCCAACTTGCCCCCCATCACATACCTGTATCTCCCGCGCAGTCTTCTCTTCAGTAATGCAGAGCACGGCGGGAGATCATGACTCCCAGCGCGCTCTGCATTACTAAACATCCGACCAGATGAGGGAGCGCTGTAGCAACACAGACCTGACTGTGTTGTGGTTCCTGGCGTGGTGTGTGTGTGGGCGCAGCTCTTCTCCGCTGCATGCCTGCACCCCGAGTACGTGTGCACCCTAGGCCGGCGCCTACCTCGCCTATAGGTGGAGCCGGCCCTGCACACAGTCTGACCTCCTAAAAAGAGGGACAACAGGGTGGGAAAGAGGGACAGAGGGATTTGGCACTCAAAGAGGGTCTGTCCCTCCTAAAGAGGGACACTTGGGATGTATGGTATGTGTCTGCCTGTATGCTGCATATGTCTGTGTTTATCAGTGTGTCTGCATTTCACACACGTGCGCCCAATAGTCATAACATGACGGGCAACGCCGTCCCATGTTGCTAGTTTTCTATATAAAACCTTTTTACCCTATATCCCTCGTGGAATATGGGAATGAATCCCTCTCTCACATACTAGTGATACATTCACTCTGAGTTGAGGCACTAATATAAGGTTCCTTAGTGGGGAGACCACATATTTTCTGTATTTGAGGCCCACAACAAGGGAACTACAATAGCACCTTTATAGGGGTGAAGACAAGTCTCTGGTGTCACAAGCCTGGAGTGACGAAAAAATTGATCCAGTGCAGGCGATTACACCAAGAGGCAGGAAGGGGTCTAACTAATGTGAGTGAATATAAGAAGGGAAAACAAAGAGGGTTAACTAACAGTATCATGAAATACTACGCTTAGAGGCAGATATGTCTGGCATTGCTGCCTCCCATCTCCAACCACTTCAATCCATACAGAATGCTGCAGCACGAATTACTCTTCTGTCACCTAGGTTTGTCCCTGCCCCACTCTTCCTCAAAACTCTCCAATGGCTGCCTATCAAACTCCGGATATCATACAAAATCTTACTTCTCTCCTTCAAGAGACTTCTCTCTACTCCTTCTTACATTTCCACTCTGATCTCCCATTATACCCCATCCCACCACTTACGTTCAGCCAACGACTGTCTTCTCTCAGGTCCTTTTGTCTCTACGGCTCTGTCACATATCAAACCTTTTTTACTTATTGCTCCATATCTATGGAATGTTCTACCATCCAACCTGCGCCACTGCACCTCTCTGATGATCGTACTCTACCATCCAACCTGCGCCACTGCACCTCTCTGATGATCGTACTCTACCATCCATCCAATATGTTTATTTATATAGCGCCACAAGTGTACGCAGCACTTTACAATTTCAGGGTTTAAACAATACAGGGTCACAGGTGCTTTGTAGAGTGAAACACTAATGCAGGGATGCCAAGTTGTGTGTTCATACATGTGTGTGATTTTACTAGTTTTCAGTTGTACGTCGGTGGTTTTTACTATGCAATAGGGACTCAACGCCTTTGTTTGATAGGCTCTTAGTTACCGGCAGTCACTTACTTTGCGTTAATAGCCACGGTATGCAACAGAATGGGAAATGGATGTGCTGTTCATTATTTGCAATGGGCGATAATGTTGCACCCATCGTGCGTTTCTTACTAGCCTTAGATTGTCACAGAATAGGTAATAAAATACCAAAAAGTGATTTACAACTACCGCTGTTAGTTTCATTTCACTAACAGCCCTAACAGAATCCAGCCTTGGTTGTTTAGGGCTAGCTGGGCATTCTAGGCACACTTAACCCCATCATGACCACTCCTGAATGCATCACTTGAATCCACACCTAGCCCTACCCAATTTTGCTTGGTACAGAATAAACATTTAAAGGAATAGTACACCCGATTTCAAGGTAACTGAAAAGAGTGGCTATGTAGCTCTGCATACTGCTACCCTAGTCCTGTAGCTCAATGGTTGAAGGAACACTAACCCCTACAAATAAATTGGGGCTACATTATAAGCTTTGTGCATTGCATGCCCCTCTGGCACTCAAAGGGTTATAAATATGGTTTAGTGTTCCATAGCTTTACCCCCCTTACTTTAAAAAAACCCTGCCTTTGTTTTAGTTGAAAGCGCCTTTCCTCTAGTCTTAATGGATGGCCTCTCGTTCTTAGTTCAGCTCTTTGCGTAAATAATTCATTGGATAGTTCTTTGTATTGACCTTGAATGTATTTGTAAATGGTAATGATATCAACCCTTAGACGTCTCAGTTTTGTTGCATGTCTCTGCACTTTTTCCAGTTCAACAATGTCTTTTTTAAGAACTGGTGCCCAAAACTGTACTCCATATTCTAGATGAGACCTAACCAAGGATCAGGAAATTTCATTCTTATCTTTTTCAGGTCCACCTGACTGTCATTAACTCATTGAGAACCAGAGCGCAATGCATTGTGCATCCCTCTGGTTTTCAGGGGGTTAACATAAACTTGATCGGTAATCAAGTGCACTATTGTCTGTTAAAGGCCTTTAAATAAATGATCAGCCTTTTGAATAGCAAACAGGTGGGTGATTATCTCAGTACATTAACTCCCTTACTCCTTAGCGCTAATCTATCATTGTAAATAGTACAAACAAAATTAACTCAGCGGTCTCTAAATAGGACAAGTGGTTATATTTTGGGGATCAAACATAAAATAAATACAGTATACAGACGCTAGCTGTAAGTGTATGATATTTACATGTATACGAACCAATTAAATGTTTTAAGGAGGTGCTATCTTCCCCAGGGTCCAACAGGTTTTAATTATGTTAGGCATTTTAAAAGAATAGGCACATTAAATGAAGAGCAATGACGTGACGCTGAATGTAAGATGTCTGGTTAGACTCTGGGAAGTATAATCCATACAAAGAGGTGACAGACTTCTATTTGATATTACATGAGGTACAAGGTAGGCCTCAGTGGATCAAATGCTTGTGAATGATGACTAAGGCTACTCTCTGGAATGCCATGCTGAAGCCTAGGCCGAGTTAAAGATGCTGGCAGCAAAGTCAGATTAGTGCCGACCAGAGGAGCCGGCCTGCACGCCGGATGACAACCCATAGAATAGCAACTACCTAATGAGGTTGAGCTGGATAGCAGAGATGGAAAGTTACCGGCAAAACAGGTTGTTGTTGTATAGACGTACAAGGAGGAGCAGGAACCAAGTAAAGAAACTATACAGGAGGTTGAAGTGATCAATGCTCAAGTGGAGGTCGATACTCGACTGGGGGTCGATGCTTGACTGGTGTTCAATGTGGTCAACGATCGACTGGTGATCAATGTGGTTGGTGATCGACTGGTGGTTGATGTGATCAATGCTCGACTGGTGGTTGAAGTGGTCAATAACAGAGCCAAGATCAGAAACTGGTTGAGCCAAACACTGCACGGAGAACAAGCAGACTTGGTGTCAAAGTCAGTAACAGGAAATCTGAGAACACGGTCCAGAGTCGTAGAGCAGGAAAGAAGTCAAAGGAGAAGATATGTCAATACACAAGGAGATCATCACACAGGAACAAGACTGGAACTAAGGATCATGAACTGGAACACTTTGATTGCACACCAACACAAAGTGCCGGCTCTTGATAAAAGCCTCAGCAAGTGCGTCACAGCAAGGCGGGGAATACAAAACATAACCAAAAAAGCAGAACAGAAAGCCAGACAAGTAGGGTTACCAACCAGCCGGTATTTTACCGGCAGGAAGGTAAAAAATTGGCTTCTGTCCAATGTTAAGTCTATGGACGGAATGCCATGGCCGGTATTTTTTGGAAGAAAAGGTGGCATCCCTACAGACAAGAAATACCTCAATAATGGGAACATGACAAATGGACAATTTGTGCTGTGCTTTTATAGCTATTTTTCAATGTAATGGACCCTAAAGTATGTAAACAAATGAATAAAAAAACAACTAAATAAATACATAAATAAAAATTACTTACTAAAAAGCAATAAAAGTGTAAGATGCGATATAACACACACAAAACGTGCTTAGGTATGAAATGTATCCAAATGGCTTCAAAAAGAATTATAGCAGTTGAGAATTCCCCCCAAGCGAACCTTAGAAGAGGGAAAGCATGTCTGGGCTGGGGGACCAATGCAAGGCAAGAGGAGATTGGGCTTTGCAAGGTTGGGGGGATGATTCGTGGGGGTGGTGTCCAGGCTACATAAGGGGCAAGGATTAGTAGCCATAAACCGTTTTCCAGAAGGACAGAGGAGAAGCACGATATTGCATCCAGTGAAGTTACCTGTGATGCAGTCAGCTGATGGCCTGCTGTAGGAGGTCAGGCTTCTTGTGAGTGATGGTGGTCCCTGGCTTAGACAGAAGCTGGTGCAGAGTTCAACGGTGTCAGCCCTGGAATCTGCCTCATCCTCATCTTGGCAGGTGCACAGCACATGTGCGTGGCCCATTGAGTGCCTGAGCCTGACTGGCATCACTCCACAATAGCAGGAGACCAGGATTCTGAGCAGTTTAGAGGATTGCAGTATGGAGGCTGCAGGGTCACATACCCAACACATGGTGCCCAAGAGGACATCTGATCTGGCTGGCAGAAAGTTGGTAGTGAGAGGCCCAGGAGAGGCATGGTTCTAGAGGTCGGTCTGCTGGAAGGGAGAGAAGCCGGTCTCCACACTTCACAGCTTTGTGGCGGCAGGTGAGGCAGTGGAGTGTGCATTCACGGTGCTGTGTTGCCCTGGGGCTGAAGGCAGAGGCATAACTAAAAGTCACCAGGCCCCGGTGCAAAAATTGCCATGGGTGCCAAAGGACCACATTACCCCCATTGGCCACCTCTACATTGCCCCCATTGACCATCACCACATTGCCCCCAATACCTCCATATTGCCCCCAATGTCTACTTCTCCACATTACCCCCAATGTCCATCTCCATATTGTCCCCAGTGTCTACCTCTCCACATGGCCCCCCAGTGAGATTGCTTTTCAAGTGACTGCATACAAGTGAAGAGTTAGAAGGAATCTGGTTAAGTACATGAGAGTGTGTTTGGTGTTTTATTGGTGTTTTATTAAGGTTTAAAAAAATATTCATTTTGTATGGGTATTGCAAGAGTTAAAAAACTGTTTACTGGGTTTTTCTCTGGCCTGCGTGATTAGGGGTGATTACTAAGGGAAGTCACTTGGGTGCAGTGTTACTATAAGTACAGTCCCTATGCTCACTGGAGCAGGCTCATTGAGACTGCATGCAAGTGAATGCATTCAAGTGAAGAGTTAGAAGGAATCTGGAGTTAGAATAGAAGCAGGAGTTGGAAATCAGCAGAGCTTTGAGGTGACTATTATTTCAAAGGATTTATTGCATTCACATTTAAAGTTGGTTACTTAGAGTGAGCTTTAGTGGACAATATAAAGCTATTTGAAATGTAAAACCAAGCATGAGTGATAGCAGGTTAGCCAATCTCACGCAGTGCACTTCTTGTCTCATGTTTGAACACTTGGAGCAATCGTTCCAGCGGTCATATCGCTGTGCCAAATGTGAGCAGATTTTCTTTTTAGAGTCTAAGATATATTTGTAAAGAAATATTGCAACATTTCTGGACTTTGGAAACCTGGAAAGGAGTTTAAAACTCACAGAGCAGGTAGTATGTGGGGTTAGTGGTGAAGAGGGTGGAGTTGTAGAAGAGGAGCAACAGGTAGGCATCTGGGTAACAGTAAGGAGGGGAGGTAGTGGGCAGAGGAAGAGGAAGGCCAGTTCTGAGTTGACTCAGTCCAACAGATTTGAAAGATTGTGTGAAGATGTTGATGAGAATTGCTCAGAATTGGCAACATTGGAGAGGGCTGATTCCTCTAGCAGCCAGGGGAACAGTCCTCCTTCCAGGCTAGATGGGATACAGAGTAGGCAGAAACCAAGGCAGGTGGTAGTAATTGGGGACTCTATTATTAGGAGGGTAGATAGGGTAATCTGCCGCCAGGAACGTGAATGCTAAACAGTATGCTGTCTCCCTGGTGTGCGGGTTCGGCTTGTTGCGGACAGGGCTGACAGATTATTGGGAGGGGCTGGAAGTGATCCAGCTGTCTGGGTACATATTGATACCAATGACAAAGTAGGAGGAAGATGGAGGTCCCTAAAGAATGATTTCAGAGATTTAGGATGCAAGCTCAAGGCAAGGACCTCTAAGGTAGTATTTTCTGAAATACTACCTGTGCCATGCGCCAGTGCAGGTAGGCAGAGGGAGCTCAGGGAGATTAATGCATGGCTCACGAATTAGTGTAGAAAGGAGGGTTTTGTGTTTTTAGAGCACTGGGCTGACTTTGCTCTTGGGTACAATCTATATGGAAGAGATGGATTGCACCTAAATGGTAGAGGAGCCTCTGTGCTAGGGGAGAGAATGCTAGGAAGCTTGGAGGAGCTTTGAAACTAGGAAAGGGGGGGAGGGTATAGATAGCAAAAATTGGGTAGATAGAGCAGATAGGAACTGGGTCCAAGTAAATGATCAGGGGGTTGGAGAAAGGGTGGGGATAAATGTAGTAAATAGGGAGAAACTCCTAGTAAATAAAGATGTAGAAAAAAAGGCATGTAGGGAGTAATATATGTAAAGACTTAAAAATTAATTATATGCAAGTAAATGCAAGAAGTATGGTAGATAAAATAGGAGAACTAGAATTGCTGGCGGTTAATGAGCAATTGGACATAATTGGTATAACAGAAACATGGTGGAATGATGCACATGACTAGGCTGTAAATATAGAGCTATTCCCTGTTTAGAAGAGACAGAATTAATAGAAAAGGGGGAGGTGTATGTTTATATTTGAAACCAAAGCTAAATCCAGTTTTGAGGGGTGATATTAGTGAGGAACTGACGAAATTGGGGAGTCCTTGTGGGTAGAAATTGAGACTAAATATGGTGTAAAAGGTAAAAAAAAGGTGTTGGTGTGTATATCTTACAAAACAACCAAATATTGATAACAATGTTGAGGCCCAGCTGCTACTGCAAATGAGGAAAGCTGCCCAGCTTGGGCATACTATAATTATGGGAGATTTTAATTATCCAGATATCAACTGGAAAAATGAGACCTGTCAGAGTGCTAAGGGAGGCAGGTTTGTGAGCACACTTCGTGAAAGCTACATGTCTCAAATGGTGGAAGTGCCAACAAGAAATAACAATATATTGGACCTAGTGATCACTAATAAAACAGAAATGGTATCCAATATTAAGGTAAGAGAACATTTGGGAAACAGTGATCACAACATGGTTACATTTGAGATTAGTCTGGCAAAGCAAAACTGTATAGGTTCAACCAAAACTCTTAATTTTAAAAAAGCTAACTTCAAATTGTTAAGGGCTTCAATGCAACACATAGACTGGGGTACTTTATTTAAAGGCAAAAATATGGGGAAAATGGTCAGAATTCAAATTTAGGTTGCAGAAATGTACCAGTGTATACCAAAAGGGGAACAAATACAAAAGAAGTAAGTTACAGCCAATGTGGTTAACTGCACATGTAAAGAAGGAAATGGCAAGGAACAAAAAATGCATTCAAATTATTTAAGTCTGAAGGAACTGAACAATCTTTCTTAAAGTACGGGGAGTGCAACAAAGATTGCAAAAAGGCAATTAGGGTAGCAAAAATAGATAATGAAACTCGAATTGCAAGGGAAAGCAAGACTAATCCAAAAAAGTTTTTCAAATATATAAATAGCAAAAAACATAAGCGGGAGTGCATTTGACCTTTCAAAAATGAAATGGGTGAGTTGATTAGTGAGGATAAGGAAAAGGCCGATGTTCTAAATACTTTCTTTACATCAGTATATACAAGGGAGCAAGGAATAGTAGAAGAGCCTCAACAAGTAACAAATTAAACAATACAATTATCAGATATTGGGTTAACTCAAGAAGATGTAATGGGAAGACTGAACAAAATTAAGACTGACAAAGAACTGGATCCTGATGGTATACATCCAAGGGTTCTTCAGGAACTTAGAGCAGTGTTAGCAAAATCCCTATATTTACTCTTTAAAGATTCTATCACCACAGGCTCAGTGCCACAGGATTGGTGAAGAGCTAACATAGTGCCTCTATTTAAGAAGGGAACTAAAACAGAACCTGGGAATTATAGACCTGTGAGTTTGACCTCTATAGTGGGAAAACTGCTAGAAGGGATAATAAGGGACTATATTCAGGATTACAACACAAAAAATAAGATCATTAGCACGAATCAACATGGTTTTATGAAGAATAGGTCATGCCAAACATTGAGGAAGTAAGCAGCAACCTTGATAATGGCAAGGTAGTAGATGTAGTATATCTAGACTTTGCAAAGGCATTTGATACAGTGCCACACAGAAGGCTGGGGTATAAAATAAGGAAATTGGGGCTAGGAGATAACCTTTGCAATTGGATACAAAACTGGTTGAAGGATAGGGAACAGTGTGTGGTTGTAAATTGAAAATTCTCCAATACAGTTAAAGTGGAGAGTGGAGTACCTCAGGGTTCAGTATTAGGTCCGCTGCTTTTTAACATGTTTATAAATGATCTGGATATAGCTATAGAAAGCAAAATATCAATATCTGCAGATTACACTAAATTATGCAAGGTAATTAATTCAGAACAGGATATTTTCTTTCTACAGAGGGATTTACATACAATGTCAGATTGGGCAAATAAATGGAATATGAAGTTTAATGTGGGGAAGTGTAAAGTCATGCATTTGGGAGGAAATAATCCCAAGGCTACTTATAAACTTAATGGAATCATTTTAGGAAACTCATTACTAGAGAAAGACCTGGGTATCCTTGTCAACTACAAACTGGGAAACAGTGACCAGTGTCAAACAGCAGTAGCAAAGGCAAACAAAATCCTGTCTTGCATAAAAAGAGGTATTGAAGTGAGAGTGGATAACATTATTTTGCCATTATACAAATCATTGATAAGACCTCACCGTGAGTATGCAGTGCAGTTTTCGGCACCAGTTCTGAAAAAGGATATACAAGAGCTAGAGAGGGTACAGCGAAGAGCAACAAAATGAATTAAGGGAATGGATGACTTGACGTATGAGGAACGACTAGACAAACATGGTTTATTTACTCTAGAGAAAAGACGACAAAGAGGAGACCTTATCACATTGTACAAGTATATGAGAGGTCAATACAAGGATCTCTGTAGTTAGCTATTCATTCCAAGGCCTGATCAGGTGACCAGGGGACACCCCTTGAGATTAGAGGAAAGGAGGTTTAGACTTCAGTAGAGGAAGGGTTTTTTTACAGTAAGGTCTGTTAAATTGTGGAATTCATTGCCCAAGGAGGTGGTTATGGCAGATACAATGGATACATTCAAGAGAAGATTAGATACATTTCTTTCCAAAGGGAACATACAGAGTTATACTGTTTATTAGTAGGCAGATCAGGAAGGCCTGATAAAGACTAACTTATTTGGTAGCAGGAAAGCTATATAATTCTCAGTCACTGGAGTAGGAGGCAAAGGTTGAACTTGATGGACCTGTGTTAATATCTCCTACCTCCCTGGTGGTCCAGCAGCATGGCAGGAGAGGCACAGACCTCTATTAGCAGATGGAGCTCCTGCGCGGTCCTCTTTCCAGTAATGCAGACCACTGGGAGATGATGTCATCTCTCAGGGCTCTGCATTACTAGAGTGCCAGAGACAGAGAAGGCACTGAGCTGCTAATAGAGGTCTATGCTGAAGAAGGCACAGACCTCAGCTTGTTGCTGCACTGAGCGGGGGTTGCAGGGGGTAGCCGGTTTCCCAGAGTGACGGGCCCAGTAGCAGTTGCTACTGGGCAGTTGCTACTGCAACCCCTATTGTTACTCCACTGGCTGAAGGGATTCTAAGCAGTGGTGTAACTGGAGTGGCAGAATGGTATCCCAGGGTACTGATGGGGTGTGATGAGGGAATTGGTTTAGGCATACAGAAGGTTAAGATCTTGTGAAATAAGGAATTAAGGCCATTGGTTACAGAGAGCTACTGTTATAGAAAAGGCAGAGGATATTCTGAGATAAGAGATGGAGTGTGGATGCAGATCCGAGGGCAGTGTCTTTAGGAATGAGAAACTTTAGAGAAGGGAAAGGGCTGTATTTTCCAAAGGGATGTCTCATTTCAAATTAAAAAAATATAACCGGTAATTTTGCGCATACGTTCACTGTTACCTTATATGTACTTTTCTTTGTCTCATGAAGGTTTGTTTCTGATCAACTGTATGTATAATAGTTGTGCAAGACCACACCTAGTTCAGTACAGTGACCTGAAATAGAACTGCTTATCACTTGTTCACAGCATACTTAATAGACCCTTATAATTATAAACCCTTACTTACCCAGTGTGGACATTCACATCTTTTTATATATGCATCTAAAGAAATTCCACAAGACTAGTCGTTTGAGGGTCATGATTCCAAAAATATGTTTGGCTGCCCCAAGTCACAAATATTCTTCCAGGGGTATGACCATATCTGGGATCTACCCCAGAGTCTACGGTTTTCTGAGTTAAATATCAGGTATCCAGATATCCGGATGGGTGATGATTATCAAGGTAAGTGAGTTCCTTGGCCCACTCCCCTACCTGTTCCACTTCCCGCCCCATTCTGCCTCTTCTCAGGACCAATCCTGTCTTTCCTGAGCTCTGTCCTGCCCAGCCCCCTTAAAGGGATAGTAATACTTCATTTTATCTTTATTTTATTTTGTAGGCATTATAAAAACATGAAGAACGATATAAGTCTTATCTCTCAAACCTTTATGGATATTCACAAGAAAAGTTTCCCTTCCCGCCCCTTTTACCTAGTGTAAGCCATCTCTTCTCAGATGTGGAATCCAGTCCACAGACCAGACAGATAACTGTCACGTGTATCGGCGCGTCACTATGGGGCTTGAAAGAGATCGCTCCGATCTTGGAGCGGTCTATTTCAGGCCCTGTTTCTACTTACAGCGCTCCCGGTAGAGCGCTGTAAGTGAAAAGTACGTGACGTACCATGACCGTCATCGGTCCTTGAGTAGTTCAAGGACCGTGACGGTCCTGGTAAGTCAAGGGTCCCTAAGGGGTTAAACCCCGTACTCACTGCAAAGCAAATCGCATGACTTGGACACTAACACCCCCATCTGCAGACGTTATTCTGGGGGCTGTGAACATTATGGACTCCAGGCACGGTCATATCTAGAACCTCCTGGGGCCAATGGCACAACTGCATCCTCTACACCCACAACAGTTACCCCCCTGATTATAAGGGTCATGTGTGATAAAGCGGTGGGATTCTGGAACACGCCAGCTCCACTGCAGGGGAGAGATGAACATTCCCTATGATTTAAATGGTACTTTTAATCCACTACATGCTAAAAAGATCTCCAGTACAGGGCTTTGCAATGCGTTGGAGACCTCACTAGAATTCATGGGGTTAAAATTCCTGTTTAATCAATGAGATCATTGGGAATGTTAATTTGCCCCCAGTGGTGCAGTTGGTTTGCTCCAGAATTGCACCTGTTTCACACACAAGCCCCAGAGGACGGTACACAGAAAACAGGATCAACAGCACCATCCCGAATAAATATAAAGTCATTAACCCCTTAACGACAGGCCGTTAAGGACCACATGAAGGAACACTGGGCTTTTTTATTATTATTTATTTATTGTTTAACCCTTTGAGTGCCAGAGAGGTATGCAATGCATTGCTTCGCAATTCATTGCATACCCTCTGGCACTCAAAGGGTTAATGTGTTCCGGGGTTGCCAAGCAGCGTGCAGCCATGCAACGACCCCGGAATTCCATTATATCATGGGCGTCCGAGGGGGGGGGGCAAAGGTGGGTACTTGCCCCCCTGGATTTTCATCTTGCCCTTTAAAAACACGGCTTGCTATGCTGATGAGCTTGCATTATTTATTATGGGTCTGCTCCCCACTCGCCAGCCGCCTCTCAGCCCCTGCTGATGCCTGACTTGGCTGCCATATTGTGCGTGGAGTGTTGTGGAAGTTGTGGCAGGCCGGCAGCAACGTGACTGTCATGACGTCATGGTCATATGCAACCTCGCTGCGGCGTAGCTTGTGCGAGCTGCTGCTGTTGGTTATAAACATTTATGGCGCGATGCAGGAAACGTGCGCAATCGCTATTTCCAGTGTGAAAACCACCAGGGAATAGGTTTGCGCATGATTTTGTTGAATTGCACATGAAAATTCAAGATTAGCAAACAGCTGCTTATATTTATTTTTTTTGTGGGCGTGGCTAAGATTAACGAATCTGTGTGAGTGGAATAGCGAATGCGTCTAATGCAAGAACTGCTATTGCGAATGAATTTATACGTCTGTGTACTGTTGTTGTAAAATGGAATTTTTTATGCGCAATTCAAGAAGTGTTCTGTGTTTAGCTTCCTTGATTAGAACATGCGCAAAATTTATCTGCGCACAAAAATGCCTTTATCCGATGCAAACGTTTCTTGCATCGCGCCATTAGAGACAGACACTGGGCTGGCTGCACATAACAAGGAGGAGAGATAGGTATTTAATTTACATTTTACGTACTGTTACTCATAAATGCTAGTGATGTCCACTCTAGGTGAGCTGGTAGTGTAATGGTTCCAGTGGAGGGTTGGTAGGATGGGAATGTCCAACCTTTGAAAACGTACCTGCTATTAAAGGGATAGTAATGGTTAATTTTAAGCTTATTTAATATTGTAGACATTAAAAAAGGTTAACATCTATGTAAGTCTTATCTCTCAAATCTTTACGGTTTGAGAGATATCACTTGGTAAAGTTACCTCTTCCTGTCTGTTTCACTCAAGTCTGCCATCTAGCTGACAGCTGCAGATTCCAGTTATTTGACCAGACAGATGCTCTTCAGCAGAGCTGAAATCACGCTATTTAGAAACAAATACTTAATTGGAACAGTCTACAAAGTGTGCTTGCAAACCAGGCACACTTTGTACACCGTTCTAAATGAAGTATTTGTCTTTAGATATGGTTATATCGGCGCTGCTGAAGAGCCACATCTGGTCAAGTGACCAGAATCTGCTTCTGACAGCTTTAATGCTCGTCAAGCAGAAAGGGGAGGGACCAGAGAACTTTATTTTCCTATATCTCTCAAACCATAACCGTTTGAGAGATACGAATAAGTGCAAGTACTCTCTTTTAATTGTATCTACCATATAGTTAATATTTTTTTCTGACATTACTATCCCTTTAAGCTGTTATATCTGTCTACAGTATTGTCTTTTTGTGTGTTAGAGGGATTAGCAAGTAATATTGCTGTATTATCTTTCTATCACTATCCTGAAATTTCCATTGAATCATCTACAAGTCCCATCTTCCTCTGAAAGACGATGAAAACTGTCGCCCAGCAACAGCTGGAGGGCCTTATGTTTCCACCACTGCACTGTACCAAATATTGCTGCTTAATGTCCTCTCGGCTCCCCCTAAATAGCCCTCTCCCTTCATCCTCATTAAGAGGACCTTGTTTAAAAATGTAAACGAGTTAAATGGGGCTTTGAACCCTCTCTCTATAACATTCATCGTGTTAAAATGTACACTGACCGTTTATTTGTCCCATATTGGGTAGCTGGTTTTCTGAGAAACTGCCTGCTTTTAGATTCCTGAACACGGACCTAAATTCTGTATTGGAACAATGGAATAATTCTTCGGCAAAACATTTGCAGGAAACGTACTAAAAATATTTAATTAGGACTTTTACCTTTTTTGGATGCTCGATTGTGATGGAGATCGCTATCATTCCAGGGAGCCATTTTAGAAATAGCAGGCATTGCTTTGCTTCACTTTTCCTTTTAACTGTTTGAGTGCCATAGCATTGTGTTGCGCACCCCACTGGCACTCAAAGGGTTAAAGTTAGAGAACAGTGCAAAATCTTTATTATGGACAAGTTGAAGAGCCTGTTACACGGGCCACAGTGCCACTGCCAGCCGGTCGCGGGCAGTCATGCTCAGTAGAGACTGCCCGCGCCACGACTGATACAGAGCAGTACGCTCCTTCGGAGTGCCCCGCTTTGTATCAGCCTCGTCACTGGCAGTCTCTACTGAACATGACTGTGGCGTTACGCACATTTTAGCTAATGATTATATAGGATAAGAAGTCCCAGGATGGAAGGACATGGTCTAATTGGATTTTGTCTGTCCTAACAAAACAGAGCTGTAGATATAGTGGACCTTATGCTTAAAGGGAAAGTTGACCAATTATGGGGCAAACAGCACTGTAGGAGACCAAATTATAATAATAATAATAATAATTTGTGATTTGTATATTGCTTTTCTCCCTGTGAGACTCAAAGCGCTTTACAAATCTAAAAACAGACATAAAATTTAAGGGTTCCTTATGGTCACATGAGTTGACTGAATGCCTGATAAAAGAGATGGGTCTTTAGCTTTTTTTAGAAGTCTGTAGTGATGGTGCCTCTCTGATTGAGGACGGTAAAGAGTTCCAGAATGCGGGGGCAGCGTGACTGAATGCCCGGGAACCAGAGGGTGCCTTTATTCTGGGCACTGATAGGAGGGATCTGTTGGCTGACCGCAGTGAGCGGGATTGAATATAGGGTGTCAGGAGCTCTTTCAGGTACTGTGGGACTTGATTATTTAAGGCTTTGAAGGTCAGCAGGCCAATTTTAAAATATGTTCACCATTTAATTGGAAGCCAATGCAGGGAGTGGAGAACGGGTGTCATGTGACATGAGCGAGTTTTGTTGGTCAGTAGTCTGGCTGCTGCATTTTGTACTGTCTATAGACGATGGAGTTCTTTTTCTGGAAGGCCCAAGTAAAGTGCATTACAATGATCTAGACGAGAAGACACAAATGCATGGACTAATGTTGGCATATCATCTGGTGGAATTAAGTGTTGTATCCTGGATATGTTTCTCAGATGAAAGAAGGCAGATTTTATTACAGAAGAGATTATCACGGTGCCCGTGATTTGTGCTATCCAGTGTCTATCACCTGCAGGGGGCTCCCATTGGCTGTCTGCAGTCAGCCCGCCTCACATTGCCTTTTTAAACTCAGTCCGGGCACCCTCTGGTTGCCCTTTCGTGGTGTCTCTGACAGCATCTTACCTGTCTTGTCTGCTATGCTGATTGGGCCAGAGTTCCAGAGTCCACCTGTTCCTGTGTTCCTGCCTGCTTGTTGTTCCAGCCCGGTTCCGGTTGTTCTGTGTGGTTGCTGATGTTCCGGTTGCCTGTCGGCTCAGCGGTGCTCGTTCCGGTTGATCCTCTGCCTGGTCTCAGTGGTTTCCTGTCTTCAGTCGCTGAGGCGACATTGCTCTCCTTTCGCTCTGGCGATATTACTACTGTCGGTTCCAGCGTGCGGACGCTGGTTTACTCCATCAAGCCTTGCGGCTCATTACTGTGCTGGTCACAGCGTGCGGACGCTGGTTTACTCCATCAAGCCTTGCGGCTCATTACTGTGCTGGTCACAGCGTGCGGACGCTGGTTTACTCCATCAAGCCTTGCGGCTCATTGCTGTGTTGGTCCCAGCGTGCGGACGCTGGTTTACTTCATTAAACCTGGTGGCTCATTTGACTGTTGGTTCCAGCGTGCGGACGCCAGTTTACTCCATTAAACCTGGTGGCTCATTCGACTGTTGGTTCCAGCGTGCGGACGCCGGTTTACTCCATTAAACTTGGTGGCATTACTATTGTTGGTTCCAGCGTGCGGACGCTGGTTTACTCCATTAAGCCTTGTGGCGCATTACTACTGTTGGTTCCAGTGTGCGGAAGCTGGTTTACTCCATTAAACCTTGTGGCTCATTACTACTGTTGGTTCCAGCGTGCGGAAGCTGGTTTACTCCATTAAACCTTGTGGCTCATTACTACTGTTGGTTCCAGCGTGCGGGCACTGGTTTACTCCATTAAGCCTGATGGTTCATTACTGATGTTGGTCCCAGCATGCGGAAGCTGGTTTACTCCATTAAACCTTGTGGCTCATTACTACTGTTGGTTCCAGCGTGCGGGCACTGGTTTACTCCATTAAGCCTGATGGTTCATTACTGATGTTGGTCCCAGCATGCGGGCACTGGTTTACTCCATTAAGCCTGATGGTTCATTACTGATGTTGGTCCCAGCATGCGGGCGCTGGTTTACTCCATTAAGCCTGATGGTTCATTACTGATGTTGGTCCCAGCATGCGGGCGCTGGTTTACTCCATTAAGCCTGATGGTTCATTACTGATGTTGGTCCCAGCATGCGGGCACTGGTTTACTCCATTAAGCCTGATGGTTCATTACTGATGTTGGTCCCAGCGTGCGGACGCTGGTTTACTCCATTAAGCCTTGCGGCTCACATTATTGTCAGTTGGTCCCAGCATGCGGACGCTGGTTTACTGCCTGACTGCAGTCAGGTACTTGGAGGTCCCGAGTTGCTGTCCAGTCCTAACAGCAGTTAGTCCTGTAGCAGAGACTTCTGCTTGAGTGAGATCACTTGACCAAGTCCCTATTATATCCATCCTACTGTCATTGTCATCTGACAGTCAGTTGGTCTCAGTAGTGTCTCCTCTCTTGGGCTGCTCTGCCCGGTATTGGTAAGGCCGGTAGAACCTATTCACGTTGCCATCCTTGGTTGCCTTACCCGGTATTGGCAGGGCCGGAAGAGCCTACTCCTAGTATTCCCTCAGGCTGCCTTGCCCGGTATTGGTAAGGCCGGTAGAACCGGTACGTACCATCTTACGGTTGCCTTACCCGGTATTGGCAAGGCCGGTAGAGCCTGCTACTGCTATTCCATCTGAGTCGCCTGGGTTGCCTTGCCCGGTATTATTGGCAAGGCCGGTAGAACCTATTTCTATGGTCATTTGCTTATATGTATTGTTTGTATGTGTATGAAAACCCTATGGGATTGTCTTAACTTTTCAATAAAGTTATGTATAGTAAGGACCTTCATGCACCCAGGTTACTGCGGATTTTTCATGCCAAATACCTTCAGAAACCTAGACCCTATTCTAGGAGAGGGGGTCTTTGAAAGGGGGGTACTATCACAGTGCCCATGATTTGTGCTATCCACTGTCTATCACCTGCAGGGGGCTCCCATTGGCTGTCTGCTGTCAGCCCGCATCACATTGCCTTTTTAAACTCAGTCCGGGCACCCTCTGGTTGCCCTTTCGTGGTGTCTCTGACAGCATCTTACCTGTCTTGTCTGCTATGCTGATTGGGCCAGAGTTCCAGAGTCTACCTGTTCCTGTGTTCCTGCCTGCTTGTTGTTCCAGCCCGGTTCCGGTTGTTCTGTGTGGTTGCTGATGTTCCAGTTGCCTGTCGGCTCAGCGGTGCTCGTTCCGGTTGATCCTCTGCCTGGTCTCAGTGGTTTCCTGTCTTCAGTCGCTGAGGCGACATTGCTCTCCTTTCGCTCTGGCGATATTACTACTGTCGGTTCCAGCGTGTGGATGCTGGTTTACTCCATCAAGCCTTACGGCTCATTACTGTGTTGGTCCCAGCGTGCGGACGCTGGTTTACTCCATTAAACCTGGTGGCTCATTCTACTGTTGGTTCCAGCGTGCGGACGCCGGTTTACTCCATTAAACCTGGTGGCTCATTCGACTGTTGGTTCCAGCGTGCGGACGCCGGTTTACTCCACTAAACCTTGTGGCTCCTTCTACTGTTGATTCCAGCGTGCGGACGCTGGTTTTCTCCATTAAACTTGGTGGCATTACTATTGTTGGTTCCAGTGTGCGGACGCTGGTTTACTCCATTAAGCCTGATGGTTCATTACTGATGTTGGTCCCAGCATGCGGACGCTGGTTTACTCAATTAAGCCTTGCGGCTCACATTATTGTCAGTTGGTCCCAGCGTGCGGACGCTGGTTTACTGCCTGACTGCAGTCAGGTACTTGGAGGTCCCGAGTTGCTGTCCAGTCCTAACAGCAGTTAGTCCTGTAGCAGAGACTTCTGCTTGAGTGAGATAACTTGACCAAGTCCCTATTATATCCATCCTACTGTCATTGTCATCTGACAGTCAGTTGGTCTCAGTAGTGTCTCCTCTCTTGGGCTGCTCTGTCCGGTATTGGTAAGGCCGGTAGAACTTATTCACGTTGCCATCGTTGGTTGCCTTACCCGGTATTGGCAGGGCCGGTAGAGCCTACTCCTAGTATTCCCTCAGGCTGCCTTGCCCGGTATTGGTAAGGCCGGTAGAACCAGTACGTACCATCTTACGGTTGCCTTACCCGGTATTGGCAAGGCCGGTAGAGCCTGCTACTGCTATTCCATCTGAGTCGCCTGGGTTGCCTTGCCCGGTATTATTGGCAAGGCCGGTAGAACCTATTTCTATGGTCATTTGCTTATATGTATTGTTTGTATGTGTATGAAAACCCTATGGGATTGTCTTAACTTTTCAATAAAGTTATGTTTTTACCTAAACCTTCTGTCTAAGAGTCTTAACAAACCGTGACAGAGATCTGCTGTTTAAATGACAGTCCAGAGTCAACTGGTACTTTCCTGTTACCCGGGACCATTTTCAAAACATTTTTAAACAAAATCTTTATTATAATATCATAACAGATTCTGAAAGGAAATAACAACAGGAATCAGTACCCATGCCAGTACCGTCATCCGTCCTCAAGGGTCTTTAAGGGGTTAAAATTCTCATTGATTCCCATGGGGTGCTTAACTGCTTGGGTGCCTAGAAATCTCTGTAGTGCTCATGGGGTTAACCCTTTGAGCGCCAGAGAGTTATCCAACGGTGATACCTCTCTGGCACTCAAAGGGTTAAAACGCCAAGTACTCCGCCTCTGATTTGCACCAGATTCTCTCATGTTTTGTATCCTGTATAAGGCCTTAATGGCCGGTCCATTACCCAGCCGCGCAATCAGATCGTTTTCATTGTAATCTATGTAGATCGTCTTGTAATTATTCACAGCACACCTGGACGTACCAGGGAATGGCACAAGGCCCTTAATGACGGGGGGAAAAGTCCTGTTCCTCCAGATCCTAAATCTTCAACCTCTCACGGTACCCTCCATTAGTTAATTGCTTAATTAATATCCAAGATGACATTTAAGGACGAAGAGCTCATGTGGGTAATTAGTCATCCCTTCTGAACAAAGCCATTTTCTCAGTGTAAGTCTCCCCTCCTTCCACTGCCCTTGGGCCATGCTTTATGAGGAAGTGGCAGGGCCGTTTTAACAACAGGGCAAATACTAGTGGAAGAGCCCCACCTACAGTCAAGGAGAAACTCTGATTATCAGATTTACAGTACAGAACTATCTGTATCTCCCTCTCCCTGAGGATCTGGTGAACACAATACGGTCTCATCAATGTGTGGAGGGAGATAGGAAAACTCAGCATTATGTGAAGCTGAGTGTGAAAACTTATCATCTGGTGAAACTGGGAGTGAAAATCAACACTGGTTAAAGTTGGTAATGAGAACTGTGTTGTGTGTGGAAACACCACTAGGTATGAAAACACAGCAATGGTTGGCATTGGCTGTGAAAATTCATCACTGGCTGTAGATGGGTGTGAAAACTCAACATTGTGTGAAGATGGGTGTTAGAACTCAGGTGTGGAGGTAGGTGGGGCACTTTTGTCAGGCTACTGTGAATCTAGGCGCATGAGCTTCATTTAACCCTTTAAGAGCCGAAGGGGTGAGCAACAAATTGCACAACAACTTGGTTTAAATGTTTAATTAAGCTTCAGGGAGATTTATGGTCAACTAGAAAGAACTGTCCATAGGATGGTGTAGCACTGTAACAATTTCAGGAAACTGAGATACTGCACCTAAAAAATTCAAGTTTCAGCTGTAATAATTTTTGAATAAAACACTTCTAATCAGTGGGAGAACCATTGTTTTATTCAGGTGGGAATAAATTCTACTTTTTTTTTGTTGTTGCATATTAAGTATTACTATCCCTTTAAGATTTTTTTCTTTCTTTGCAATAGTAAGTTAAGTGTGGGTTATAATTGGGAGATGGTAGCTCTCCTTTAACCCTTCTAGTGCCAGAGTGGTCCCAATGTGTGGCTTTGCAATGCATTGGACACCCCTCTGGCGTTCGAAGAGTTGAATCATCCCTGGATCGTATCCTTAAAGGGATAGTAATGTTTCACAATAAAAAGTAGCTCTGATTAATCTTCATAGTATTTGGGCCATGGAGATTGTTATTTCAATACTGTCAGAGTTGTAGTACAAGAGTAATTGAATGATAAAGTATCCCCCTCCCACCCCTTTTACTGATGTAACACTGCTCACCTCAGAGCAGCAAGACTGTCTGGATGGATCACAGCGAAGGACAATCTTCAGTGATCATAAGGGAAAACCTGCCAAGGGGGCAGGGTTTTCCTTATGATCACAGTAAGAAGATTGTTCCTTGCTGTGATCTGTCCGGTCAAGAGACCAGATTCCACATCTGAGGGGAGGTGACTTACAACAGATAAAAGGGGCGGGAGGGGGATACTTTATCATTCAATTACTCCTGAAGATTGTCCCTCCCTGTGATCCATC